>VYZM01022008.1:25744-51238 GCA_013398915.1 Dromas ardeola | reverse complement strand
TTTTTTTATTTTTTTATTTTTTTATTTTTTAATTTAATTTTAAGAGATATTGGTCACCATTGGTAGAATTTGCAGAACCAGTACAGGAATTTCTGAGCAGCATTATTTCTTTGCTTGGGGTATTGGCTTTCTGGCAATTCTGTAATCCTTTATGGATTATCCCTATGCCTTTTCTCATTGGAAATGTACTGTTTAGTGAAGAGAAATGTTTATCATACCAGAGTGTGCTGACACACTAATCAAAACTAGATGAATTTCCTGTAAAGTCTTATTTCCAGGAAAGTAAAATACATAGAAATTAATTTTTGAAAACATTCTTTGTACAGTAGCCGGTTAATTTGTTTCATAGCATTTCAAACATTAATCAGCCTGTTGCAATGTCGAAGCATTTTGGCTAGTTGGTTATCACGTATGTGAATTGTATCTATGAACTAAATGGGTCCATTTCCTTATAAATCTGCACATATAACCAGCAGCCTTAATAGGATCTCAAATTCACCCATTAAGGGGGCGATCAGTTTAATCGTTGAGAAAAGCTGTTTTTCTTGCTTTTGTGCAGACACACACATACACACAGGGGCTTCTCTCAAAGACTGCTTTTTGTAATCACAAAGCCACTCTCAAGAGTAAAGTTTTTCACAATTTTCAGCTAAGCAAATATATAATAATAATCATAAAAATAACAATGTTATGCACTAAGTGCATTGTAGAGAAAAAAAATGGGAACGTTGTCATTAAGGGTAAACGTTTACATTGGTGACTTCTTTCAGACATTTAATTTTAATACTGTTTGGTGCAAAGTATACAGAAGTGTATTTCAATTTTCTGTTCTCAATTTGCATTATATTAAATACTTTACAATTAGTTTTTAAAAGTGACCCACATTTGACATTCAGTTACAAATTATGATGAAAGAGGGGCTAATTAAACATGAAATAGATGGATTGTTGATGCTTTAATTATCTATATTTAACACAAAGTGTTCCACTGATAAGTACAGCCTTTATTTTTTTCCTCTTCGGTAAAGTCATCTTGTACAGTGCGCAAATGACTAAGTTACCACTGAATCATTCTGCGCTCCCAGGAGATGTAGAGAGCCAAAAGGGACAGGATCTGAGTAAAGGAGGATTCATGCTCTGAATAAATAAAGAACTGTACTATTATAGGCAAGGGGGTAGCAAGAAGCATCTTTAAAAGGATAGAATGTGATGTATCAACTCAGGCAGCTCTCTGGCATTGTACATACCGATATGAACCTGGGTTCTAACCATGGTTAGCAGTTTGACTGTTGCTGTGTCAGTCTTTCTATTATAGCAGTGTATTTCTGAGTGTTTCTTTCCCTCTCTCTCTCTCTCTTTTTTTTTTTTGTAAATATTTAGCTGCCTTGTTTTCTGGTATTTGGGATATTTGCTGGTTTGAGCAACCGTCAGCTGTTGTTCAGAGAAATACGTGTCCTCCAGCTTCAGGCATGCTTTCCTTTAAGGATTTTCTTTCAAAAGTTTTAGAAGGTTTATACAGTTAGTGATCTGCTGGGCTACTTCGAGATGTAAAACTTACTGAATTGGTTTTGCGTTAAAATAGAAAAGAAAATGAACAGACTTCAGAAGTAGTTAGCATTGTGCTTATGAGGCAATTAACTAAATCCTTCACAAGCACTGTGAACTCTTCACTATATTTGCTGAACATTTTAGTATTTAATTACTAATCTTAACAGGACACATCATTTTCATTTTCTTTGACTATATATACAAGAAATACTGATACAGATATATGAGCAATTCAGTACAGTATTTAGCAGGCTGGCTTTCGAAGTTTTCCAAGCAAGTCTGCTTCCAACAGATAGTTAGAAACTGTTAGAGCTGCAAAACAGTTTCCTTTTTTCAGCCTTAGTCTACATGTAATATGTTCCATGTAATTTGTGTTCTACACTTCTCTTTTTATTTATTTATTACCTTTTTAGGTATTTTTATCTCACTGTGTGCTCAGGCAATGCTATTTCTGTATTTTTCTCCCCTGATTTTTCTTTCCTAGAAGAGTAGATTTATTGTCCGTCTGATACGAAATTTTGGACTTTACTACCTTATACAACATAGTCATCATTATCAATAATTAAAACAAGGAAAAAATAGACCAACAGTTACTCTTCAGAATCAGAAGACAGTTTTTAATTATTGTTTTTTTATATATATAAAATTTGCGTTATTTCAATTTTTGAATCAAGATTGTAAAAGAAACTCCGGCATTCATATGGGTGTAAGTTGAGTTTATTGACGGTGCAGTTTAATGTAAAGTGTTTTGGTAATACGGACTGTGCAATTCAAGCTATTCTAACAGTGTACACTGCATGGCCCAGTAGCAGCATAAGGAGAACATTTAAAATACTGTTATTAAAAATATTTTAAATTCTTTTCTTTCAATTGAACTCACAATACCCGAGCCTTGCTAGCTTTGTATCCTACAAAATGCATGTCGCTAGGTAAATAGTAAAAATGAAATTCACCTGTATCCTTTCATTTTTTTTCTTTTTTTTGTACTAAGTTGCACTGTTTGAAATTTTAAAGCCTTAATTAAGTGTAAGTAAAAATAATTTGTGAATCTAAGGTCCGAGTAAAACAGCAGATGAGATGAAATCATGGTGTCCCTTTGAGTTTTGACTTCTATGAAAAAAATGTCTAAGGAGAGGGTAGAGAACATACACATATGAAAAAGCTGGTACGGACTTACTGGCTTCCATATACTTCAGGCAACAGAGACTTCCCAAGATCATTTTATTTTGCTGTTGTGAATAACAAAATATCACACTAATGCTGGAGTAACTAAGGTTAGTTGGGGCATCTAAAATGTGATTTACAACAATGGAAGAAGGCAGAGGAGGACTTAAAACTTCATTTCTTATTTTAGTGCAATTTCCTCTATAAATATTTAACTGAGAGCAGGTCATGAACAGATGTCAAAATCTCAAAACGTGATTATACCAAAGTACCAGTCAGTCAAGTTCCTGAATGATGCCAATGACACACTTTGGAATTGTCCTATAAACTGTGCTTAACACGAGTCGTTTGCTCGCTCTTATGTGCCCATTTTCACTGAAAAGAGTTATAAAATTACAATTAAATGCAACTTTTGACTGTATTCAAAAAATAGGGAATAATTTTGATGTATGAAAGAAATGAGCAATGTGGAGGAACCAACTTTTTTTTTTTGGTGGAAGGAGAAGATGGGATAACTTAAGAGTAAAAGTTTCAGTTTTTAGAAGTTTGAAAATAAGTAATATTCTGGACATGTTTAAAACTGAAAGGGATGTAAAAGTGATATGCTTTTTTTTTTTTAATCAATCAAACAATCCTCTCATTTAGGTAACACAGCTGGTTTGCAATCATTAGCTTGTAAAATGCTGCAGCATAACCCCAAAAGTATAATTTAATTTTACTCAGAGTGGATCACAAATAACACAATTATTTGAAGCTGAAGAAAAGCATTGTGTTTGTCTTTCAAAACTTAATTTATCTTATTAACTACTGACAAGAGTCAGTGTATTTTTTTTTAAAGGCAAACGTCGTCCTGTCAGATGAGATTTTGTTACAGATTTTATGTTCTGAATCAAACAACGTAACGGCTAACTTTGTAATCCCTGAATGAAAGAAATAAGATGTTACAAGTAGCATTCCTGAAGCATTAGGAAGCAATAAAATTAATATTTATCCAAATATTTGATATAGGGTCTTTCATTATCTACAGATAATATAAAGTCAAACTATAGATAATGTAAATTCAATTTTTTAAGATTAGGTACAGAAGGTGGGTACTAGCTGACATGCTGAAAATCGCTCCCAGAATACGTGGTAGAACTAGAGTACAGAAATACTGATTCCATCAGCTGTAAATTCAGAGAGAATTTTATCTTGCAGCCTTGTCTGATCCAAATCCTTTATGGGACCATATTGTAAGTAACAAGATATTTGTCACCTGACAGGATAACAATTCCTGCTTTATATGGCCACATGATAATTATGGAGAACCCTCCATAAACTCCCTGCAGAGTAGTTTCTTTACTGGGGATGTGGCCAGGATGCTAAGGAAGTGTGTGTCTTTTGTGGTCTGTGCCAAATGTTTTCTCCGTGGTAGCTCTTCTCAGAGAGAAGCCGGAGGGGCTGCCATAATTTATTCTGTCTCTCCATGTATAGATGTCAAGGAATTTTCAGCCTTAGAAGAGTGTAAAATATGAGAAGTAGCCCCTACTTCCTTTAGATACCAAATCCATGTGAGGCAGAATTGCTTTAACGTGTTCTCAGAGACTTATCCTTGGGGAAAATAATCCTTTATGGGGACAATACTTTTACAGGCATACAACTTGATGTAGAATTGCGTTTCCGAGTTCAGTGTTATGCTGAAAAAGGAACAAAAGGAAATTACGGAGACTGTCATGGTGTTGTGGGTGTGATTCAGCTATGCAAACATACGTATCCTGGTGTCACTTCAGATACCCTAAACTTTCTGAGATACCTGCACAGAGCTGCACAGACAGGGTGTATGACACAACGCCTGGGTGTCCTCTGGGACACCCTTCTGTAGCTGCAGCTCAAAGCCAAACAAAAAAGCAATCACTAAATCCTTTGGTTTCCTTAAAGAAATGATAATTAAAATCAAATTAAGCACTCTGTGATTGTAGTGCATTTTGACAAGATTGAAAATGATTTTTCCAGTCAGAACTTCAACACAATTTTCAGATGTGTGTGCCATACACATGCCTATTAATAGAACACGCACGTGCAGATATATGTTCACATATATACTGATGTTAGGTTAACAAGTTATTTTTGAATTGACACAAACTGTCTCTGTTTTCAGAGAAACAATACGGTCAGCAGTTAGCTCAACTGAACTTCCATTCATCTTCAGACCTCTCCGCCTGATGTGTATCTCATGTTAGGTGAAATGACAGGTAGTTCGACAAAAGTCAATCAAATTTAACTGATATCAATCACTGTAAGTTAAATCAGGTGATATAATATTCAGAGACTGCTTTATATTAAAACAAAATATAGATACAGAAGATCAGTTTGGATGTTACGCATCACATCTCCCGCATTTAACTTATCCGCATGTATACATGTATAACTTGCAGAATAACAGAGTAGGCTTTCATCAGGTATTACATCCAAATGTAAAACTTCCTTTGTAACAGGCTCTGGGAATGATGTGGCTTTTGATGACATTTCAAAAAGTACGATTTCAGTATTAAACACGTTCGTGCTCAAACTACTGGTACAGCAAGAGTATACACGGCAAGCTACCTTTGTTCAGTTACTTGATAGGTCACGGCGTTTATTTGTGGAGTTGCGTGTTACCCCTTGTAGGCATACTTATGAGAAACACTTGGCCTGAAAATTCGTATCCATTTTATAATGCAAAACTTTGTCTCTCAGATGAAATCTGGCCATTTGCTTCACCAAATCTGTTTAATGTATTTAGGGCTCCGTTTTTAAACGCTATATTTAACAAAAGAAAATACTTCATTAGTTTGCAAACTTTCTAAAGATGAAAGACAAGAATGGAAATACAGATAATAAAACAGCTAATCAAATTATTAGTTACTTCATCTGGCCCCAACATTTTCACAGTGATATTTTAAGTCCCTGTTTTACCACCTTTACTGTTAGCAACTTTTATGTCTGCTGGTTTCAACATACATTTGGTCTCATTCTCCATCATGTCACTCCTGTTCTAAGTGAAGTTACATTGTCATAAAATTTGAGTAATGAAATGGTGAATCAGTTCCCTTATCTCCATCCATGTGTTTTAAATTGGTTATAATGATGTAACGTGTGCCTTGCGTGATAGTGAGAGAGGATATCCATCATTCGGTCGAATCAGAAAAATGCTATTTTCAATGAGCATGTAATTATGTTCCAGTTGCAGCACAAGTTTACAGAAGGGCAGTAATTGATTTATTTGAGAGAGAAGTATTTGTTTCCTTTCCAAGTAATCACGGAATCACGGAATTTCGGAGTTGGAAGGGACCTCTAGAGATCATCTAGTCCAACTCCCCTGCTAAAGCAGGATTGCCCAGAGCAATCTGGAAACTAGAAATCTCTACTTAAGGCAGGTCACTACAGGCTCAGCCACTGAACCTCAGCCCAGATCTTGGGTAAGATCTGTCATGTAGGTTTGTAAAATTCACTCAGAAGGCTCCTCTGACTATGTACTGATGGATTTATTCTACTTCCTGCAACTTAAGGGCCTGAATCTATCACTTTATTTTAATGGGATTTTTCTGAATACAAATAAAATTCAGCTATTTCTAGAGCAGGTGTTAATTCATATGAATAAAAGTGGCAGCAAGAGGCGTGAAAGAGAGCAGTACCTGGTTTTGTGGTGGCTTTCAACTATGAGTGGTTTTCCTAGAAATTACAACATGTAGTCTGGCTCTTGTATTTTACCCGATTTATTACTATATACATATAAAACAGAATAGAATAACGAATCTGAAATATTTAATGACAGCGCGGATGGGGGGTAAGTACTTTTTAGGAATGACAAGGAACTACCACCGAGGTGCCGCAGGTGTCTCACCAGGATGTGGCTTTACCTAACGTGTGGGTTCAGTCAGTAGGTTCAGACCGGACACTGGGAGCTCCCTTGAGCAGATACGAAACCAGTATAGGTTGGTGCAGCACAGTAACTCATCCTGTTTAAATTCTCCGGGTTCGTATCCGGAATTGTATGTTACTAAAAAAAAATTGCTGCTTGTGGTGTTTTTATGTGCTTTCCTACGTGAATTGAGAAAAATACACGAGAGATTCAGTTTAGAAGTGAAGGAAACTTAACTGTTTGCAAAACGGCACTGCCTTTGCTGGCCTGTATTTTACGGAGATCACTGGGCACTTACATAATTTGTCCTATCTTTTTTTGAGCAACACCAGTTCTTTAAATATTTATTTATTAAATATTGCTAGTATTCTGGATATTTTTGGTTGCTCTTTAGTGCAGAGGAAAAGATAAGCACCGGTGTGAAATTCCTCTGTGCAGAATAAGTTAAGAAGATTTTGTTATCGTTATATTGTGAAATATTTTATCACTTATGTGACATTCAAGGAGACGGGAGGATTTTATATTCAATTGGCCCTTCAGACACTGCTGAATGAATTGAAAATTCATCTTGGACTTTCTAATACTGAATATTAGTGCACCTTTCTAGGAACCTTGAATGCTAAATTTATGTTTGTTTTTTTTTTTTCTTTTCTAGTTCTTAATTAAATATATAAAGTGACTGAACCCTTCAAATTATACAGTAACCTTCCTGGAGAATTAATGTTACAGAAATATGAAAGGACTGGCTAAAGTGTCACTCTATCAAATGTTTCTAAAAGGCTTTATGTATTTATAAGCCTTCATGATCTACTATTGATGCAAATTACTAAGGATAAAATAAAATCCATCTGTTGTCAAAGAAAAAAAAAATAAATGAAATAAGTCCAAGGATTTGAAAGATTTAGCATTAAGGACTAAGAATTCATACTTTGTGATGGGTTTATAGTAATTGACAGTAGAAAAGACTTCTTTTTAGCATTCACAATGTGTGTGGCTTTTTTTTTTTTTTAATCGAAAGAAAATGACTTTGCCATAAAAGCTTCTCATGTAACAGATCCTGTTTCATTTCATAATTTCATATTCTTCACTGAAATGTCTCAATTAAAATATGACCTACGCTATTTCGCGTTGCATTGGGCATCACTAGTTTTGCTGTTATTACCCTTACATTTAATCAAGTTGTCTGTAGCTAAATAAATAGCATTTCATCAAGAGCGGTTGGTTTTCAATCAGCTAGGAAACAGATTACTGGCATGAGAACAGATCTAAGGCTGGTGTCTCCGATCTGCAACTAATTGTGCGCTGATAATAGTACTGCCCACAGGCAAATCTTACTCGCTGTCCTGATCTATGATAGATTTTCCTCTGTGTTAATATTAAATCAGATGGAGACACTTTGTAATACTGTTACAGTTACTATCTTTAACCTTTCCTTTTTAATTTGAAATATATACTGTTTGGAGATGCTATCTCCGTGTTTCATTTCTGAAAAGAAATGAAGGAAAGAAAAAATCCCAAGGCAAGCATAATAGTCGTGCTTTTTTCTTTAGCTTCTCTTCTTGAAATAGTCACTTCTTTAGGAGATAAAGTACTGTTGATACTTAAATAAGAATTTGCCTGTAGAATCACATATTCTACTGCTTGGCTTAGAGGGGAGAGGAATGTGTCTGACAAATTGCAGCAGGAAGTGCTTCACTCTGGCTTGGTGGTGGGCTAGCAGTTGTGAGTGCAGGTGCCAGAGTACTCTCTGGATCCGTTGCAGGCCACTAACTGTCTACCATACATGCAGATTACTGCATTAAGACATCATAAACATCCACATTTTTCCAGTGTGAAGGTGATGAGGGGGAGCACACAGGAGCCCCTGTGCCGTACGAGACTCCATCATTTCAGGTTCTTCACAAACGCAGGACATGCTCTAAGAGCTGCTTTTAAACAAGGGATACGTAGAGGGTAGAATAACACATAATGTAGTCGGCACATTATGGTGCTCTGAAAGAATACTCTCTCCTGGTCTGCGTACGTTGTTCTTGCGAAACGATTCCAACAGTTTGAAATCTGTTTTTTCACCTTGCTAGTTATGCAAACAGCTCTTCACTTTTTCACTAAAGCAAGTGGGAATTGTTCACTGTCACAAATAATAAATAACAAGAGTACCCGATCCGCACAGCATGGAAGTGATAAAAACACATGCTTATGAGTGCTTGAGATTTCACAGCTATTAATTTTGAACTTTTTGATTGCAGTTCTGTTTTACAAGAGTAGATGCTGTTAGGGCAGCGGTGCGCCGTGACAGTGAAAGATGATGACAACATGCATTTATCATTATGAGCTTGATAAATTCAGTGCAAGAGATGGTCAGAAAATGCCCCTAAACCTGAAGTCATAAAATGCATCTTGCCTTTACTGAAAATTAAACATTATTTCATTACTGCTAATAATCTTTAGTGCTAATTTAGTACTAACATTAATATGTTTGAGAAGGTTTCTTTGTGCATAATGAAATGCACAGCTCTTATCAATGTTAATGAATTCCTTAGCATGTACATTGGGGGACACTAGGAGTTTATGTGCAGAATACTATTGTGTATACAACACGTATTCACATACAGAAAGGTCCTTTACAAACGGTCAACGAATACTATAGCACATTTGGGCTTAAAAAAAGTCAGGAGGACTCTTCAGGCTTCGAAGAACATTTTAAAAAATTTTTAAAGGCACCTTGGCATTTAACATCTAAATTACAAGTTTTGCCTGAAAGTATGCTCCCCAACTACTTCTATGTAAATTAAAATGTCTTCCATTTTGAGATTGCAGTATTCACAGTGTGGTAGGAGTGTTTCAAATCAGAAACCGCATTTTTAGTTTTAGGGTAGAAACAGGATTTCAGTAATAATTAGGCATCATTCTGAAGCTGTGTACTGTAAGACAGCGGAACACAAAGAATCAGAATGCTGAATCTGTAGTATTTCTGTTCAAATTTCACATCCATAACAGAGAAAAGAGATCCTATGGTATACAGCAGAAAAAGTTCTGAAAAAGGGAAGTGATTGAGTAAGACCATGTCTAGAAATGTTAGTACCTCAATTTTTTTTTTAAATCTTTATCATTCTAGGGAATCCATCTCCAGCCTTTCTAAAATCCTCACTGAGCTGGTAATTTTTTTTGCATTTTCAGAATACCGTCAAAGCCGTGTTAATCTGGACCAAGGGCATGTCTCAGAGTCCCAGAACCTCTGAAGAAAACATTATGCTGTCTTTCCTATTTTTAGAGATTCACCTCAAACTTTTTAAAAACATATAGAGAGGACAGTTTGTTTATTTACAAGGCAGGTGTTGTAGGTTGCAATCAACAGTTTATAGTTCATCACAAGATTGATATGAAAGAATTGCAGATCCAAGAGGCATATTCTGTCAGTGAATGTCTAGTTCAATAATTAGGCCATCTGACTATTGACTGCCAAAAGTTTTTTGATAGGTTGTAATGTGTATCCCATGTTTAAGGCATTGTAATCTTGTAATCTGGAGGAGGAAAAGGAACAATCTCATGAGAAAAGGAAATCCAGCTTGTAGTAAGTACTTCTGTCTGCCTACCACTTTTTTCTGTAGTGGAAAACTGCAGGTATTTGTTTTGTCTCCCAAAGGAAAGGCCTAGCATTTAAGCAGGACTTTTCTCATAGAAAAGGAGAACTGTTCTAGTTCTGTCTTTTTCTTTTTTATTTCTTTGTTTCTTTCTTTACCCCCTAGAATTTTCTTTGGAACTCAGGAAGAAGAGCTATTTTTTCAATCATTCTAGCACTCTAGTTTCTGGCAAAGTCTTTTATACAATAATTGTAAAAATATTTTGAGATAGCTTTGTTAAGTCAAACTGATGCTCTCTACCTTCCTCTTCATCAAAAGCAGTGCGCTTTTAGGACATTGGGGGATATAGATAGGAAAGCTGCATCTTTCTAGGCTTTTACTATTGCTCACCTTTTTTTCTATGCTTATATTTGAAATGATTTTGAAGGGACTCTTACATGAAGCATAGGCTAGCTAACTAATATGAAAATATAAAGGAATAAAACAAAAAGAACCTGTGATGGAAACAATTGCTTCCAATTTTTTTTTTTTTTCTCCCCATTTTTCCTTTTATTTAAACATAAAGATTCTGGTGAAATAAATCATCTAGTGAACCTTAAAATAATCACTTATATGTTGGCTTTATGGAGAGCTGTTGGAAGAGCCAAATGGAGTCAATCTTTTAAATTTTTTGTTTTTTTGGAGGGAGAACTTTTATTGAGGAGGCAGTAGAATATATATACTGACATATATGGGAATTTTACCATAAAGTACCTTAGAGTCCTATAGTATTTGTATTCTAATCTCAATTGTCATGCTCTGAGGTTTTCATTCTTCATTTCCCAATGGGAGTGTGAAGATTTCTAGATTTTCATTTCAGTCTCTCTTCTTCCAACCAAACCAGTTTATTTTTCTAATATAATAGGAGTCAGATACTACCGTGCATTACAGGGTCAAACGTTAAGAAAATGTGGAGACTGAACATTATTTAAATTTTGTTCCTTCTGCTGGATTGTAGAAAATGTTGGAGATCTAGAAGTATGTTACTATTAGGTTCTTGTTGGTGTTGGTTGTTTTTTGTTTCTTGTTTTTAATCATTAGCTTCTTCCATAAAACCTTAAATATTTGAAGGTCTGAGCATGTATGGTGAAAGGTAAGACAGTGGAGACAGGAAAGATCTTCATTTACAGAGTTTCCCTGTCCCACAGAACAGCAGTACATGTCTGTATGACATCTTGGACACTGTTTTCCCAAGGAGGGATCTTTTCTCTGTTATAGTAATGACAAAACCAAACCAACCAAAAAAACCCCACCAAAATGAAATGTTCCCCAAATCAGGCTGATTTCTGTTGCCATGAATCAACATCCCAAGTTAAATTCAGAATCAGCCTGGCAAACACCTATGTCTGACCTATGCTGTAAAGAGTAAACAGAGGAAATGTCAGTTTTATGACTAATCCTCTGTTTTTCATGAAACCTTTTCTTTCCAAAAGAGGCTTAAGTATTTCGAGCACAAGTGAAATAGTGCCCATCTTCTCTACTTTTCCATAATTCAAGAGCTAGGATGTCTGATTTGTGAGAAGCTTATTCTGTGACTTTGTGTGTAATTGACAGTGAAGGGGGAAAATAAGGCAATGTTACGCCTTTGCTAGCTCTTTTTAAAGGAAGGAATATACTTACTCATTAATGACCCAAGCTATGAATAGATTCATGGTTTATAGCACAGCCTTAGAGGAGGTTAAGAGAATTTAAGGGTTTATCACACAGCCTTAAAGAGGGCTAAGAAAATTTAAAAGAAAGATATTCGGACTGGAAAATTCTGGGTAAACATTTACCTATCTTCTTGGCATTTCATTATTAAATTATGTGTTGGCATTTTGCAGGCACAGAAAGGAAGGAGAGGTACAGACAAAAGAACAGAAGCATACTGATGACCTATTGTTAGAGTTTAAGCAGAATAAATGATTAGCATCTAAAGTACGGAGCAGAGGTAATAAAAATCATTGCAAACTACTCTCCACAGTGCATAGTATCCAGTAATACAATTTAGTTCGTTATATTACCGCATGATGTAGTACTGTATGATGCAGTATTGTTATACTCTCTTTGTGTTCTAGGCTTAAACCTGTTCAAAGTCTTGGACTAGTTCGAGACAGTAGATGTTTCATGATGAACTGCAAATGAATCCATTAATATAATTGTAAAATAATGAAATCATATCAAAATGTGGGGTTTTTTTTGGGGGGTGAAGTTTTTTTGGGTTTGTTTTTTTGTTGTGTTTTTTTTTTTTTTTAAATCAAATATTTTTATTTGTGTTTAAGGGAAGGGGGAAAGAATCCATGTGGGAAAGAATCCCAGAGAAATACAGGACTTTGTTAACAGGGTGCATTCATCAGTGTCTTTTACCATAGGTTCAGATCTGTCTTATTCTAGACGTGCCCTCAATATTATGCTTTTAGGTTCCGTTTTCATGAGAAGTCGATAATAGGATTTTTTTGCTTCGCAAGGACGTTACGAGTTTGGACGGAGATCAGTAATGGAGCCAATGTTCTTGCTGAGTGCAGAATTTTGTCCACACTCTGGATTCTAGACTGCAAGTCAGAGTCCAAGTGCTGTGAGAGGCAGGTTCCTTGGTCTGGTTGTGCTGTCGTACATCCTGAGGGAAGTGCAAGCCAGCACAAATTGTAAGGTTACTATATGCAGCTTTTAGAAATATTAGGGTACTTTCTGTAGGACAGTTTGAAATGACTCTGATGAGATGATGTATCATATATGTTTATTGAGATGGCTTACAGTACAATAGTGTATGAAGTGTAATGGATTTCAACAGCTTAACAGAGTTTAAATATGGTTCTATTGTGAAGGTGGTGTCTGATATTATATTTCTTACATGTTTTCCTCCTGTTTACTGATTTATGTTGATAGTGGGATACTAATTCTCTACATTCTCGTTCTATATTTCATTATTAAAATACAGTAGATGTTTCAGCCTAATATTACAGCATAGTGGTCTTATTTAGCACTATTAAAATAAGCGTAACTTCATGCACATTGACTGTACAGAGATAAGGTTTTCAAAAGTTCCCTGAACAAGTCTAACTCTGTGATCCTGCAAAGATTTAATTAACTGGGATAGAATTATGCTTAAGTCATTTGTACGAATGTATTTTAATCAACAGAACCGTTGTTAGATCCCTATATGTACATTAGGTTGAATTCTTAAGGTAAGAATGAGGTACAAATGCCAATTTCAATGAAAAATTGTATTCTTTAAAGTTTGTTACTTAAAGGTGTAGTTTGGCCCTGAGGCCAATTTGTCTCACCTCAGCTTGTTTGTCAACTGTCACAAGCTACTTACCTAGGGCCACTTCAAAAGAAGAGGGATAGATACCTTCAGCAGTCAAGCTATTCCATCTACTTTAGGTATGTTCTGTCTCCTGGACCTCTCTCTCCATTGATCATAGAAGAAGAGTAGCTTAGGCGGCCTCTGAGTCACTGAATTGGGATGAGATTCCAGCCGTACCGTGATTTTTCAGAAGCAGACATCAGTTACGATTTTACAGGGTGTGTGCTATATTTCATCTGTACAAATAGCTGTGCAGACCTATAATAAAAATATTTTAAGGTATTTCTGTACGTGTGGACTGTTGGAGCGTGGACAAGTGTGTTTGGTAGTGGCAGCAGGTGGTGGGAACACAGGGAATAGACCTGCTGGCGGAGTGCAGCTATGCTTCCTTCTGCCCGCTCAACCTGTTGGCCGCGTATCCTTTCTGGAAACGTGCGGAATGATTGAAGGGGTTGGGAAAGTAAGCAAAATGTAGGTGCTTTATAGATACTCTCTCCAGATACCAGGTTATATCATTATTTTTAAAAATGGTAATTAGCTCATTACCATAGTTATTTTAAGTAACAAGTGACAATGACGGAAGTGATAGCACTGATGTGATGCTGTCCTGATATCAGAGGCTGTGAGATCATCACCAGGATTCCTGCGGGTTTCAGTTTCACCTGTAAAGAATTTGCAGATAATTTTGATGCTTTGCTTTGTCCTCTTGCCCTAGGCAAACCTTGTAGTGAGTAAACATCAGAATTCATTTAAAAAAAAGGACTTCTAGTATTTATTGCATGTCATAAATAACATTGATAGATTTTGCTGTTTCTGTATTCAAGCCTAGAAAATGAGGAATATGCAAACTGAGATACTAGGAAGTATTTATAGCCTTCCTAATAACTAAGATAACATGCAGCAGCCACAACTTCTTTAACTGTTTTATGTTTTGTCCTCTATTTGGCATTTATCTAACAAATACGCTTTGAACTCCTACAGTCAAGTGAAAATACCAGGTAGATTAATTTTATGTTATGATATACACATAGAAGCTGTATATAAATGTGCCAAAGACAGGGGGGTTGTTTTGTTTTGATTGTAGGAACATCTGGTTTTAATAATGCAATGTTTCTTCTTTAATCATAATGTCAGTGCTGAAGATTATGAAAGAGGTTTGGTAAATTTACCTCTAAGTTGAAGCTCTTCAGGAAGAAAAAGGGAAACAAGAATGAGATGGAAATATTAGCAATGCTCATACTCAAAAAATTGCTAATAACAAAAAAAGTGAAATTGTAAAGGTAAAGAAGTTCAAAGAAGTCAAATTCCTGTTTGTAAGATTAACCCAGTTTGTTTGCAAAGTAATTTTTGAGGACTGTCTGATAAAAACATACTATCCTGGCTTTGTGATAACACAGTACAGCATTTAGTTATAATTTCTGCAGTGTTCCTTATACTGCGACTTCATAAAAACTGTTTCTGTCATTGATCTTTCTTTACCCTTAAAATACATAATTTATTTGTAGAAATACGAAATAACGTGAAAGGAGGAGTACAGTTGCTCTAATACATAAAGTTTTCATTTTGAAAACAGAAAAACTATATTGTTCTGAATGTCAGATTAAGATATTTCCAAAATCTGTGCCTGTACATTCAAAGTCATGTCCTGTTCCCTCTTTGCTGAGCAACAACTGACAGTTTTGAGGTAGAAAAAATGGTGGGGTAGATCAAGGAGATTCAACTGAGAAAATGACAAGTGTGCATTTTTCTTTCCCTAGGGGAAGAAAAAAACCACCCAAAACTTGGAAATATTTGCACACAGGAATATAGCGGCTGTCTGAACAGGGAGATAGAGGCGCACCAGGAATCTTAATAGAAATTGTTCAGAGGGGTCCATCTGACTAGCATGGATTCTTATGTCCTTGATAAATGTCTGGCTAGCTGCAGATGAGAGCTATAAGGGATATTATGGAATACGTCTTCGTGAAGAGTAAGATGCTGTGACAGAGAGGTCCTTACAGACTCTGACGGTGGCTACGGAAAGGAGCCGTAACTCAGTACCGCGAGTTTTTAGGGCAGATTCTGTAACTGACTTATTTCACACATGAGTTGTGTAGGAGACCAGGGTATGGTTATTATTATCATATGGTTGCTTATACATGACCTATAGACTGTAGGCTTACTCTCCATGCCCAAACAACATAATTTATAGGTTGCCTTTTAACTTTATTAACCTTTATTTCTTCAAATAGATAGGTGCCTCTAGATATTTCTCACACATAAATGTTTATATTCCATAAATAAACCTCCTCTTTCACAAACTTTTTAGACACAGTCTATGAATTTCTAGGGGTCTCTAAATCTCAAACTGATAAAAAGAATTTTATAAACTGTGCAACTAGTTCCTGTGACTGGTTTCTCTAACATTACAGGATGTTAACGTCAATCACTGCAAAAAAAATTTGCAAGGCCACATCTTGGTTCCTGTTCTCGCAGATTTGTCATCTATAGAGCCATAAAACAGGCAAAGGGCCAGACTGAGCACATAGAAATGTCATCATTCTTATGTTATTAGTCCCTGGTTTAGTGGATTTGAAGAAGATCTGGAAGATTGAGTTGTGCCTGTCTCCAAGCTATTGCTTTAATGCAGGCTTGACTTCTGTTCCAACAACTGAGCATTTGGGGAGCCGTGCGCTGCTGAACTATAGCTGTTTCTGTCATTCAGACTGGGGGGGGTGACCTGTAAAGGGAAGATGATGATGACTGTCAAAATGGTGTAAAAGAGGTATTTTCTGTCCCTTTCTCTGATCTTGAACTGAACGTATTTTGAAATAAAACCCCTCTGTGTCAGTGGTTTAGTATTTCCGTCTCCCATTTTTTAAAAACAAAGAAACGGAGTTCACATGTGAAACTTAGAAACAAATCAAAGGCAAGAGTTCTGCGGACTCTGATGAACATTGTGTTTACAGGACATAAGGTTAATATTTTTTTTATATACTGTTTATCCTTAGACTTACTGTTAAATCAATAGAGTTGTTATTTTGAATAATACCTAAAGCCCCTGCTTTTTCAGTAATTAATGTTTTGTCCAATACTAATCGGAAAGTGCGTTTGGTTTGCTGCCTCTGATATAGTTTGATTCATTTTATTTTCCTTAAATAATTAATTATTATTCTGCGACGTTGAATTATTTTTTTGCATGACAATTTAATTATTAATAATATTTATTATAATTACAAGTGAATATACTTATTTAATTATATTAATAATTATTTATTATAATAATTGAATTATTTTAAAGATAAAAGGAATAAAATATTTTCTAAAAAAGTTATTACTCTGGATTTTTCTTATCAGCTAACATATGAAAGAACTTTCGAGACTTAGCACCTGCACATGCATATAAGGCAGTTTGCATTTATTTTTGTATAATCTTTCAATTCAAACAGTAGATAATCTAGAAGAAAAAAAAACGTCATGTCCATATACACTAGCAGTGTATTATTTTACCTTTTCATAGACTTAATATACTATTTTTAACCTTCAAAGCTTTATTTTTTAATCAAAGAGGGCATTAATGCAAAATGTGTTATTTTAAAGAAGAGTACTCAAACGACGAGTAAACTCAGAAGTTAAATGGTTGTGGATTGAGAAGAGGCATGAGAAATATTTCAGAGTAGAGAGAGTGGGAACTGGAAAGGGTTTGTTGTATGAGTGTTTTTACAATTGTATTTAACATCATTGATACAATAATATTTTATAGGACCGAATATTCAGCGGTATACAATGAATAGTGTTACTTTTCCGCTTAATTTTAGAAAGAAACTTTTAAAGATGCGTTTGTGTAAATTGGCGTGATTAAGGCAGACGCTGTTCAAAACGAGAGGCTTATTGTTACTTGATCATCAGACATGGTGTGTTAAATACCACCCCCTTTCTTGTTTTGTTTTGTGGGCTTTGCTTTGTTTTAAGAAGCATAGCCTGCCGGAGTGCAGAGCTACAAATTCTCCCGTGAATTTTATGCACTGGTTGATCACCACTGGGTTTCATCGGTTGCTGGTGGCACCGTCTCAGTGCAATGCATTAAAATAATGCGTTACATTTCTAGCAGCTACTGAAAAAGTGATGTTCTTTGATGTTTCTGTGATAATTTAAGATTTTTGGACATAAAAATTCTTACTGCCCTACATAGGGAAAGATTCTGGCAAGTCGGATAAGCGTAGAACTGTTTCATTCACCCGCTGTGAAAGTGATCGGGGACTAAGTACCTTATGTAAGCGTCTGTCTGCTGGCTTTCGGAAGTGATCGAAATTCAGTGTGATATACTCAGGAGTATCCCATTCTTCCCCAGTAATCCCAGCAGGCAAGGTCCAGTAGAAGAGAACAGCTAATACGGGATCTGTGATAAGGAGTTACAAATGTCAGCATAGTCTCCTTCTAAGTTATCACGTTCCCAGAGGATGCCAGAGAAGTTAGTATATTACTCATTGCAGTTTCAGCATTTATCCTCTGATGAGACCTACTTGAGGTTAATCTGCATGATGCGTTCTGTGTGGGATCCTGCAGCGCAGTATCACTGTAGAATTTTATTTTGATACTATCTCGGTAGAAGAAAATTAAAGGCTTTTGCTTTCTTTTGAAATCGCCTCTAAGCCAGTGATATCTGCAGTTTGTTTCCATTTCTTTTCAGAATTTGACCTTGTGTGACCTTTTTCTGTCTATGCATATGAACTGTGATGTTAGCATAGTATTTTAAAGAAGAAGAAAGACTACATTTTTTACATAAATATGCAGGCACATTTATAAAATAAAAAGGTGTCTATTTCCTGCTCTTACCCCAAGGTACGAGTCAAGTAGCTAATGCAGCTACAGTTGCTGCGGAGTTTTGGCAACTGTGTTCCTGAATTACTGTTTTCATTTTGTGCTTCTTACATTTTTATGCAAAAAAACTTATTTAATTAGCATTATTTAATTCACAGGGTCATACCTGTTGTCTGTAAGAGCAGCTACCACGCTTCTCTTACCCTCCAGAACAGGATGGCTGGGTTCAAACTAGCCATTGGGAATGGCTCCTGGCCTGTGGCAGCTGCGGAACTGTGGCTGAGCACTCCTGGGGACCGAATGCTGGTTGGCATCAGCTAAAACTATGCTGAAGGTCACGCCGATAATTTAGTGCTATGGATATCCACTTGTCAGAAACTGGGCATGTGCCATGGCCTTGCATAGTTTACCACGATAGATAGTGCTTTGCTGTCCACTCAGAAAGCTTTTAGTATATTCCAATAATGGATTTATTTTCNAATGGTTTTATTTTTTAAAAAAAAAAAAAAAAAAAAGATTTTTTTTTTTCACAGCTACTTGCCAAGATCTTAATGTATGTACATATTTCCATATGGAAAATAAAGTTTTATGTGATGACTGAATATGAATATACTTAAAAGATCAAGTAGACTTTTAAGTGACTTTGCATTCACAAATATATTTTTTGGCCTGCACTTAGAAAAATGACTCATAAACACCAGGCTTGTGATTCTGTGCAGACTATTACTTGTAGGCTCATTGTTTTTAATTTCACATCTCAGCTTAAAAAAAGTAAAAACAGGAACAAAAACGCAAAGCAAAATAATACCCAAAATACTATTTGGTGGGTATGTGTACTTTTAACTAGATGTGATTTGTTTTTCTGACTCTCTAAAAGCTTAAATTCTTTTTTTTTTTTTTTTTGGTAGGTAAAATCTTTCTAATATAAATATCACCCTTGCTACTGTGATTACAGTGCTCTACAGAATCAGGGATCTTTTCCTCTTTCCAATACATGGCTGTTAAGCAAAATCTCATAGGAAGAATAATGCCCACAGCATTTCCCACTAACCACTTGCAACTCCTTTTCGTAGGAATATTACCAATGGAACTGTGAACTCAAATTCTCATTTCAGCTTAGGTATAAAAGCACACTAGAAAAATTATCCTAAATTTACATTTATATAACTGAAAGTAGAATACGTCCCGTGATACTTTTACCATATATACCTGCAAAGTGTCAATTGAAATATTCCCTCACTTATCACTAAAACTGAAATCCCTACTGTTGGGTAGGAACTTGAATTCCTGTTATTGGGAAATATGTTAGCTCAGGATGGCCATGGGTACCGCAAATTGCCAAGAGCTGCCCCTGAATAGGGTGTAACTAACTAGTTATCAGCAGGCGTTGGTGGTATCCGGTGAACCTCAGGAAATTCTGACAATGTAAAGTTCTGGCAGGTTCTTGTTCACTTCTTGAGGCAAGATTGTAATTTCCCATTGCAGTAAGCTAATAAAAATGCATTAGGGTTAACAGTAGGAGCTCTGGAGAGGTTTTGTTAACCTTTTCATTCTGGGGATCCTCATTAAAATGTGCTAATGCAGATATGAAAGCACTGAAATGGCTAATACCAGTGAAAAAAATATAGTACAACTGCTAATATCACAGTTTGATGCAGGCTTAAATCGCTAAGGAAAGAAGTACTAAATTGCTTTTTAAGTGCCAAAAAAAAAAGTGCACCTAAATATTCTTTCACACTCAGATAATTCCCAATTGGCTGGAGGGACGGTACTCAAATTATGAAAAAAAAAAATAATCTGGCCAAGTATGAGAGTTTTCAGCACCCAAAATAAATTGAGATTATATGAGAAATAGCTGCTGAGAATAAAAGTGCTATTTCAACCTCACCACATATAAAACTCACAAAAGCAATACCCTAAGTGTGGATTATTCTAGCTACATAAAGCAGTTCAGTGAGATTACTGTGGCATGCCATTCCAAAGCCCGTGTTTCTCAAATTCAAATACTTCTGGTTTCAATCAATCTTTATTATCCACTTAAGTGCTTGAGATTGATCAAAACAGCTGGTAATGCTTGAAAAAAATGTATCAGGTGTGTGTGAGCTACTAGCCTTTAACATGGTTCATTAGAATACGTCCTGAAATCCTTTTTGCTTCATGCAGTTCAGGCTGTTGTACGCTCACAAGTCATCCATCAAAAAGCTGGGAAGATGGCTGTCATATGGCAACTACAGTAGTGATATAAGCACCAATGTATCACTTCATTTTTTTTTTTTTTCCTATGGGAAAATATGTGTTGATTGATTTCAAATTGTTTGGAATCTGAGAGGTTTTCTACTTGCGAGAGTTACGAATTGGAGGCACTAAAATATAAGCTTTTAACAGGAATGAAATTCTCATGTAATGTAAGAGCTGTTAGTCTGAAAAAAAAATCTTGGCAAACTCAGGGTATTTTTTGGCTGTAAAAAATGAAGATCACATGACGATACTGTCCTGGGAATTATATGAGATTTAAAGAGATTGACTATAGGAAGTATTACACACTGGTATATTTTCAGCAATCCTGGTGTTCTTCTGAGGTTTTCAGCTTTAACATTGCTTTTTTTTTTTAAATTATAATAAATTACTTTGGCCATTGGTGGAAGTTGACCCCAGCCAACAGCCACGCACCCGCATAGCTGCTCGCTCACTCTCCTATCCCATGGGAGGCAGACAAAATAAAAGGAAGGTGAAAACATGTGCAGATTGAGATAAAGGCAGTTTTATAGGTGAAGCAAAAGCTGCGCACACAAGCAAAGTGAAATAAGGAATTCATTCACTACCCCCCCTCGGCAGGCAGGTGTTCAGCAACTTCCTCGAAAGCAGGGCTTCAGCACGTGTAGTGGTTACTCGGGAAGACAAACGCCATCCCCCCTCTTTCTCCTTCTTTCACAGAGCTTTTATGGCTGAGCGTGGCATCATATGGTATGGGGTATTCCTATGGTCAGTTTGGTCAGCTGTCCTGGCTGTGTCTCCTCCCGATTTCTTGCTGACCCCCAGCCTACGTGCTGGCAGAGCGGGGAAAAGAGAAAGCCTCGGTGCTACGCAAGGTCTGCTCAGCTCAGATCGGTGTGTTAGCAACACTATTTTAGTCACAAGTCTGAAACACACCACAATACGGGCTGCTGTGAAGAAAAAGAGCTCCATCTCAGCCAGACGCCATACAGTCATCTAATTATTTAATTACTTTATATTTGTAAGGCTGTTTCCTACGACTCAGGTGAACTCCCATTTCCCCTGTCTTTTTTTTTCCTGCGATTACTAAGTTTTAATGATAAGTTCATGATAATGTTAATAAAGGTTCACCTCTTCAAATCAGTCAAACAAATGGATCAGATTCACTGCTTTGCCTTGTGCCATGAGGCAGCACCAAGCATTAGGCTGATGAATTTGTCTCAGAACCTAACGTAGGTTGAATAGCAAAGACACTGGAAGTCTTAACATTGACCTGAGAGTCAGCTGGGTCAGCACCTATTTAAAAGTTGTTCATAGCTGCCTATACCTACGCATAGCAGAAAAAAGATGTATCAAACTTTTTTTTTTTCATTTGGATTAACTCATGGTGTGGTTTTTTTTCTGAACTATTCAGAGCTAGTTGTTGCGATGGTATGCTGAGTAACATCTGTAAATGGTTATTTCTGAAGTTGCATCAAATGTCAAATTCTATCAAACTTTGTGATAGAATCTTTTATAAGAGAATTCCTGAAGACTTCTTCTGTATAACCTACAGTCGGACAGAGGAATATGTTACAATCATACAGAATTAGGATAAAAAAGACCTAAAAACATGGTTTACACTGTTCTGGATAGCCAGCATGATGATATCTTAGTATATCAGGATGCTGTCCACAATCTTAGATGAAGCTAACTGTATGAGGCAGCATGATATTTTGTAATACATGTGAGTATTTGATCTAGTAGAGAAGGAACAATTTATTTACCTTCAGATGTTCCCTATTTTAGCCCCTGAACATTAAAGGAGCCATTTGGGAAGCAAAAGTTGATTATCATTGTTTGTCATTGTAAACAGAAGCTTCTATTTCTGAACTTTAAAGATAAATTGCATTTAGGACACACTCAGACAAGCAATTCCAGTTTAACTGAAACACCTCTTAAACGGATTTTTTTTTGAGGAAACCATTTTGACAGAACTGATTTAAGAAGTAATTGCACATATGGTTCTTCTGGCAGATGTGAGGAGTTTCTTACCTCCAACAGGAAAGAGTAGGAAGAAGCAGCTGGTAAAAACAGGGGACAATAACCTCTTAGCCTGGAACAGCATGCTTAATTGTCATCCTGTGGTAGTAATTTCAAAGTGCATTTAAATGTAGAAACTGGTTTTCTGAAGAAAAAGGAAAGGAAGTAAGGGATTGGATTTTAACTGGCTACCATGCGAAATGTTCACTGTTGTGTTTTTGTTTGTTTGTTTTTAATAGTTCTGAGAAATTTAAAGGTGCTGAGATTTGCTTAATGACTTCGTGTATAGATGACTGCAATGCCTGGTTTTGGAAGGCAATCCATATTTCTTTTGAGTCATCTAATTGTAAAAGTAATAGTCCAGTTATGCTTCTCGGAGGAGGGATGTGAAAAGAACTGCTTTTTTGCATGTTCCTAAATGGCACGTTATGAGCAGTTGATAAATTTGTGGAATAGATTTCCAAACAAAATAGTTGGCTGAAGATTATCTTGGTTATGGCAGCACATCACAGGACTGATAGAGTAAATGGAGATCTATATTGAAATGGCAGTAAACGAAAAATATGTAGTTGGACTGTTTTCCTTCAGGCTATAATTATTACCTATGAGAGGTTTTGCTATTAAACCAGTAACTTAAAGCAAGTCACAAATGAGGAGCCATAAAAATCCATTCTGTTTACATTGACACTACCTAAAAATAACAAGGGGAAGAGGGTAATGGAACAGATAACATTAAGCAAATGCTGAATGTTGGCTTTTTACATTTGATTTCCCTCATAAATGTCTCCTCTTCATTAAGTGTTTTAGCTCTACTTTTTCATTAATTTAATCTAAGGTAATGAATATTGCTTGCAAAACTTTTCCTACATTGCCTTGACCACAGAATTAGAAACTCACAATGAGCCTGACAGGCACAGTAAAGTTTGTTGCTGCCCAGCACATCATTTTTATCCAAGCAAAGGCTACAGGCCTTGCAAGAATAAAAATGTAGCATTAGAAGTGTAGTGTTAGACATTTTGCATCTAAATTCTTGAAAACCATCAAAAAAGGAGCATTCACTGCATACCTAGGTAAAGTGTGCTAGTATTTTACAACTACCGTGTTGTGGTTTTTTTCTAAAAACGTTGCTGCTGTTGCTGTGATTCTTTGGGCTGTTTAAGAGTCCTTCACCTCTGTCCCTAACTGCTCAAGCCTTCTCCTCATCTGGAGGCCACTTCCACTTGTTTTTATATGCTTTATGTACTTAAAAAAAAAAAATATGTTTTCATAAAATATTTGACTGAGAGAAATGAATTAGAGGGATAGGAAGCATTCAGCAGGCAGGAGACAAAAGGGGAAGTCAGTGAGCGTGGTTTGAGGAAGGCGATAAATGCGTAAATCAGCATGTTGAAATGGTAATGTGAAAGCAAGGACTAAGGTAGTTTCATTTTTACCTCTCTCTGGTATACACAGAAAAAAGTCCTTCCTTGTCCTTTTATAACATTTTGGGGAATGTTATTAGTCCTTTGATATTTTTGAATAAGCTAGCGTCAAGAAAGTTAGTTTATGTTTCATGGCCTTCTCATTGTTGCTGTCCTCTGGATTCTTTCTGATTTATCAGTATATCTGGCACCAGACGCTGATACACTCAGGCAAATTCTGGTACCCAAGCTGTGCTTATTATTATAACTGAAGCTTTATGAATACTGAGTAGAAAATGATTTTCTCAGTGTACTACATACCAACATTCCTTTTCCTGCATTCCTGGTGTTTAACTCCTTTACTACACATCTTTGCCCATTTTTGATTTTCGTTCTGCTATAATTTTTGTTGCATTGTAATGACTCCTGTCTGTGAGGCAGCACATAAACTAATTCATTGGTTTTGTATTTCTGTGCTTATTCTTTTTCCTTTTTTTTTTTTTCAGTGCTACATTTTGCAGTTTCTACTAAGTTTATTCTGTGGATTTCTCAAGATCATTTGAATTTGAATCTTGTTTCCTCAGGTGCTCACAGCTTTCTCTGTGTTGGGTCAAGTGTATTCCATTGTTCAGGACTAATGAAATACTGAGTCAAGCCCAAGAAATATTCCTATGGCATCTCATTCGCAGTTCCTCCTTTCCTGCCAGCAAACTGTTGATAGTTACCAAATGACGTCTTTTTCAACTAACTGAACGTCAATACCACAGAGAACACTAATACCATTGTCTATTTGATCTGAGCAAGTAGGACCCAACCTCTAGCCTATACCT
Source organism: Dromas ardeola (assembly GCA_013398915.1). Classification (NCBI taxonomy): domain Eukaryota; kingdom Metazoa; phylum Chordata; class Aves; order Charadriiformes; family Dromadidae; genus Dromas; species Dromas ardeola. Next base: position 26,475 of record VYZM01022008.1, on the reverse strand, counting down.
TCTTTCAGTCACTTAAGATTCTTTCAATTCTTGCTTTGGTTTAGATAGTCTTTGAATGAACAAACCTAATGATCGTTAACTAAAACAAATAAAGCTACTGCAACTCCTAGAAAAACAAAACCAAAACACCTCCTAGAAACAAATGATAGAGTCTTGTATTTTTGTGTTTTCACTTCTAGTGAAGTGAAAATTTGCATATTTTTTGAAAAATGTGTGTATTCAGTTTAAGAGAATGTGGTTTAAAAACACACTAAATACTCACCAGGCCCAGAGACAATTAATAGATACTGAAGACATTGATTATATTGTAGCCATACTCTAAATAGGGCTATATCAACATAACAAGTTGGTTTAGGTAGTAATAGCAGCATGGAATTCAGAATGAACTGACAAAAAAAAAAAAAGAAAACCTTAAAAATATCTGAGTTTTGCGTTGTTGTAGTTGCACACAACCACACACTTCTAACCAGTTGGTTAACACTGGAACTAAGCTGATTCCATTACCTACATGATCCAGTCACAGCAGGCCCTGCAGCATCAGCCTACCTGTAAATCAGAGAGAGAACCATTGAACTTGTGACACGTTTGGCAGTCGTAGAGGCACTGGCCTGATCCCACAGACCAAAATACTTGTACTGCTACACAGTCTATTTTTTTTCTCCATTTTTAGTTCAGTCATATCCTTTCCTGCTGCTGCAAACTCTTTTTTTTTTATTTGTTTTTTTTTTTTT
>VYZM01022008.1:4195-25734 GCA_013398915.1 Dromas ardeola | reverse complement strand
TTTGTTATGAGTTAGTTTGAGTACTTCTGACTGTTGAAATTCTAACTCTGTAGATGATAGCTGATAGCGCAGTTTGTGTATCGGCTGGACTTGCTTAATCCAGTTGTCTGGACTTGCTAATTAAATCCATCTGTGTTGTTGCTCTTCCTAAAGTCAGGGAAGCAGGAGTGGAGTAAGTCAGCTGTAGCAATTCTAGTTTCTTCTTGCCGTGGAGGGAGACGCATCATTGCTATTACCACGGTTAATGCAGGGCTTTCCTTTTAGTTTGACGTGGTGTAATGGAACAGCTACAAAGAATGGATATTTTTTTTTCATAGGTTATGCCTATGAGCTTCTCAGTCTGTTGTAGTATCTGGAGGAGAAAGAATACTTTATTTATTATTTTTCCTTTCCTGCCCTTCAAAACCTTTTGGTTGGTTTCAGGGAGAGATCTTAATGAATTTACAATTTCTTCAGGTTTTTACTGATAGACAAAGGGGAACAAGAAAAAGTTTTGCTATTTTGTTTCCGCACCACTTTTGTTTTGTCTTTTATTCCGTTGTCGGCCTTTATTATCCTTTACAACTCTTTTGAGCAGGAAATGGCAGCAGGAGAAAAATGTGACTGATGAGACTTTAACAAAGCTGTTCATAGAAACAGAGGGAAAGGGATATCTGTTTCAAGATATAAGACAACAATACTGTGTTGAGGCCTCAGTCTTGTAGGTATTTACATACGTGATCAGGATCTTAGTGTATGCTTCAGTGGAACCCTTTTCCAAAATAAGGTCTTAATTCATGTGTGCATATTTTTGAAACGTAGTTTTCAAAATGAGAAGAAATTTTAAAAGCGGCAAAGTAACCTTTGTGGAAAAACCTGGCTTTGATTTCTAAGTTCAACAGTAGAAAATTTTCTCATTAAATATACTTGATTTTTAAGTTCCATGTGTAAAATGTGACTTGCAAACAGCTTTAGTTTGACACACGAACCCAAAAATACTGTATAAATGTGTTTCTGTGCTTTTTTTGTTATTCCTTTGGGTTATGCAACTATGTTTCTATGTTTTGTAGTTCATTATCTATTGAAATAACGTATCTAATATTTGTTCAAAGGAACATGAAAAATGCCCACTTTTGTTTCTTAAGGAGAAAATACCCAAAGATTTCCTCATATTTTTTCATTATGGTAATTTTGAAAGTTATTTACTTTTTCATCTTGTTTCTCATGTTCATATGAGTGCTTAGATTGTTACTTTTATTCTTATTCCATTTGATTGCACAACCCCTCTACTTTTATTAAAATGTAATATTTGCAAATCAGTGGGTGCAGTTCAGTTAAAATGGCCGACCACTAGAAAACATTCAAAGACCAGAAGAAAAGCTATTCTGAAAAAACAAGAAAGAGTTATTTACCTTATTGGTATCATTTACTGATTTCTGGTTTTTCATTTGAGCATAAAGTAAAATTCAGAGTCAAAGTCAGATAATTAAGGAAATAGAAATGAAATTAAAATGACAGAATTACAAGTCACAAAAAATAGTCTATGAAATAAAGTTGTATTATGCCAAACCATTAAAAGCTGCTTTCAGGCAGATGAATAAAGACAATTCTCACTACAATCAGTGAAGAGCAGTGAGTGATTACTGCCTCTAAAGATAACTCCTGCAGGCTAGACCAGATCCATGTTAATTGTTAGGATGAGAGAATTGAAAAGAAAGAATATTCAGAGTTGGAAGACGAAATATTTACTCCAGAGGACTGTACCACTCAGCCTTTGCGTATCCCATCTACAGATGATTTTATTGAAGGAAACCTCACAGTGAATATTTTCTGTATAATGTATTGTATTTTACAACACTTTTTAAAAAGGATTTTGGAACACAGCCTGAAGTAGGAATTAGATTTTAAGGAATTTGCCTTATGGGACTGTGGTTATTTTAAATTTTCAAGCTGGGGATGTAAAAATTGCGTCTTTTTGTTAGTTGAAGAAGCAGTTCAGTATGCTGGAGCTGTTCCTTAGGGAGGAAAAAGAGGCAAGTGCAGACTCCTGGCCAGAGCCCAGCTGCCTGTTAGAGTTCCAGAGCTTGTCCTGATTCACTTCTATTTGTTCTCCTCTCGCTTGTTCATTCATATCCTTTCCACTGAATCATGAAACAAGAAACTGTGAAATCTTTGGATCAGTGGATTTTGGTATACTTCTGCTTCTCTAGGCATTCCGTGATTGAATGTAGTTGACAGTATTTTTAATACCGCGTTTCCTTAGAGTTTTTTTTTTTCTGATGTATGTGGTAGTAGGTGGCAGATTTTTTGTGTCTAGAAACACGAACTGACACACTATCACTGACATTATCAACGGTTTCTCCAAAATGCTAGCACTATAAAAGAATGAATAAATAAATATTTCTACATACATTTCATAAATGATTTATAAACAAAATAAATATTTTAAAATCTATTTAATAAACTAAATTCTGGTCCATTACTAAATAAACACAGTAGATCAATTTTTGTGGTGCAAACTTATTGGATTCTCATTTCTCTAGGACAATAGTCCGCAGGATTTGGTCTGTTGCTAGTTGTGAAGTAATGATGGATGGACCTGGGGAACTTTGGATCTGTCTGAATCTAAAAAATAATTCCTTGGCATTATGACAAAAATCTTGAATTTATCATCTGAAACTGAATAAGTGTTCTGAACAAGCAAGTGCATAGGTTTGATCTCATAAAATACAGAAGGAAAAAAAGGTTTTTCTTAATTTTGTGATTACTAATGAAATAAACGTATAAATCTATTGAAAAGATTAAGGAAATATTACATTACTAAGATACGATGGAAGACAGGTGAAGGAAGTCTGGATGGCAGGTATTTTGAGCCCTAGCTCGACCAGATTTTCAATTGTTGTTCTGTTGGACTCTAGCAAATTTAGAAGTGGCTAAGTATACCTGGGTATAAGGGAGACTGAAATAGTGAAATACTGCTTCTGCGTCCTCCAAACACAATACGTTTGCAGCTGCTTTATACCTGCTCCACCTTACAGGTCTGATTCATGGGTGTGAGTGTCTAACTTTATGACGCGTAGTACCCATGTCTGTCTACCCCTTTGTCACTCCTGAGCAGTGTAGTTGTTCATACAGCAGTTCTTGGACCAGTGCAAGTTGAAGCCCAAATATTAAAGAATTGATGCTCTTTTGCCTTAATATACCAGGCTGTAAACTGCAGCTATTAGCAGCTGCCTCATCAACAGCCTTGTTTTGCAGGTGTGGGAGTAGGTATGTGTGAGGGGACAGAAAGGTGGACAGCTGACGCAAAGGCCACTGCTTGCTGTCTCCAGGAAAGCTACTCTTCATCTTCCATCAGGCGGCCTCAGTTCAAACTCATATCTAGTTGGAAACCCTTGCCTGTTACTTCTTAGCTCGGCCAAGTGATTTTAAGAAAATGTATACGTCATATACACATAACAAAAATGCACGCATAAAGTGTCTGAAAGAAGGTAGAAAGCAACAAGTTTGTGGCAGTAGAACTGAACTCTCCGTTTACCCCTCTGGTAGGTACTTAGTGTCCAGTGCAGGGAATCACATTTCCTCTTCCCCTCCGCGTCAGTTTAGCCCCCGTGTAATGTCTAATATGTAGCTCACAGTGGCTTGCATAGTGCTTTGAATTTGACTGTCATCATTTAGTTAGATCACGTCAGCCCATCCTGATCTGGTGAATTCAAGTTTGAGTTGGAAGCAGTTTTCCAGCTTTGAGTTGAGATTTGTGTTACTATGAAGTTAAAACCTGTTGTGTTTCAGTCTGGTCCAAAGACTTTGAACAACCATCTTTACGCAAACTTAACTCTAAAACATCAGAAGTGTCCAGAATCTTTAGATTTCGTTTTTTTTTGGTTTGTTTGTTTGTTTGTTTGTTTGTGGTTTTTTGTTTGCGTGTTTGGGTTTTTTTTGGGGGGGACGGGGGGACTTTTTTTTGTTTGGCTTTTTTTTTTCCCCCTGAGTGAGAGGGATAGCTATAAGAAATTCCAAGTGCTCTTGAAAGGCTCTGGAGGTCCTCTGAGGAGTTCAAAGAATCCCTTGGGTGCTGAAAGAAACCATCCCTTTAGAAACTTCAGGATGTTTAATTAGTACTCCTTTCTTTGTTCATGGTTCGCAACAAAGACTCTTTGTCAGCTTTGGGTTAAACCATTAATGAAAAGGGTGTGTTAATTAAACAACTTGGTTATTTCTAATTGGCAAAAGTACCCTAGCTCTCCTGAGGCTTAGAGCTAAGCACAGCAACGTCTGCTAAGAGACACTCGTGAGTTGGTAAGAGACGTCATAGAAAATATTAAAGCATCCAAGGTAAGCAGCAATAATGAAAATCTTGTGTGCTGAATGCTTCACAAGAGGCAAAACCTGTGGATATTCATATTCTCAGGAGTCTTCCTGTTTTTTTCTTTTCTTTCTTTTTTCCTACAGCATGCAATTTGCACGACTAAAGCCCGTTATTTGGAAGGAAATTGTCAAGATTGCTTGAAATTTTCAGGTTTTATTGCAGCATGTAGAAACAATATTCAGCTCTTCTTTTTGTTGTTTTGGGTTNTGGCTTTGTTTTTTTGTTTTTTTGTTTTTTGTTTTTTTTTTTGTTTTTTTTTTTGTTTTTTTTTTTTTAATCTTTACTTGTTCTGGGTGTCATTGATTGAGCGAAAAGGAGAACAGCATGTGTATGAAAACAGCTTCTGAGAAGGAATGCATTGATTTCACGCAGCAAAGTGGCAGCATTGCCTCTTTTGAGCCAGGGTTTTTTTATTGACATTCACTAATGTATTAATGGGAAGTCCTACTGATAATCCCCTCAATTTAGGTTGTGTTACATGGTATCAGCAGTTGTGTTGACAGATTTCCACAAAATCATTCTATCACAGTATTTAATGTTAGTATAAAGAAAAATACCATGATATGCTATATGTTTTAGTTAACTTTTTTTTTAAAAAAAAACACTTTAAAGAAAAACTGGTATCTGTGAGAAACACTGCCTATGCTACTACTTTAAAAACATAGTTCATGGTAAATATTTTACATGCAAGTTTTTAACCTGCAAGTGATTATTAAAACTTCAATGCTGATAACTTTTTTCTCTCGCATAACAAACAAGTTGAAGAGTCATATTTATGAAAAGCATTGAAGAATCACATTTCTACAGCAGGAATTTGCTGTATACTGAAACATATTGTAGGGAGTTAATACAAAACTAAAACTCATAAGAATCCAGCTTGAATTTTGGTTTATATAGATATTAATCTATGTCATCCATTTGCCATTTAACTGAGAGAATAATTAATTTTCATATAGATTTGTAAGAGTTTATTTTATGAATTTAAATATTTCGTGTACCTTAGTGGAAACATATTGTAAGATCTTTTTCTTCTTTTGAATACAGTAAATTACTTCTTTATTTTCACTGTTAAAGGTATCATTTTATTATAAGAAACTAACCTCTCATGTATAATTTCCTATATATGCAGTCCCACATGTAGAAAGCTCTTTGAGGACACAGAAACTAAAATAGCAAACTAGACCTGTCATTAATACGCTAGGCAGTTAGTTTGATAACTCATGCGACAACTTTAACTTACATGTTTCTTACGTGATTTCACTGTATGCTGTATCAATATTTTGAATTTATGCCAACCTGTATGTAATCTAGTTGACTATTCCTTTGGGAACATCTAATACAGGCCTGCAGAAGACTTGGAAGTCTAGGCCATAAGCTGCTAAACCACACTGTTTAGCTTTTGGCAATACGGTAGGAATTATAGCATCAGTACTTCCTTTTAATTCACTGTGACTATTTGTATGAGCAGAGTGAGAATAATTCTATGATGAGACACAACACGTGCTGTATATTGTTAGAAAATTGACCTCCACGTGCATTGTTTCTTTCTGGGCGATATTGGGCTTTGTAGGGGAGGCGTGTAATGATTCTTTAGAAATGGCAGGGTATAGAGGATATTGGCATGGAAAATAGCATGTTTGGTGTCACACAAGAAAAGATTGCATCAAATGGTTTAAATAGCACTCATAAAAAAAAAAAAAAAAAAATCTTTGTCCGGAACAATTGTGTCGTGTTTACAACTTGAAATCTGAAGCTGTGTAGAGAAAATATAACGGCTGATCCACGAAATTCATGTTCATTTTTGGGTGTTGTGATTAAAAATACCATGAAGACAGTAACAGGCAATTTTTCTATTGGTCTAGAAAGTAATCAAGCCTATGTAGGTTTAGAACTTTCTTACTCTCTACAGAAATACTTATTTTTGTTCTGTTTATCTCCAGGATAGATCTGACAATATCAGTTCAATATTTACAGAAATTGTTTGTGGGCTAGTTCTTTTGCAGGCAACAAATAGTTTTGTATAACATCACCTTGCTTGTTGCTCTGAGAATTAGTAGAGTAGTAAAGCTCAAACGTTAAATTTTATGTACTGAGGCCTGTATTGGGTGGGTTTTTTTTAATGAGGTCTTGGAGATATGCAGGATTCTGGTAAATGAAGTTGGGATGGGGTGGGGAGTGTCAAATGGACATAGTTTTGAAAACCAGAGATTAAAGAAAGAGAGTATTCTTTATTCTGTCAGCTGCACAGCAGCTCAGGGATGTCTTTTTTTAAAAATGCTTTTTCTGTTAAACATCCAAGGAATCTCGGATTGGCCAGGATTCATCATTTATCATCTCCACAAAGATGGAAGGCAAATGATCAAAATTGCTTCTTGTCTTCAATTCTAAAAATATTTTGAAGAATGAATTGTGAGAAAATACTGATGGTTTTGTCTTGTCTGCAAATTCCCAGTGCTGTCAGAAAGGTCAATAACTTTCTCTTGAGTTCTTTGGAGTGTGCTACAGAAACTTTCAAAATGTAAGAAATTGTCTGGTCTTCCTTTTAGTAGTCCCAATACTTAAATGCTCTTGTGAGAAAATGGATGAAGGTACCTTTAGAAGAGGTTTTTGTATCTAGGCTTTGGGATATTATTGCTTGATTATACTAGAATATTTATATTAGGTTATATTTGTATTTTTCTTATCCTTTCCTGAGAGGAGATCTCAGCAAAGGCTGGGTGGGTGATGATCTGGGTAGGAAAGAGCTGCCCAGAGGAAAAAAAAAAAAAGCTTGAAAGTCAGGAGTAGAGTTTATAACAGCGTGAACATGCGAGCATCCTTGTTCAGAAGAAGATGTCTAAATGACTTTGACCTTCTTTGTTCAGTTCCTATGTTTGACTGGGTGAAACTTGAAAAAAGATCTTTTATTTACCTAGGACTATTTCCTTCTTAGTAAGAAACTTGAAATTGATTTTAACTTGACACATTTCTTCTCTGAAGTAATATAAAATCTTTGTCTAATAAATGTATACAGAGGCTTTGTGGCCCATCAGGGTACCATGACATTCCAGTGTATTGATTCTGCGGTATTAAAGGGTGACATATTTGGTGTTAACAGCCCATCAGAGTATTGGGATTTGAATTGTACACTGTAGGAAGCACTGATTTTCATGTAACATGACAGGCTTTCTGAAGCAGTGGAAGTAACTGTAGTCTTACATAATCCCTTATGTGTAAACTTCTTAATAAGAATTTTGTATAATCATGCATAAATTAAATTAATAAAATCCGAAAATCTTAGAAAAAATTCAGGGAATAAACAAGAATACTTATTAATCTGTGACAACCAAAACCATTCTGCAGTTTGTCATCTTGTAAAAATTCTTGACATCCGGAATTTAAAATTTCACTCTTGAAGGGAACATTTTATTTTATACTTTTTTTTTCTTTCTACAAATTGCAATTTATATCCTAGATAAAGATCTTAACTTTTGTCAGTGTGGTTCACTGTAGCATACAGGATTTGTGTACTTTTAGTTTAATATGTGTTCTCTCTATTTTATATTGCAGGCTAAAGGCATGTAAGTGTAAAGCTGTAGCAATTTTGTGTTACCTTGCAGGGCATCAAATGCTGATCAGAAGATCATGTGGACTAGGGAGGGTTAAAAATTATCGTCTTCTGTTTTACTGTCCTTCAGGTGAAGCATTATTTTTAATTCTAATGACCTGGAGTGGTTTCTTTGGAAGCAGCATTTTGATTATTGTTTGATTGTATTGTGTTGATGATAATTACTGTGCAGTAAAAATAACTTAAATCTAGCCTTCTTTGGAAACTAATCGTGGGAGTACCAGATTTATGGATTTAAAAGAGTGTATAGAAATCAGCTTCCAGATTTTTGGATGTTCTTGCTGTTTCGTGTGCTTGAATACCAGTTATCCTGCAAAGGAGTACAGAAAGCATTTTATATTGTATGTTTGCTCTGTTTTCTAACAACATCAGTATTTTGCTTAAGCAGATTTGCTAGGAAGTGACAGCTCTGAAAAGTTGGACATAGTGGCTGCTGGAAGAATTTCAGTTCCAGGCAATCTAAATAGTGCAGAAGGGGGAAAATGAAATATCACCATGTTTTAAAGATGACAGTTTTGTCAAAGATTCCTTTTCACTCTTCAACTTAAAACAAATTGAGTAGATCAAGTAAATCTAAAATGTCTGCACTCATTGAAGATGCACCACCTTTTTAGTTTCTTTTTTTTTTCCTCCCTTCCTCTCTCCTTAAAAGCATAAGGGAGAACACTGACTTAGTAAATGTAAAACACACTGTGAGGAGCATAATTCTTCTGGTTTAATTGTTGCCTCCAAACAGTTTTGAATCATAACAGGCTTTCATGAGACATAGTTACATAGTGAGAACCTAAGTCAAATCTGGTGAGACTGAAATGAAGTATTCCTTCAGTATTATGAAATGAAGTATTCCTTCAGAATTATGTTGTTGCTCAGGAATTCAAGTATTTTTTGTTCAAATTCATTTCAGTAACACAAACTGTATTTTAGGAATAAAATCGGAAGATATTTTGGTCAGATCAGGTTTTCTAAATATTTCATAATACTTTGTTTTAAAACAGATAATGGTATAGCTGCGCCAGGTTTTTGACGTGACATCCATCTCTTTAGTAGGGTGGTAATAGCTCCTTGCCGCTTACTTACATGGTTGAAACCCTCTAATGTAAGCCATTGATTTTATTATTATTTTTTTAGAATACGTTTTGTAACCACGTTTCACGTCTGGACGCATCTCTTTGCTCCAAGACCTGGCCACTGTTACAATGAATGTGGTTTTCTCCTGCCTGATATCAGCAGACATAAAAAGTAGTGAGGAAAACTGAAATAAGGCTTGTTTCAGTGACTTTTACTTGACTCCCTCTGAGTTTCATGGGTTCCTGCTGCACTTCTGTGCATCAAGAATCAGGAAGGTGATCAGGCCTGCTTGTTTCAATCTTCTTGAATGTTAACAAGCATCCACAAAGACTTTTTTTTATAAAGACCGACCTTAAAAAGAGGAGAGGGGGAAGAGTTTATTGAACATGGCTTTTCCTACCTGAGCAGCTATAATTGCTCACAATTAAATTCCTGTTCATCCCAGTAGCAGTGCGGTATATGTCCAGTGTATACTTCTCTCCTGCTCCATTTTTATGTGGCAGCAGACTTGGTGCTAGCGTGTGTTCCCTTCACATTTAATGCAAAAGAGAAACAATATGCAGCAAGGCATTACTGGTGTTTATAAAGTTCTGTTGAGAGTGGACCCAGCTACCGACAAAGTAAAAGCTACCCCAGCGTGGTACCCACGGTCCGTGCAGATACCAACAAGGAGATGCCAGGGTTTCTCTTTCTGCTGTTTCCCTTCTGTTCCACAATAAATCAGTCTTATTGGGTTCTCTGCTCCAAAAAAGGGCTTAGCTACTCTATTATACTAAAACTTGTCATAGATATTTTCCTTCGTCTTAGTCCCCTCTACAATATCTTGAAATAAATTTGCATTATTTTAAATTTAGCAGGCCCAAGCAAAAAATCTACGGTCTTGGATTTCTCAGGTTCCTGCCTGATATACAGAGAGGGCTTAAGTATTTTCCTTCCTGCAAAGCAGGGGTTTTTTTCCATGGACCTAAACCATGTATTTGTTTGTTTCTAGGAACACCAGAAGTTGCAGTGTAACTGGTTATTTTTTTTTTCCCCTGATACGTGATATGAAGGCTTTCAGAAAAACAAGGACTCCAAAGGTCTCATTTTCTTGAAGAAGCTAAGCCATCCCAAAGGTTTGAAAATAATGAAGAAACCTGTAACTGAAAAACTTTAACAGTTAAAATCGCTTCTAATTCTGCTCAGTAGTTACACAATTTTCCAAATATTTTGTGAATAGGCAGTTTTAAGTAGGGTCCTGCTGCTGCACTTCTCACAGGGAAAGAATAAATTGTCACCTCCTAAGTGGAAATATTGATAGTCCTGGAATAACTGCGCAATGACTGAGTGGTTTATGTCTGTTTCTATCAAGTTTCTCTCCAGTTTATGGAGCTGGTATTTCCATGCCATTTGCAAATAGAAGAATGGGGAAAAAAAAAAAAAAAAAGATAGTTGGGTTTTCCCTTCTTTCTTTTGACACATGCTGGCTGTTTTTCAGCATTTCAGTACACCACTGTGTGACAGCTAACTACAGAAAGATGTCTTTCAGAATAATTTAGAAATTTCTCCACAGGTTCTTCTGTTAGTGGGCACCCTGATTGCCAAAGAAGGACTCAAATTAGAAGAAATAACTAATGAAAAGGTATCAGGAAAAAGGTTATGCAAATTTTAAGATGAAATCAGCTCAGTACTCTTGCTATTTGAAGAAAGAGAGAGAAGCCTTTCATTCGTAAAATGTTATACTGTGATGCAGAAAACCAATTATAATAGACATGAAGTATGCACCTGTTATTAATTTCTGAGGCATCCTTCTATTTGAAATAGAACCCCCCAGAAATAAATATCTAGAATTGTCACCTATCAGCCTTGGCTGGTGTACTCTCCTTGCCAGTCAGGCTAATCAAAGTTTCATTGGTGTATGTGTCTCCAGAGACTTATTTAAAAAAAAATAAATTATTGTTTGTGTCCCCCTCAAGATATGATGTAGCAGTTGTAATCTGTTTTACTACTGAATATTACAACTGCTATTATGCTGAGTAGGGGCAGCTGTGTAAAAATAAACTGGACTTCTGTATCTTACCTTGATAGAGAAAGTCATTTCACAATATACATACACTGCATATTAGATGTAATTTAATATGAAAGAAGCAGAGACACACTTAAGACTGATTTTTAGGTCCTAAAATAAGCTTTTTGATATTTCATTGGAAAAAGGTGCTTTTTATTTTTTATCAAAAAGGAGAAAAAAAAACCCAACCCAAACCCCTAAACCAAAACAGCATATAGTGTTAATTCCATATTCCCATGTACTGATTCTGTACAGAAATTAACTTGCGGTGAGCAAAATGAGTAGTGGTCACCTAATATCTGTAAGCATGTAAAATATACTATATTTGGATCGCCAGAGTGTGATGTAATGTGAGGTAATTTAACTGATCTCACAAATATTTGAATGTAGCTTTCATTGCATTCTACTGTTCAGCTACTTTCAGATGCGTACTGTTAGTACGATAATCTGATTTGGACACATGACATAATTTCACATATATAACTACTGTAAAATCTAGGTTAGTTTTGGTCATTGTAGGTTTAATGTAAAAGGATGTCAGAGAAATTAAAGGTCACTTCATTAACTGTTTGTTTTTCTTTCCTTTTTTTTTCTTCATTTTATATCATATATTAAAGATAAAAACAACTTTCTCTGTTTCCATTAACAAAAAGTGAATAGAGAAGAAAAAGCAATTATTTGCTGAATGTAAAATCCTTATGATAATTTGACAGACTTTAATTAAACCAATCTACCACGCTGTGCTCATAAGACAGACTATGAAATAAGCTCTTATTTGTTAGAAAACACCATACTGCTCATTGATAAAGGACTTCAAAAGTTGCAACTTATTTAGAAGCATGGAATTTATGTTCCTTTTGAAAGGGAAGACATACATACAAAACTCCCTCTTGTTTTGAACTTAATTTTAAGAAAAAGTAAACAGTTGACAATGTAAACAGGTTTACACTGTCAGTATAGTAATTTCCATAGTATTTTGCATACATATAGTGTCTAAGGATCACTGTGTTCTTTACAAACTTAGCTCATCATTATGGTGCTTTCATAACGTAACTTAAGAGAGTATTTAGGTAAATGTATGGAGTAACCAAGAATTTACAAATATTACAAACCTTTTGACTTTAACTTGGAGGTACACTGAAGAGGGATTCAGGAAACCTAATTTCAGTTTCTGTCTACTGAGTAACATTAATCTTTAAAGAATGTCGTTTTATGAATCTGTATTTTACATCCATGCTTTCTGTGATCTGTTCAAGTGCTGGATTCAACCTACGCCCATCCAAAAGATACAGCCCGTCCCTACTCAGACATTTCTTTTCAAATTGGTGGCAGACTGGTAGCAATGCTTACCTTTGTCTTCTGCCATATTTTCTTAGTGATCTTACTTAATTTTGTTTGTTTTTTCTTTTTTACTACAACATACCTACAAGGTGGGCTGTTGCCATCATCAGTAAGTTTTCTAGGGTGAGGATACCTAGTTGTACTTTGGAATTTGATATAAAGGCTGGTAGGTCTGTCCTAGCCAATTCTTGCCTAAGGATCGTAGAATCATAGAATAGTTTGGGTTGGATGGGACCTTAAAGAACACCTAGTTCCAACCCCCCGGCATGGGCAGGGACACCTCCCACTAGACCAGGCTGCTCAAAGCCCCATCCTACTTGACCTTGAACACTTCCAGGGATGGGGCATCCACAGCTTCTCCGGGTAACCTGTTCCAGTGCCTCACCACCCTCACAGTAGAGAATTTCTTCCTAATATCTAATCTAAATCTAGTAAGGATACTAAGGATCCTGTATGAAGTAGTTAAACACAGTCCTCCCTTACATCTTTTCCTCTCACTTCTTTCCATAACTTTTAATTTTAGCTATGGCCGCTCTGTGAGACTCTACCTTTAGAGCCTTTGGCATAATCCTCTGCTGCCTGATGGCCGGAGTTTTATCCACCTGGGAACGGTTCTTCTGCTGCTCTGACAGAGTCCCTTCTCCACGCAGCTTTATTTCACTTACTCTCCTCTCTAGTCAATCTCTTGCTGAAGCAAGGGCAGGTGTGGGGTGGGGGGGCAAGAGAAGCGCCTGGAGCCCGTCATACCCCAGGTACAGTAGGAAGGTCTGTGTTGCACAGGGATTACTGGCCTGGTGCCTCCAAAGGGCTGAAGTGCAAAGCATTCCTGTGAAGTCTGTTGTGCCCATGAGATGAAAAGTAATACTTCACATTGCAAAGTAAGCAACAAATGGATCAGCTTGCTATTTCTGCCACATCATAGCACTATGTTTTAAATATATCTATAAAGCATTTAATTCCATGAATAATGCTTCTGTCTCTCAAAAACATTTCTCTAGAAGTCCTTTTTGGCCTTGTATGTGCAAATGAAGACCTTAGTAAGCAACAAATTTAATTGGCAGATACTGTTCCATGCAGATTTTAAATTAGGCAATGATTAAAAAAGTGCCCTTTAGAATAAAACAGTTATTAATTCCTTTAAAAAATAAAATTGCATTAAAAAAATTACATATTTATCATTCACCTCAGTTTTTGTATACATTAGACACCTAAGTAAGTCTTGCCAATCTTTATTTTCTTTCTGTCTTGGTGAGTACTGTATGATGTCTGGAGAAATTATAAACAAGTGTAATACTGTGTCTGAAGTGACAAAGGATCACTAGCAGAGAACAGAGACGTTTTGCCTGTAGGCAGATTAACTCTGAGACTTGGAAAAGGACGATCCCTGCTCAATCTATATGGTTTGTTCTCTTCAGCATTGGCCTTCAGTAGCAGGCATAGACAGTGACTGTAGTGCCACTGACAGGCAGGAGGAAGGTGGGGAAGGTGACATGGAAAAACTTTTCATAAACATGTCTGTGAGGTACAATATCTCAAATACCTTCTCAGAGGCTCAAATGCACAAGTCTTAATTCTGTGTACAGGCATGAGAGGAAATTTTTTTTTTTTTATGGAATACATTACATGATCTGGAAAATTATAAGTAATGAGAAAAGGGAGGAGAAGGGAAGTCAGACAACCAAAGAGAGGAACATTATAGGGATGTGGTCAGTGTAGGGATAAAGGGCTGACAAATGTCAATTGAGATAGACATTAAAAGGATGATTAGAAAAAAAAATTATGAAGCTATATCAACAAAGTGAGAGCAAGAGACGAGCAGGAGCAGGACAATTATTACACTTAGAGGTGAAAGATAACATAGATGCGATGCAGAAATGAAATGAAAACTTTGCCTTACTTTTAAACAAAAGTGATAATGTTGTACATGGGAGGCAAAAGCTGGAAGTGCCTGAGATAAATGCAAAACTTGAAGTCTGAGGTATGTAAGTCAAAGGAGGACTAGGAAAGCATCATCACAGAATTCTGAGTGATATAGAACAAAGCATCCCAAGTCGTCTTGTAAATAAATCTGTTAGGGCAAAAATGGTCCCGTTTTGTTGGAGAACAGCAAATACAGTATTTATATTTAAGTAGCGGGGACGATGGGAAAAAAAAAGTGATAAAGGTCTAAAAGTGTGACCTCATTTTTTATCAAACAGTAGAGCAGCATTTATATGAAAAAATTGAGTTGCTGACATGAAGGAAGAAGGAAGCTGGGATAAAATGGAAATTGAAAATGTCTTTACTGAAAGGGGTTCATACAAACCAATCTGATACCTGCCTTTGAAAAGATAACCAATTTCATAGATAAAGAAAATTTAGTAATCTCTCTCTTTGGACTTCAGCAAGCAGTTGATACTGTGCCACCTGGGAAATTATTTGTGCACCTAAGGAAGATGGGGATTACTAGAGGAATTACAAAATATGTAAGAAAATCACTAAAATGAGATGACAATTGGTGTTGTTGCAAAGGTAAGCATCATAAATAGAGGGAAAGTGACACACTCAAGTCAATCATCAGTCTTAAGACTGATTTTGCTTTATATTTTAACCTTCGTGCACAGAGTGCAAATGTAATAATGAAACTTGATTATGAAACGAATATGATAAACATCATGAGTTTGGATGAGTATCAGGCTGTACTAGGTGAAGGACTAGAAAGCTTTTTAGACTGTAGCAATTAAAATAAAACTTAACTCAAAAACAATAGCAGGAAGCCGCAAATTCAGTTCTAAATTCAGATTCAGGAAATCATCATATGGAAGCAGTAGAAAAAAGGGAGACCTTAATGAATTAGGCAGAGTTATTACGAGCACCAGTGTGACGCAGGCGAATTTGTTTCTGCAACATAAGGCTGCATCAAGTTGTGTGCTGCTGTGAGAGAAACAGACATATTCATGTCATTCAAGGAGTCATTCATGAGACTTCATCTGAAAAATCGTTATATTATTCTGATCAACCATTTTCAGGAAGAATTAAGCATACATTTAGAAATTCAGAAAGAGCTGATTACTAACCATGGAATATAGAGTTAGCTGTGCAAGGGATGGCTAAAGGGGCTTTGCTTATGCAGACTTGAGGCTCTGAGAGACATGCTGTGGCAAGCTAAAATTGGATGGCAGAAGCTGTTACTGTCCTCAAGGCACAAATACTTGAACCTCCTTTGAACCACTTTGTGAACCACTGCCCGGTATATTAGGGTAAACCAAAACTGGAATTCTTTTATTTTAATACACCCAGCTGAAGACTGCAATAGTACATGAGCTCATTCATAGGCGTATCATATAACCCTGCCTTGAAGGCTTTAATGCCCATCAGAAGGGTGGAGCAGATGGATGAGGGTGGTAACTATTCCTGCCATCTGGTTTTAAGCCACTGCTACATGTACTTCAGAGCCTTAAGAAAGTAAATGGTGAGAGGAGATTTGATTGCTCTTCACAAATATATTGGGAATAAATACCAGAAAAAGTTATTAAAGAACAGCGTCGATATAATAGCAATTAACATACCACTGTAGGTTTAGTCTAGAAATTGAAAAAAAGATTTCAACCCCCTGGAGGTATGAGGTGATGTAAAAATATCTTACTAGTTTTGAAATGGAATTTCATCAGTTTAGAAAAAGAATTATACAGATATTTTCCTTACAGTGTGTTCCTGTCCTCCTAAGAAAAGGAAAAAAATAAAACTAACAACAACAACAAAACGTGGGCCAGGCTTTTCATGCCTTGGTTTCTTCATGACGGATTAAACTATTAGTAGCATTATCTACACCAAGATCAAGCTATGTTCTGTAAGCTGTTTAAAGAGCAGCACAAACCTCTCAGTGTGAGGTTTGCAGCATCAGAGGCATCTAAGGATATCAGTACTTGCTGTTCTGTTTTTCTGTGAGCCTTTTTTTTTTCTTGACGCAGCAGTTAGTTTTCAAAAAAGTCCAGAGTGTTTCTGGCTTAAGTTTGTAATAAATAACTTAAATAGGTATCATTCTTATTATTACAGTGCTTCTTACAAGATTGTATTAATGCATTAATTCAGTAGGGTAAAGTGACAGAATTTTAATAAATGTATTATGGAAGTAATACACAAACCATTTGGAAATTGGCATTATTGAGAATTTTTAGGTAGATTAATCCTATGTTATTCCACTCTGGGCCTTCAAAAAACTATTAGCAAGTTATATTTCTGAGCGCTGTCTACCTGAAATAAGTGAATGCATATGTATTGAAAATAGAACAATAATATCATTATACTGCATTGTGATGAAGACAGTTCTGTGCTTCAGGAATTGCAAGGCATTGTAGTAAATAGCATTAAATGTGCAACATTTTTATTACTACAGTGCTTGTGTAAGAGTGTATGAGAAAGTTAAATGGGATATTTTATATTTTGGTTTTCACTCCTACCTACTACTAGTAGAAGGTACATGTTTATGATTAATTTACAACATTTTGGCTTTTTTTTTTTTTTTTAAGAAAGAACAGATTGCTAAACAGTTACGTATATGTGATTTTTTGCATTCTAAGGTATAAATTCTTTAGTTTGTGGGGATCATAGAATCATAGAATCATAGAATCATAGAGTTGGAAGGGACCTCTGGAGATCATCTAGTCCAACCCCCCTGCCAGAGCAGGGTCACCTTAGAGCAGGTTGCACAGGAACACGTCCAGGCGAGTTTTGAATGTCTCCAGAGATGGAGACTCCACCACCTCTCTGGGCAGCCTGTTCCAGTGCTCTGCCACCCTCAAAGTAAAGAAGTTCCTCCTCGTGTTTAGGTGGAACTTCCTACACTCAAGTTTGTACCCATTACCTCTTGCCCTGTTGCCGGGCACCATTGAAAAGAGCCTGGCCCCATCCTGATGAATGAATTAATTTCAGGGCAATGATATGGTCACAGTCTTTCTATCTCTAACCACTGTCTTTGCAAGCCAGTAATCTGCTCGTGCTTAGCATGAACAGTGGTTGATACGTCACCATATTACTGCAAAGTGTGACTATGAACAGAACATAATCCTAATATCCTAATAATAGGAAGTGTTGGGATTCACCAAATGCCTAAATGTTCAAATTTCATTCACAGGCATAGTGTGCGCAGGAAATCAGTAAACTAGAGAGTTTGTAAAGATAATGAATGATACGTGTTTATTTTATCAAAAAAAGATAATTTGTTTGTTTTTCTATTTTTGAAATGAAGTAGAAACTTTATTTTTGATGGGCGTGATTTACCTTTTACTTACCATGCAGGAGTCAGCAGTAGCCACAATGAAGTGGCAAAACTAGACCCAGCTGATGCAAAGTAGTTAAGAATATGGCAAAATGAATTTCAGTAAGGTTAAATGAAAATACAGTCATGTTAAACTATGTACTAAATCTACGTGTGTTACCTTTTTAAGTTAATTTCTTTAGCTTTTTTTTTTCTTTTAAACTTTCAGCATTGGGGTTATTAATAGATTTTCTTATATTAAGTTAGACCATATCTATTACAGAAACTCTAATGACTAAAATCTATGCATCTCTTTGCGATCGTATGTAGTAGTCCTCATTCATTTCTTATTTAGACAAACTTTTGATCATTTTCAACTTGCCTATTTTTTACCCTATATATGGCCTTTAATGATTCACAAGTATTGTACAAATGGTACAACATAAAGATACTGAACATTTTATTTACTGATTCTTTTCTTTTGTTTGTTTAAGAATATGAGAATTAGTATTCCTTATTCAACATGTATATTCTAAGGAATATATTCAATACACTTCCTATAGTTCTACATAGCCTATTTTGATTTCTGCCACAAACTGAACATGAAGTTGTGTGTGTAAAAGAAGTTTAAAAATAGGTTAGAAGCATCTTGTGAAATGTAACAGGAAATCTATGGAGATATATTTTTGTCTGGCATTTGCTGTAGTGGGCAAAAATGAGCATGTTGTGCCTTTCAGTTCCATTTAAGACATGTTGAATATTGCAGAAACTTGTAATGTCTGACATTTTTAGTAATAACCACACATCAATCAGGGCAATATATAATATATACGGCAATCATAACATATTTACAGACACAGATTTAGTGCTAAGAATAAAGTGAGATGAGTGGCAAAAAAAAAAAATCAATGACAAAAAGGTGCTTGCAGAAGTTAATCATTCTGAGTTTCTAGCAATATGTTGTGTCTGTGGCCATCTATACGCTCTGTTAAAGAGTGGCTTCTCACTTGAGAAGTAATTACATATAATAGCAAATACATATCACTAAAACTAAAAGTTCACTTCCCAATGGCAATGAATATTTCAGTTAAGGAAAAAGAAGAAACAGACATAAATACCCATGAATAAATTTGGGGTTATTATTACAGCAATTTTTACATACTGCAGCACTGAAATTCTGGAAAAGATTTCCCATTGAAATATTCATGCAAGAAAATTGTAACCTATCACGGAAATATGTGAGGTTATGCATATGATAAACAGAAACTGGACTCAGCATGTTATAGAAACCTCCTGGCCTGTATTTCAGTATTATGGACTGGATTAGTGGAGAACTGCAAGCATCTTGCTCGTGGAAACTGATGTAGTGACTCTCAATTCTTCATTTAACTCTTCATTTAACGCTGGGAAATGGGAGGAGGAACAAGACAGTAATTTCTTGGAAATCAGCAAGATTCTTCAACTGCCATAGAAAAGTGAGGAAAACAGCAGCTTATTTCACAGAAATTTAGAGAAGGAGAAAAGATATTCTTGTTTTTTTTCCATCAATCATTATGTATGGATACATATACATTAGTGATACGGAGCACAGGAAAGGGTTTTTGGGTGTGAATTTGACTTGAGTCTACATTTGGAGTGCTTCTGCGCATATTTTAGGGCACCCCTGATCCTTTTGAAGCATTGTCTTCCTTCCAGCATTGTTTTCAGGGTGGTCATGTGGTGCATAGCACTTGCAATGCAGATGCAAGGTCCTCCATCAGTTTGCTCCCTATGCCTGCATAGATTGGCAAGTGGCACAAACTTTGTTGCTTGTTAAGAGGCACAACAAATTGCACTCTCGGCATTCCCTTTTTATGCTGCATCAGCAGGTAATATAGACAGACACACTGAGACTGCCATGATTATTTGAATTTGTGAGGGTATAATATAGTGCATTTTTGACAAAAAAGATTCAACACTTTGTCCAGTATGTGTCAGGTAATTGTTTTGCTTGCTTGAGCTTTTCTCTTGCATTGATTTATTATTTGATTTGTTAACTGAAAAAATAGCATGAGTATCTGTCATAGAAGACGACAGTTCTAATTATAGAAAAAAAACCTGTTATGTTTATGAACTTTTGACCTCAGAAATATCTTATGAATACACTGAATGCTCACAACTGTGTTTCTATCTTGGGGAAATATACTTAAAAAACGTGTTAGCAGATCCCTGTTGATTGAATACTGGACAAGTCTACTATTCCAGTGAATTCATTCCTCTTAAAGTTAGTAAAATTTATTTTTATATGCATTTGAATTACTGTTGAAGTTAGCAACTTTGAGGTACTCAATGTACTTAAATCATAGGTCAAGAAACAGATTGATCAAGATAGGCAGGTAGGTAGATGCATTACCTATATTTCTATAAAACTTTTTTGGCCAGTTTAGCGTTTTTTTCCATTTAGTCGAGGTAAGACAGTGGAAACTGAGCAAAGAGATTTGCATATAATTGGACTGATGATGAAGAAGAATTTTACTGAGGTGTAAAAATATTTCTTCTGCAACCAAAGCAGAATGTTTTGCTTGCTTGTCCCAGATGGCTTCCTGTAGGAAGATCGTATTTAGATTGAGGAAC
Organism: Dromas ardeola; assembly: GCA_013398915.1. Lineage (NCBI taxonomy): Eukaryota > Metazoa > Chordata > Aves > Charadriiformes > Dromadidae > Dromas > Dromas ardeola. Next base: position 5,474 of record VYZM01022008.1, on the reverse strand, counting down.
AGACGTTACTTATTTGAGGACATTTGGGAGTCTTTTATGGATTATGTTCATAGACCGAAAGCTGCTTTGTAGAGATGCCTGACATTGCAATCCTACACATGTGTAATAAGAAGTGATTCATTAAAATCTTGGGAAATAAGGACTTAGTACTGAGTGATGTAAAATAAATATAAATTACTAATAACACAAAAATACTGGAAAAGCTGAAAAGACTGTTGGTGAATACGAACCAAACATGTTACGTAACTAACACATAATGGGTTAATGTTTGTTGTGTAGATGACCTGTTTCTGAGTGATATTTTAAGAGCTGTTTTTGAAGAATATATTGGACAGAAACCTTCATTGTTTATCAGTAGACATGCCTGTCTCTTTAGTGTCTCATTTCCTTCATAAATGTGTTGATCAAAGTGATTCAAAGGAAGCACGATTTTCCCCTTGTTCTCCATTTTCTTTACGTCCACCTTGTGGCATAATATTTTATACCTGATGTTTTGAATAACTTATGTGTTCACAGAATTGTCATTATATATTGTATGTTGCCCTCCAAATCTGGCATTTTTATTTTTTTTTTGGTGGGGTGGTGAAGTGGATGAGGGGGAAGAAGAGATGCCTGTCTGTTCTCTTACAAAATTCGTATTCTTTGCTTTTTTCAACAATCTGATATTACTAGTGACTTACTGCCCTATCCCATCACTTCATGGAGAAAAGTTATGCTTGTCACCGATACCTGAAACATTTATATTATTTTTTACTCTGTCTGCAGTAACTATATGCAAGAAAAGGAAGAACATATAAATCATTACAATTTTTCTGTGATTTGAAACCATCCTGTTCCTGGACATAGTTCACTTAGTTCCTCCTTTTTCTTAAACAATATGTAACACTATTCTAACTGTTTTCACTGCCAAATAGTTATTTTATGGAGTATGTTTGAACCTAAGGGAGAGAAGAGGAATCTTTTTGCTCACTTATAAGATCCGTGATACAGGATTAGGTTAGCCAAACCCTACTCACATCCCGGTAAGCAGACATATATTTTTGTATTTTTTGTAGGTGGATACAATGCAGACTACGCAGCACCCTGGCCACATTGAGGAATCATGTAAAATGAATGTATGTGCTCGTAAGTGAATTATTTATGAAATGAAACTCCAACTCTAAGGGATGTTGGATCACAAAATACATGAACTCTCTTTACTCTCATGTTAAGAAATTGATTCCCAGGGGGCAGGGTTACTGCAGAACTAAGTGGACCCTGAAAGCAAAGGTATTAAAAA
>VYZM01022005.1:0-42976 GCA_013398915.1 Dromas ardeola | reverse complement strand
GATTTAAAAAAAAAAAAGGGGGGCGGGCAAAGAAACCCTTAATATGCTAGACATGAAAAACTGGCATCTGTACTAAAACCTGTATCAATTCAAAATGCTACTGGGAGAAATGGACACTTATGGTTTCTCAAATTATGTTGCTCTTCTCCACGCTTGATTTTTAAATGAATTAACGTGTGATCCAGGTTTCAAACTTGCAAATCCTAGTGGCTTCTGGAAGGGTATGGAACTGTGAATATCATATGCTGCTGTTTAAGCCCTTAGTTTGTATTGAGATGCATAAGTAGCAGTACCTGAATTTGAGCACTGAGGCTGAACAGTAGAGTAATGTTAGGAGGAACCTACCAATTTGGACCTTAGTTCATAGGCCGTGTTGAAGGTTTTTTGATGAATGACTTGATATAGAGGCTGATTTTTTTTTTTTTTCTTCTTAGAGTGTGAAATACTGTGTGAAACTTTCACTGTCTTGATTCATTAAAAGAAAGAAAAAATCAGTTTTCATCTTGTGTATCTGTGCTCTCTTGACTTTGAGTTTTGTTTTCAGTAACTTTTAATCTGAATGTATTTTTTAGTTTCCTCATAGTTTTGGAGCAAAACTATTAACCTGATATGGTTTTAATATTTGTCCCTCCAGCATTGTCTAAAAGACTTCTTCAGTAAACATGGTTTTAATGGGCTGCAAATCCTGGAGAATCTTATTTTGTTCTTTATGTTTTGAACAGCTTTATGCCTTGTTGGCATTTAGCACTGCTGCAGTGGAATGAAAGGAGGGACCCAGTTGTTTGAATACATGTAATGTGCAGGACAGTGAGCAGTCAGGTTTGTACTCTGAAAAGCCACTGTTGACTTCTTAAAGCTGATTGTAGTGGCAGTTTTGAAAGGCTGTGTACTAACAAAGGACAATCACTTCCAAAGGTCCTACAAGGCTGGTTCCATTGCTGGTGAAGTCATTCTGCTGGGAAGATAGCTTGGATTCTGGTCTGGGACATGTCTTGTTGTTGAGTGATGAGAGGAGACCTGCATTCTGTCCTGGTCACTTTTCCGGTTTGCCAGGTAGCCCAGGGTAAACTGTTACCATTTCTTGTGTCCAGTTCTGTGTCTGGTTAGTGTGGTTGAGGATTCTGTTTTCCTTTAAGATGCAAAGCAAAATAACGGTATACAAACCCCTCTCAAGGAGAATTCCCAGTGCAGGAGGAGACTTGTCATAGTATTCTGATCTACTGGTGGAAAGCACTACGGAAAGTCTTAGGTGCTGTTTATTCTACCTCTTTGTGTTGCGGATCATTAAGTGAGCTCCAAGTCAGATTAAAGCCTGTTAGTTTTGAATTTCTAATCACTAGAGCAGGAAGATGGACTTTTTATTAATAAGATAATCATTGATAGAAAAAAACCCATAGGGGCATCTTTACATCCCTTCTAAAGTTTCTGATTTTATAATCTTTTAGGTCAGTCATCAAGTAGTGGCTTTGTGAGGCTGTCTTTTCTTTTTGTTTCTTTGTTGTTGTTGCACAGCACTTAAGAGAAGCTAGGACTTAGAAAATTATTTACCCCGGGCATTTAAGCAGAGGTTTCCTGAAGCTGTCTAGTTTGTTATGTGCATATTTGTATGCCTTGTTCTAACATGTAGAATGCCAGTAGGTGGCAATCAAGAATGTGCAGGCTGGTGCCTCTGTGTTTTGTAGGACCAAAAGGCTTCTTGTGTATGACAAAACATCAGTTCTTAATAGGCTTGTAAAACTAGGGTGCGTGGAATTAATGGAAACTTGTGCAAAGGTTGTCTTCAATCTCCCTGCTTAGTTGGCAGTTAATAATATCTGCTTTCCCCAAGGAATGGACAGGGGTTAGCTGTTCATAAAGCCCTTGCAGGTAAACCACTTGGAATTAAAGCTATAAGCTAGCTTCAACTAACTTTTCCACGTTTTGAGCTGTTGAGAGCAGCCCAAGTGTATGTTGGGAGTCAGAGCATCTCCTTGCATTACAGGGGAGCCGTGTTCTCAGGCCAGCTATGTCTGATGCAGAAATGGTATCTCTGAAGGGTGACATAAGGAACCTGCGTCAGTGCAGTCGGGAGAGAAGCTGTATGTATATATGACTCAAGTAGGCTTATTCGTTGCAGAGGTTGTTTTGCCATTGCAGGCTTCCATGACTTTGTGTTCCTTCCAGAACCACTCCAATACGGTAACCAGGGACCTCACTCTGGGCACATTAAGTGTCATGAATTGAAAACAACTGTCCTGTAACTTCACTGAAGTCAGGCAGGGGTAGGATTTTTCTAGCTTCCTTTCCCCCTGTGGGATAGGAAAAAAATTACTGTTCAGTAATGAAGCTAACAGTTGATAATTTGCTGGTAATTGGATGGACACATTTATTTTTGGTGCAGTGGGGAAATCTTATTGCTATACATAAAATATCCAATGAAACAGTTTGTAAGATCAAATTGCAACTGACAGTACAGCATTTGCCTCTAACATTTACCAGCATAGTAAATGACTTTTTCCCACATCTGCCCTCAGCTCGATCTTTCCTTATGATAGGAGACTGCAATGAAAGGAAAGGGAGAAAGGTGCAAGAATTTAACTTTGGAGGCCTTTTTTTCCAAAAGAAATGGCTGTGGCATGAGGTCATTTGAAACATTGACTGCTTTGTATCGGTATTGTTACAAGCATTGTGATCTACGTTGTTTGAGCACTGCGATCTGCTCCAATTAATGGACCCGTCAGCACAGATTAATTAGAAAACTGACAGCCACTTCTAGATGTAGTGGGTGCTGGTGACTTCTAATCATGAGAGGAAGATGCTGGCTTCCACTTTGTGTGTGATAACATGGTTTGTATGAATGATGCTTTGTGGAAAATGTCATTTTAAAATGACAAATCCCTTGTGTACCATATTTGAATTATTTTTAATAGATTTTAGTTTCTTAATACACTGGAAGTCTGTAATGCCAAATTGATTTATGTCTCTGAAATTTGCTTCTAGTCCTGTATTTTGCTCTACTTCAAAATAATGCGTCAGTGTAATCGTTGTTGCATTATCTGTCATTAACTTCATTAGTGAACCTTTCCTGCTGTAAGTTACTCAGATAGAAGAGCTTTGTAGATGGTAATTCAAACTTTCCAGGCTGTAGCTGCTTAAAAAAAAGGGAAGTTGGCCCTTCTTCCTATTCGAACATCTGTCATGGATATATAACACTTGTGGAAGTGTTAAATAATTGGCTGAGTGAGGTGCTTGATGCATATTTCCCTTCAGCAATTGCTGGACAAAGTTTGTGGGTGATTAGGCTCTCTTGTACAAGATGCTATGTAAACACACAATAAAAGAGTTTCTAATCTGAGAGGAGACAACATGTACAGAGAAATGGGAAGTGGAAGACAGAGGCAAAGCGAGGTACTTTTGTGTGGACAGTGTGTCTGAGTAGGAAACATGCTTTCTGACTGGTCTCTGACTAGCGCTCCCCGTGATCTTTTATTTCCTGATCCTCCCACATAGGATATCCTCCTTGAAACTCCTTTTTTAATTCCCCTGCTTCATGGTATGGTGTACCTCTAGTACATCATCTTTTATCCCTTTTCAACCTTCTGCCTGTGCTCTGGTTTGGGAAACACTAAGTTATACCTGGTTGTGTGTGCACTTATTTTCCTTGAACAATAGTTAAACCAAAAAGTTTTGCTGCCTGCTACTTCAGCAAGCATGATCCTCCTCTCATTTCCTCCTTACTCTTTAGCCCTGCTTACAGGAACAAGAATGGCTATGGTGCTAAAAGGGAGCACTGCTTGTGCTAACAGCTTGTGTAAAGGAGGTGACTGGTTTTCAATCATTGCATGAAAAGTGCATTGGAAGTAAAGGATATTGTTTGAGCCCCTGTATGTGCCCTTGTGTGGTGGCAGAGAGCAGAGACTGCTCTATAACAGATAAAAATAATGTTTCTAGTTCCTTTGTGGCCTCTTCTTGATTCCACTCATCTTCACGGATCTGGTTTCAATTGTCTTGGTTTCTTCCCTATGTTTCCAGTGGCAAGACTGAGCTAGATATTTCAGATGACAGTTTGATTTAGAAGTTTTCTGTCTGTGGATAGTTTCTAAGCTTTGCTAAACGGAGCCAAGAAAGAGTGAAGCTGTCTCCTTCAGTAACTCTTCTGGGCAGAAGGAGGGCAGGCAAGTTTACTGTGATTTTCAGGTTGACTCCTCCGCCTTTATTCCTCTGAGAGGCTTCTATATTTGCAAGTCATCAGCATACACGAGAAATCAAGATTGTTTTGCCTGTGTATATTAGTTCAAATTCATGCAAGTTAAATTTCATCTGCCAGCGTGTTGCTTGGTCCCTCAATGTGTTTCAGGACAACTGGAGTGTCTTAGATTTCATAGCTCTCATCAGCTGAATCAATTTACTCTTGCTGGAATCTTGGCGTACTCCGTGTCCACCTCTCTTCTGTGTTACGCAAAGGTCCAGGAATCAGTGGACCCTCAAAACCAGGCTGCGACTTCTCCGAAGGCCCAGGCAGCAGGCAGTCATGGGAAAGGAATAGGGTAAGAACGTGACATTAATGTCATGTCACTTAACTGTGGGATGTTTCTGTATGGGAGAGGAATGTTCGTACTGACGTATTCCCTTTTGACGGCTAGTCTTTAATATTTCATGAAACCAAACTAGTTCAGAAACATAAAGAAGCCTTTTGCTAAAGTGATTTTCTAGAACAGACTTGGCATAATACCACATAGCCTAGGTCCAGCCAGAAAACTGTCAAGCCTCTTCCTCTATTTTCACTTCTTTAATAAGCTCAGACACATTGCTCTTATGCTTCAAGGCATCCCAGGAAGCTGGAGATCCCATGCTTCTGAACTGGTACAATTACAGACATTTTCCCTGGGATTTATCTACCGAGTCTTTCAACTGGTCTAGAAAAAAATTTCCTGTGCTTCAGTGCACAGAAGGGAAATTGTCCAAAGCTGTTTAGAAATATCTATGTATTAAAACACTTTATTTAAATATTTGGATAAGACTGAAATTGCGCAATGATCTAGTACAGAGCATGAGCACACTGCAGGCAACTCTTATTCCCCGCAGTAGGTAACATAAACTATTTTCTGTAGAATATGTTTGTTATGTATTCCTTTTAAGACAATTTTCTTAACTTCCTGTAGCTGCTGGGCACAAACTACATTTATTCTTTTTCAATGATGAGGGAGAAAGTTTTTGGGTGCGTGGTAAGAGCTCTGCCTTGCGTCCACTTTTTCTTTGACACTTTCACTGGCTTTTCAGTTTTTCTGTAACCCCGGTGTTGCCATTTTTCCTTATGCTTGAACTGAGGGACTGCTGAGATTATACTTCATCTGAAAAGTTTTTGTCTCATTCTTTACTCACCATAACTAAAGTTAAACATGTCAACGCCTTAAAATGGGGGATGAAAATCTGATCCTCTTGTATATGTGCTGCAGAATGGCAATGTTCAAAAAACACACAAAGCTTCATGGGTCCAGATGAAGCAGAAAGTCTGGATCAGTTGTTCTGTCCATCTGTACCCTACCCTGTTGCCCAAAAGAGTCCAGATATCTCATTTTTGATACCCTCCCCTGACACTTGTATTGCCTGTCAGCATGCATTACAAACTTTTTTACACTGTATGAAGTACATCCCCTCTAGCAAGAAACTCTGACTGCAGCCTTCCATTGTGGGTAGCAGTAATCTTAAATGATAATTGCAATACTGTTAAAACAACCTGAAAAGACTTGTTAAATAGAAGCAGTGATGGAAAGAAAAAGAAAAATTAGAACAATGAGGACATAGACATAAAATGTTCTTAAATTTACTGCTGCCCCCTGCCCCCCGTATACCCCCTTTATCCAGGAATGAGTACGGTACATGAAGCTGAAGAGTAAGTTAACATCCATGATGGCTATGGTAACGTGAAGAAAGCTGATTGACTTTGCAAGGAGCGGTTAATCTTGTTTCTTCTGCTCCATCAGGATTTTCCATTGATTGTCTGTGGAACCAAAGAAGGTTTTCTGTTGCATCCTGTAAAAAATGTCACTAGGTTCTTGGCCTTTTTAACAGCACAACAGGAACTGGTTGAAAGGAATTTGATGGTCCCCAATTGCAACTGGTGTTACTAGTTTGGATGTGTATGTGGTCTACGTGCTCTCTTCCTTTGGGGAGAAAACTTTACGTTTTCTAGTTCCATGTCTGTCCTTAGAGCTATGAGGCTGCAGTTTTCGCTCTGTTTTTATGATGTACTACTTGAGTACTCAGCATCTCCATTTGGCCGGGAGATGCTGCTTCCTGCAGGCCTGGATAGATTTGACCCCTTTTCTAGTTCCTGGAAAGGATTCCACGATCCAGGCTTTCAAAAGGCAGTGGCAGAAATAATTTGCGTAAAACACATGGATTTGTTTATCCCAGATAAACACTATAAGCAGAGAGAAGTAGACTGAAAATAACAAAACCTTATGCGCCGATGACCTTGACTTCACCTTTGGATTTACTTGCCAGCTAAACAAGTTCTTAACTCGGGCACTCTCAGAACTGCTGATTGGTGACACAAACTGAGCCCTGCAACCGCTTTCACTCCAGGACTTCCCCCTTTTAGTTATTGTGTCCCCACAGTGCTTAGGCTGCTTTTTTTAATGATTTCCAGATATTCCGAAGTTCTTTTGACTCACAATCGTGCGTTGGGTCCTATGGTTCGTGTGTTTCCAGAGGTACTAGCAGGAACCATCTGGCGGTGAGCTCAGGCTTTGTTCCTTCAAGGACCAGGCTGTTAAGGAAAGATGCTGCCTGGATTCCTCAAACTCTGAAGAACTCAAACTGGATTTAACTTCAGGGTTTCCTAGAACCAGGCACTAGATAATCCCTAAATCCCCAAATATGTATTTTGTTGATAACAGCTACATTCTTCACTCAGTCTCTCAAAGTAATTGCTTCTTTCTAGGAGTATAAAATTGCTTCTGATCCTCTAGGCTTTTTGCAGCAGTTACACAGTTGACGTTATTACTATCATATGAGACTAACTCTTAAACTGTAAAAAAAAACGCACATAGTTTTTTTTCCCCACTCTTTAAACTAGCAATGAGCCGGAGTCTATACTCTAGATGCGAACACGTATGCCCTTTTGATGTATTTATTTTGTGTTACATGGAAAGCTTTATAAAGTATCTGCTGCTGATTTGTTGTGGGTGCCAATGGAGTATGGTTACCCAAGAACTCCTTTCAGCTGGAGGAATCCCCACAAAATTTTAACTAGCTGTGGGACAGAAAACACAGGAACAGTAACTGGTGAATGATTTTCTGCTTTGTCTTCTGTAGCACCTCTGTAGGCTCAGGAGCCATCCTTTACCTAGTTAGCTGTGTGTAACTGGGGCAAGTCCACTAAGCCCTTGCTGGCAGTGTGCTTATTGAGGAGGGCAGCAGTGGAAGGGTGAGGGATATTCAGTTCCTCTGCCTCCAGCAGCAGAAGAGATATGTGCAGGAAGGTGGAGAGCTTCAGGAGTATCAGGAAAGAGAAACTGCTTCTGTGGTGAGAGGGGAAGTGGTTCCCCTCTACTCCCTTCCTGGAGACTTGTGGGAAAGTGTTACCTTGCAAGCAGTACTGCAACCATAAAGATGGCAGAGTTCTGTGTTAGGACATGCTGCAGACTGCTTATGCCAGATGCAATGTAGTAGATAAAGGATCTGTGTTCTTCTGAAGCAGGATGTTTCAGATAAAACTATGTGAGTGGAGAGTCAGAGCAGACTGTATATTTCTACTTTGCAACTCAATACAGGATGCATTTGGTAATACCTTTTCAGTATTTCTGGACAGATAAAGGTCAACAAATCCAAATTTATCTGCAGCCAGATTCTCTCCTTAGTTCTTGTTTTATTACAGAAATAATGGTCACTCAGAGTGTTTTAGTGCCGAGTTTAAAACAAATGGCTCAAAAGCTTCTTATTCGGTCAACCTCAGTCGCAGCACTTTCTTGTAAGAGTCAGAAAAGCTCACTGGAAATGAGAGGATGAATCCGGATAAACTTTCAAAAAGCATTTAGAAATATCCAACTCTTTATCATACCACTGAAATCTCAGAAACATTTGTCCATGCCTTAATCATAAATACATGTTAAAGGGAGATACTAGAATTATATTAAGTAGCTTCTGGAGCAAGACCGTCTTAGGTCTTCATATAATTGTTCTGTAGTTTTAGCTAAATAGGACCAGATCAAAATCTGCTGTAAGGGATGTATGGAAGGGGATCCATGCTCCTATTTTGTCTTTGAAAAGATTTCTTGCCCCTCATAATGCTTGATCCTGTTGAATTTTGCCATGATTTTGGATACCTTTTGTCTTAGTGGCAGGTGGCGAGCCCTAAATAGTCATACCTCCCTGTTTCAGTGTTTGTTGCTAACTGAGTTTCATCTGTAACTCACTGAAGTTAATCAAAATACTCTTAGCTTCAGTGATCTTTAAAGCATATGCTGTGAAAGGATAAGTCTCCTCTTCTTTAGGCCTGAGAGTAAGGGAGTGAATAATTCTTCCATGCAGAGACTGACCAAGTATTATTCTTTTACACTGCAATAGGTACAAGTTGTATAGTCCTGACTTGTGACGTGGTGTTCTGCTCCTGTTATATGTGTGTTTCTCCTCTGTAGAAAGCATTACATCTTAATCTGTAGCCCTGTCAGTCTGTCAGGAGACAGGAAGGTCCTGATGGAGATGGTTCTTGACAGAAAGGAGCAATAGAGTGTGAGGAAAATGAGGAGACCACAGGGACAGAGCTTACTTTGAGCAACCTCATTTAGGGCTCTGTTGGCAGACAATGGACAGAGCTGGATTTCCTGAAAAGGAACATGTTAAGGAATTGCATAGTACCCTTAGTTGTGGACTATTGCAGTAAAAACTCTATTACAGCTGAACTGCATAGAAAGCTATTTTGTCTTGCCAAAATGTTCATCCTTTTTTTAAAAAAACAACCAAACAAAAAAAAACCACCCCCCCCCAGAAACCCCAAACACAGCAACTTTTTTTAAAAAAAAAAAAAAAGACCCCACCACCCAACCAAACAAAACCATGGTGTCCCTGCCAAAAAAACCCCTAGGAACTAAAAATTAGTTTAGGATTATTTTGTGTCCTATCCTTCATGAACATTTATGTTTTCATGTAAATATTCTCATCATAAGCTTTGTATCTAGCCGTTTAGTTAACAGAATACATGAATGATTCATGGTAGCCCTATACATAATGCATAATTAAATCACAGACTGATGGAGTGGAATTTATTAATTGTGAAGACACATGTGTTACCATGATACTAATTTATTTCTTTCAATTTTATTGGCATATTGCTCACTCATCTGTGATTGCCTGCTTTGTTGCATTACCCAAGAACAGTAACATGTTGTTAAAACAAATTATCTGGACATTTGGTTTGGCTGTTTGTTCACTGATGGGAACAATATGTATTTAGCAAAAAGATTTAATGTAAATTATTATACATGGGGTATTAGCACAGAGCCATTACACTGAAGTTGCTCTGATGAGCCATATTAATTTCTGATAAAAGCAAAGAAATTATTAGAAAAATAACTGCAGATACTCCTGCATGAGGAAAAAGCAGAACTTCACAGAAAACGATCTTGGCAAAATGACATGATAATTTGTTATATGTTTTTACAAATCCTTGCAATATTAGATTGTAAAATTTAATAGAAATTTTAGCTCATTCTTAGAATTTGTGTGCCTGTCTAAGGCTTTTGTCTCTGACTCTTGTGGCATCTTGGTAGGATCTTCAGAAAGAGATTTTTATTTGTGTGTGTGTGTTGGCAGGGCATACTTTTGCTAAATAAGAATTTTATGGCTTAACAGTGGAATATCCATTGGAAATGGACATTGAGTTTGATTTCTATTGTGGGTATAGTGCAGCGTTTGTTTGAAAGCTTGGGAATTACAGTTGTGGCATTCAAAATTCAGGTGACTGGATTTTTATTAATTTGGTGAAAGAATGCAAATGTCTCACTTGGAAGAGAGGCCACGCTTTTGTATACTTCACTTTTTTAGCTTGCTGTTGTAATTATAGTACTGAAAGTCTAGGACTTGTTCTCCTGAATTGTTGCATGGGTCCAAGACTATTGGAGATGAAAAGCGTAGGAAGATTTGAGTAGAGCAGCTGTGTGGCCGTCTTTAGAAACCATTGGTTCAATAGGTACTTAGTAGGGTATCTCAGGTATGCCTGAGCTGTCAAATCAAGCTGCTTTACCAGGAACAGTCTGCAAAAAGTCTGAGCTACGGTAACTCCACCACTGCATGGTGGAGAAGAGCAGTGTCCATAGGAAAATCTTGTATGTTTCAGTAGCCAGTGTCTGAAATTGGACTAAGTAATATTAGCCTATTTCTTTTGTGAACTAAGCTGGGAGATAAGGCTAGAAGGGACACTTAGGTCATCTTGTCTTACCTCTTATGCATCCCAGCTGTTAAGTTGCACTCTTCTTGTAAGGAATCAAGTAACTTTTGCTGACTGAAGTGTAATGTACAGTTCTGCCATGATGGCCAGTAGCGAGGGATGGGTACAAAGAAGGAGAGGATCTTCCACTTCTGGCATGCGTTGATGACCTTTCAGGTTGGGGTTAGGAAATGTGTTCTGCCTTTGTACAGAAGACCCTGGTGGGTCATCTTTTAAAATACCTCAAAATTGATGGTCCTGAGCTTGCTTTGGTGCAAAAGCTGTTTCTGTGCTTGATTCTTCTGGAATGTGGATGTTGATTCTGTCATGCTAAGTGGGGTTTCTTCCACTGGATCCACACAACTTGGCTTGCAGATACCCTGGGGAGGTGGATTAGAGTTTGGTACTTGATGCATGAAACCTTCCCTCTGTTTTACTGTGGGATTTACTGCCTCCTCTCACATAAAAGGATCCTGGGGGATATTAGAGAAAAGAAGTGGGCTGAAAAAAAAAAATCATAATACATAACCAAGTAACATTTTGGGGCTTTTTTGGTTGTGAGGGGAAGGAGGTTGAGGGAGGTGTTTTGTTTATTTTAGTGGCCTACCCAGTACCTCTGACTGGTGCTGTACTGATGTCAAGACTGTCATCAGTCTTTGCTCAAAAAGTTTGCCATCTGATGAGGCAAGCAAAAGCAAGATGTGCTATAAGTACTATCGCCACTCTTCAGAGACAGAGAAATTGAGTTGACGGATACAGAAGTAATTGAGAACCCAGCTTAAAAAAGATTAAATAGGGGGGAAAGGTGCCCCAGGAATTCTGCTGCAGAGCTGAGAAACGAATCCAGGTTCTAGCCTAGGATCTTGGCCATGAAACTGCTCTTTTGAAGGAAAATTACATAGGCTGAAGGGGATACAGAACTGCAAAAAAGCCACTTCTGAATACTGTCCTTGAGATCAAAAATTTTATGTACGGACATAGCTAAAGAAAATGATATAATGCAACTGTAGCTTCTTGACATATTGAGATCATTGTTCTAATTCTTGCTCTGACTTGCATGACATGAAACCAGATTGTGTCAGCAAGTATATTGGTAAAACTTCAGCTTATCACAAACTAGTTTATGCATAAGATTTACGTACACAATTATTTAAGAGCTGCTTTTTTAGGAGCAAACTGATTTCTGATTTGCCTGAGCTTCAGAACAAGACCATCTCAAGGCTTATCAGCATGCACCTCTTCAATAATACTGTGATGAGTAGCTCTCACTGTAATAAGTCTGTATCCATCAGATAAAATATGGTATCTGTAGTATATTTGTCATCCCGGACAATAGGGGAAAAGTTACTATTGCAGAACTATCAGAAGATAAATATTTTCTGCTTTGAAATTAATCAGATAATTTTCCCTCAAGCTTTATCTTCGCCTTTTGTTTTTCTTGCTGAGCTATCATTGGTCACTCTGTATCTTATTAATGATAAACTACACTTGAATTAACACAAAAAATTTAATATTTTTTATTTTTCTAGAGCTAAGGACTAGATCCTTGGCTCCTGCAAGCAGGTCTTGTTCCCATAGGATCTCTGGCTGTCTGTTCTCTAAAATGTGCGCTTCAGCATTTTCAGAAAACTACTTATTTTGGAAATGTTGAGCTGAAATCTTAAGTCTGAGGTTTTTTCCAGCATCGTGCTATCAGGTAAATCAAAAGAACGGTGTTCTCTTAACAATTAGCTGAAAAGGAGGCTGAGGGGAGACATTATTGCTCTCTACAACTACCTGAAAGGAAGTTGTAGATGTGGGGGTTGATCTCTTCTCCAAAGTAACAGGTGATAGGATGAGAGAAAATGGCCTCAAATTGCGCCAGGGGAGATTTAGACTGGATATTAGGAAAAATTTTTGCACTGAAAGGGTTATTAAGCATTGGAACAGGCTGCCCAGGGAAGTGGTTGAGGCACCATCCCTGGAGGTATTTAGAAGATGGGTAGACGTAGTGTTTAGACAGATAGTTTAGTGACAGTTTTTGTCAGAGTTAGGTTGATGGTTGGACTAGATGATCTGAAAGGTCCCTTCCAACCTAGGCAATTCTATGATGAGAGAACTTTCCAGCTGAGGATAGCTGAATGCTGAAATGGGTTACCTGGGAAGTCTGCAGAAGTTCTACCAATGAAGGTTTGGTGTGACATGTTGGGGTTTTTTTGTGGGTGGGTGGGTTTTGTTGTTTTGTGGGCTTTATTTTTTTAAGAAAAGTTTCTTACACAAAACCAAGACCTTGTGACAAGAAGGTATATGGGTATAAATGCTCTGTTCTTGGGAGCATCCTGAGGCCATTCCCAATGCTTTTGCCTGAGACCCTGCAGACTGTTGATGAAGTGATTGTCTCTTCAAACCCGTGCAATTGGTTGGATTCTGCCCTTGCACGCTTTATAAAGTTGATGGGGGATTTGGAGAAGGTTCTAAAAGCAATTTGGGCTTTATTGTCAGAACACGCAGTCCAAGAGAGAGTAGCCTCATGGCAAGGAAGGAAAAACTCTACCTCTGCATAAAGACTTATCATGAGAATGTAGCAGAAATGAGGGCATTAGGAATAAATTCTGCAGAGGAAATTAAATTTATTTCTACCTCCCAGTCATATCAGGGGGGAATATTAGAATACTGTTTCTCTGTAAGCTAGAAACCACTAAATTTTAAAGGGACCAAGTGGGGAAAAACTAGTTAAGTCTTTAGTCAGTGTTGGTTTACACCATGCCCCCTCCCTCCCCCCAGCGCCGGCCCCTGAAAGAGAGCTGTGGGACATCCTCAGGTTCGGGCCTGGGTCTGTCTGACTTTCAGCCTGTGAATAGCTTTCTTGAAATCCACAGGATGATACTGTGGTAAAGCTATATTGTTTGTGGTGTCCTCTCCTGAATGAGACTTACAAAAAGTTCCAGTCATTTGCTTTACGAATCTGGTGATTTGTTTCTATATTTTAATAGTTCTGTTGAGAAATACTGATGTGCTGAGCAGTAATATTTGGGTAACCAAAATAAGACACAATGTCTTCTCACATTCTGAATACAATAATCCCTATAGTTGTGGAAAGGACCTTGCCATATCTGCAGTAATCTTTAAATTCAAATGGCTAAGATAAAGATACTGGCCTAAAGGCTAAGCTTTTGTCATGACCTTATTGTATTTGTTCTGATTATCCTCTCGTTTTAGGTACAGGATTGGACTGATGTCTCTGTCCCAAAGATCTGTGAACTTTGGGCTGTGTGTATTATCTTAAAATCCCTGCTTTTTTTTTCTAGCTGATATTTCTAAATAATTCCAGTTGGCCAGGTCAAAAAAAATCTAAACTCGGATTTCTCTCTAACCTGTGGTTTTGTGGGTTTTTTTTTGTGATGGGAGCCAAAAGTCTGATATGGACTTCATCCAAACTGGTTGAATGTAGTTTATCTTTTATGTAGTTAGCTACAGCAGCTGCTAGAGATTTGTGAATGCAACGTATCTTTAATAAATGAGAAGGTAGTTGCTTTGACTACAAGTACAGGAGATGGTTTAGCCTGAGGCAAACCTATGGGCTACAGATATTTCAGCTGGCCATATACAGTTTCAGCACTAACTTGAAGCCATGCAAAATATTAGATCATAGTCTTTATATAGATATTTTGGGACAGGGCTGAAATGACTGCTAAAAGGAAAGGATCCAGGCAATGCATTATATTCATAATAATTGAATAGGTCACTGAGAGGAGGAAGAAGGGATTGTCCACTGTATCTTTAGCATCTGTATGTAAAATGAAGCCAGTGGAACAACATAGTTTAAACAGGACAGGATGCTGTGCCAGAGACACATAGCAAGGGAAATACTATTACAGGAGGTACAGCAGTGGAAGGAGACTGATCAAAATGTGTGGTAATTAAAGCAGATTTGATGTATGGATTCTGAAGCCAGATCTTGCAGTGATTGAGAAGGACTAATATCAGCAGATTTTAGCCTTGCCCAAAGAAGTGAACTCTCAGCAGGATTCCCAAAGGAACTCTCCCCTAGAACTAAAGAGGAGTTGTTGGATAAGAGAAGGGAGAAAAGGGACCAACGGATCACACTTAAAAGCAAATAGGAGGGGGAAGACAAAAGCAAAGAGCTAGCAGATCAGAACACCTTTGCTTTTCTTTTTCCTTCTGTGATATGCAGGATTGGCTTTGGTTTTGGTTTCTTCTTGTTTTTCTTTTCCCATCTCTGTGGCATCACTTATGAAAAGATGAAGATGCTATGACCTCTTTTAACAGAGAGCTGTGATTAAATTGTAGGAGGACCCTAATTTTGCTAAGGTCTGATTAGAGAGAGCCTTAATGTTATATCTCTCACATAAGGCAAAGTAATGGAATGCCTCTTCAAAAACACTAAATTCCACCCAGCTGATGTATATAGCTGCCATTAAGAATTACAATTAAAAGAATTGTACCTTATTGTGGAGGCTTTTGAGCAATTATACATAGACTTCTGTGATTCAGATGGTTATTTTTTCTTAATGTTTTAATAAGAATTTGTGTAAAGTTTGGAACTTCCTGTTTACAGACTACTTTTTTTTTTTCCTGGCCTGTATATTTGATATGTGTTGCCCTCATCCCTAGGTCAATCTTCCTGAATCATAGGATTGCCAAAATCAAGCCATGTATCATCCTGAGACCTAGTATCTGTCCTGCCATGTAACCTGTAGAAGAGGGCATTGCCAATACATTTGCAGGTGGTACTAGAGCTCGTGGGGTGAAGCTCACAGAGGCAAGAAGCCAAGTGCTGGTGGCTGTCTCTGGATAGGTCAGCAGGAACCCCACCAGCCATACTGCCACCTACAGGGAGGGGGATTTGGTGGTCAGTATGAAACACTGAAAGCAAAGAAAACAAATAGTAGCTGGATAGACCTAACCATTTCTAGGTTTGTGTGCAAATTTAAATTGAACTCCGATTTAGCGATCACTGAAACTTATCACCACTTGATGACTGTTTCATTTGGTGTTGAGAGCTTGGGTCTCTGGCACAGCTGTCTAAAATACCAAATCTATTACTACCTTTTGATATTTGGGGGGTGGTAGTGGTGGAGAAGGATCCTATTGCTTGCATGGTGGGGGCAAAGGAGGGGATCTAACAACATTATGTCTCTTTCACTGTGATCTTGCAGCCCAAGGTGGGTGTAAGATTACATAAACTTACTTCTGAGGTGTAGATAGCCTGAAGACTGTTCAGGATAAATGTTTTTTACTAAGGTGTGTTTGCACTTATAAGGTAAGCCCTTATCCAACTGTGTGTGTTGCCCAAGAAAACATAAGGGCAGACACAGTGACTCATAAAAGTATCCATAAAAGGTTTCTGTGTATATCCAGGTTGTGTTTACTCAATACAAAGGTTAGTGGCAATGCTGGCTTATTGTATTTTCAGCTCTATGTCACTTATTCTGCTGCACCCATGCTGCAGTGCTGCCTCACCAATAGTTTCAGGTTCAGCAGTAGGGCTGCTTGAGCTGGGTTAATAGATCCAGCTGTGAAACACCCACTCTGAGCCCAGGACAGAGATAGATGGTGGTTCAGCTGGATCAGTGCCCTAGTCCAGGCTCTGAATGGACTAAGCAGTCTTGCTAATGCAATGCAAGTGTGGAGCAGATGTGAGGGCAAGTTACTTCAGCCAGGCTGCTGCTACAAAAAATGAGGGAGCCACTCCTCAGCTAGCCCAGCTTCTTGAGAGGTAAGTGCTGAGAGCTGGGTGAGTGGGCTGCTCTGTCTTGACAGAAACAAAACCTCTTTGTAAGGGGAAGGCACATACTTAATCTCACTGACATCACTCTGGATGTGAGGTTAGGTGATGTGCTAAGTGCTTACCTTAATTCAAGCCAATGCTTGCACAGTACGGGCAGGCAAGCAATCAATAGTCTTTGTGAGCAAAACTCTGTGTAGCGTACAACAAGCACTAAATGCAAGAAAAAAACTTAATGATGCTAAGAATTGTTTTTTAAAAAAAACAATGTTTGTTTGTTTTATGGTAGTTGGTAGATGTTGGTACAGCAATATCAGGCTATGGTCAGCCCTGTTATGGCTTTAGCTATACTAGGTTGACAGGTTATTGTCCTATGGCCATCATTGTCCCTGGCTACTTGCGATGGAGATCCTTCCCTCTGGTCAACTGGCATAACTGCTCATGTAATTTAATGTCGTTAAAATCAGTCAGCTTAGAAAAAAATGTTTAACCTAGGCAAATAATTTTGTTTAAAGTGGTTTAGAAAACTATTTCATAAGCAATTCTGCTAGCAGACCTGAGAGGGCAGGTATGGGTTGGTGACAAACAGCTGGGGTGACCTAGAAGTGGCAAACCCTGAACAGGACATCTGACTGCTTTGTTGCAAAGCTTGGGGTTGGGAGGGAAATTCCAAAGGTGCTTTATGGAAATCAAAACCTAGTGTTTGTAGGGAATCTTCTTGCAGTGTGAGATACTATCACCTGTTTAAAATTCCGGATCAAATCTGTTGCGTCTCTGAGCAGTATTGATTTACCAAGTGGAGTGTGTCTTCCTTTGGGATTTCTTCCCCAATTTAGGCTTCAATTGGTGTAATCTCAGAAGAAAAGCCTTGCTTCCCCTTATAAACTGTTCTCACCAGATGTCTTGTAAATCTTTCCCTTTATTCCTTTGAAACGACTGGGCTTTGACCTTAGCTTTCTTAATGTTATTTAGCCCACATGGAATATCTATAAAAATAAGAGCTGCTAACTCTATTAAGAAAAGCACATATGACCTCCGCTTGTAATAACAGAATGCAATTAATGTCAGGCTAGTTTAGATGATAAATTGGGGCTTAACAAATGGATTTTGCTTTTTCAAACAAACCAGTATGAAAAGGGAAAATGAGCTTTAAACTACTTACTAAAATTTTAAAAGATCTCCTCTTCCCCATCCTTGAGCTGAACAGTAATCAATACAACTGAAGTTTTTAGGAGACTTACACATTCTAAACAACAAACAAAATAATTCAAACAACAAAAAAAACCCCTTCTGTAGGGAAATTAAAGGCAGGGATGTAATTGTGAATAGGGATGTTATTGTGTTACAAACTAGGGAAAAGTTCCGCTTGTGAAGCCTATTAGTAATTGTGCAACAGCTGTCAGCAATTCCAGGAGGACATGATGAAGATCCTGTTGGTCCAAAGGCCCTCACAGATGCACGAAAAACCATTGCTCCTTCATCAATCGTTTTACCACTTGCATGTGTGTGTAGTACCTCACTGTGCTCATTTCCACCCCCCTCTGGCGCCTAGATGTTATGACTTCTCCTATGTGTTTATCCACAAAGGTGCCAGTAGAAGCCCTTGCTCTTCAGCTCAAGCTGTAAGTGCTTATATTTTTGGGAGCAAAGAGTTCCATTTCAGTTGTGAGTACATTGTTAAGGTAGATGACTTGTGTTATTTCTTGATGAAGTGTTTCAGAGGATCAAGAGGACTTAACTCAAGTTAAAATGCAAGCAGTAAGTTGGACAAAGAGCAGGTGGAAGGGTGCCCAAGCAAAGATGAAGTGCAAGGGCCACAATTGTAAGAGTATGCAATTGCACAGGCTTAACTCTAACTGAATTTAAGCGCCTTTCCTTCAGCTGACCCCCTCCTTTGTCTCATGCTTCAAGTCTGTGTAGGAAAGCCTTACTTAAGCAATTTGATTGCTTCAAGTCACTTAAGACCAGAGAGCAGTCTGGGGGGGGGGGTATTTCTTGTCTAATAGCCAAATATCAGTAGTTCCCTGCTCTAGTAAGCTGTTGCCCCTTCCTCATCCTGTGTTGTGACTGGGAGACCATAGGTAATAGCTTTCTGGTGTAAGTTGCCAGAGGTTCTTGCAAGGGCCATGTATTTTCTCATCCAAGGGCAGATGACACTGGCATTCCTTCAGAGCAGGTCGTTGCCTACAGCAGAGAAATGTTCTGTGACTCTGTAGTGCGCAAGCAGCTGAGTTGGGAATGCTACTCATTTCCTAGGTTGCTTAGGGCAGCAAATTCCTAGAGCCAGCTCACCTACAAGAGATACAGTTAAACGAAGTGGGGAGAGTGTTTAGTTTCTCTATGCAATTTTCAGCATAAAAACTTAATTTCAAAAAATCTCTGGTAAAGCACAGAGGGAACAACAATGAGAAAGGCAGGTTACTTGTGCATAAGCTGTGTGCGTGGAATAACTTGTCTTTTTTTTTGAGTGAGGAGAAAATCAAGATGCTGCACTAGTCTGCAGCTGTGTAAATTATTGTTAAAATTGATGCATATCTTGGGGAGAAGGTAGAGTGCTATGGGGAACTGCTATAGCTATCATGGAGCAGTTTTGTTAGCGTGCCAGAGTTTGGCAGTATACTTTTCTAGCTGACAGAGGGGAGGAATGCCTGAACATGGGTTTTATATCCGTGATTTGCTCTATGGATAAGGATTTGGCCTGTAACGTTGTTCATCTAGGAGCTGGCAGCAGAGGCCAAATACAATCCGATGTCAGTTTCCCATCTCTTGCATGAACCCTAACCCACAGAATGCTTTGAGGAGGTGACCTTTTTTCCATATTCCTCTCCTTGTAAAAGTTTGATGGAGCAATGCAGTGGATATAGTGGGTAACAAAGTTGGTTCCCTCTCAGAGAGACTATTGTTTAGCACATTTCTTTGTTTATGCCAACCTGACTCAAAAAGGAGGCTGCTTTGACTTTTTTTTTGTTCTTGGGAGTTGTTTCCAATCCTGTAATGAAGTTCAAAATCACAGGTGAAAAAAAAGGGAGATATTAAATTTATTAATGTTTAAAAGATAAACTAAAGTATGGGAGGTTACAAGGGAAGGAAGGCTTCTCTTTCTAGAATGATGAATTTGAAGAAGGTGGGACTCGATGTTTTGGAACATGGAACTTCATTTATTTTAGACCACTGCTGCCACCAAGTGGAATAGTTTCCTCTAACTCCTCACAGGGTCTTAAAGAAACTTGCATTTGCCTTCAAACCACCTGTTAGTCCATGGCAATGGGTTGGATTTATTAATTATTCAAATAATTTTTAAAAAGATGTTGACTGCGCTTCAGAGTTGTTGCCTTAAGGTAATATCATTGATGCCTAATGTGCCTCTTGTCTAAGAGTCTGAGCGGCAGCATGGTGCAAAGTGGGTTGGGGAAGATATTTCCTCTGTGCATGACAGAATTTGGGGCAAAAGCAAAATAATGTGGTTAATCAATAATGACATGTGAACTTCAGGAGAAGCAGCAGCAATTCATTGAGTTTAACACAAGGAACTTCCGAACACAAAATAATGTACTTTGGGTTAAGACAGTTGTTTCAGTTGCTTGTAGTGTTTTTAGTTGCTTCTCTTTGACTTGGTATGGCAGGTGACTTTTATTCTTTGTATCCTCCTCTTGCTTTGTAAGGAGACCCATGACAAAAATTGGCCATTTTTTTAGGTCAACAGCTGTTAAAAACTTCCTTGCAAAGCTGTGGCTGCTAAATGAAGGTGTGTATTAATCAAGGGCAGCACTGCATAAAGACGTATGGTGTGGGACTTCGGAGAAATGATTTGTTTATCCTTAGGCAGCTTGGTTGGTTATCTGACTGATCATGAATCTAAGGGGGTTCCTTCAGTAGGCAGTGACACTCCTATGTCACACAGCCTATGCTGCTGTGTCCCCAGGAAAGTGATTCACAGACTTGTGGATCAAGGGAGGTATCATCAATGTCATCAATATACTGTAGCTGACAGCATTGAAATTGAATTTCTATTTTCATAAAACACACTTTGGCTAGCAACTGGACAATGTTGTTTCCTTTCTGTGAGAGTAGTCTGCAACAATGTCTGAATGCACATTTCCCGGCAGGAGCCTCTCAATAATAGTTTTGGAAAAAGCTCATTTTCTCTTGACTTTGAAAATGAACGTGACAGTAATATTGAGGAGTTCAGTCATCTGAAACAGTAATTTATCAGCCTGCTCACGAGGGCGTGTTATCTGAGTATTTCCTTTCTAAGGAGTCTTGGCTTCGTAAGGCTATGAAATAACAGTGATGTTGAGAAGTTCTGTGTATTTTTTGTGTGGACTCTTTTTTTTTTTTCTGGTGATCATTTCAGTTGCTTGACAAATGCATCACATGTACTACTGCACCTCATTCAAAGGTACTCTTGAAATGCATCTGTGAGCCCTAATGGAACAGTTGTGTTATCATGTCAAAGGCCACCTTCACTGAAGGCTGGAAGATGTACACTGGGCACTGGTTTCAACAAACGCATAGAGAAGGTCTTTAATTTCCTCAACTGACGAAATTGTAATGTGCTGCTTTGAAAGTGTTGGCTCACAACATGTTCTGCCTGCGAGGTTGTTTCTTCCCTTGTGCTCTTAAAACAAAGTTTCCTGTTGGAGAAAGGTGCTCAAGACCAAAATCCTTTCTAGTCACAGAACAGATACAAAATGACCCTAACACTTCAGACCATCACTGGGAAGATGTAGAATGTAACTTCATTTCCATGTCCCTGATTCTGGATTTTGTCACTAGGGCACAGAGATAGTGGATGCCTGTGCATCTTCTGTGGGTGCCTGTGCATCAGCAGCTAGGAAGCTAATGCAGTCAAACTATTCTTTGTGGATGTATCTGGCTGAGAAATAAATTTGCTGTCCCTGAAGGTAGCTGTGATGTTCTGAAATTTATTTTTTTTTCTTCCCTCATTGGGTGTAAAATTAAACATGGCACGAAAAGTCAGAAATACTTCATTTTAGAGATGTCAGAATGCTTTTATCTTGGAACATTCCAATATCACATAAAATTATATATGCCAATATTGTAATAAAATGCAATACAAAATTAAAAGTCAGAATGAAATACAGTCTGACAGCCAAAACCAAGATGTTAAATTAAATATTCCATCATCAAAATCAGTATTTCGGAAGGTTGTGTTGTTGACAAAATTATATTTGCCATCTGAAAATCTTTTTTCCCCCTCTAGTTGAAATCTTCTTTTAACTGGGTCTAATTGTGAATTGCTGAATTTAGTGTTCGAGACTATGAATGCCTTTCAAGTAAAGCACTGAAAAGCTGCTAGATGATGATGATGAATCTTCATCAGTAATGTACTGAATTTGATTTTAAATACTTATTTAGAAGAGAATTGCTTTGTACCCATCATAAAATTTCTAACTTAAATGTTCTCTGGGTCATGCTGTATTTTTCACTAGAACAGATAAGATAATCTTCTTCATACTGTAATTAATGAGAACAGAATTGTTTTACATTTTATGGATCTGTTTAGGCAGCATTCAAACCATGACAGTGGAAGATGCAGAGGTTTCCCTGCTTGAAAGACAAGAACGAACAAGCACGGAATTACAGCCTGAGACTGAGGTCTGCCAGCTAATGTCTTCAGGGGAGCTTGTTTGTGGGTTGAAGTCTCTGTACTTTGTTCCCTATGCACAAGTTTAAGGGCTTCTTTATGCTCTTGTTATTGTACAAAAGGCCCTACTAGTGGAAACTTAAGATTCTTTTGTTTTTGATTGAAAACCGTAATGCATCCATTTCTTTATATAGTGAATTAACTAAATTCTGAAATATTATGAGTAACTTTAATTTCAGAAGCTTCAAAGTTCAAATTACTTTGTAAACCATACAGAATTTTAATAAAGGATAGTTACTGTTAAGAATTGATGTAACTGTGAGAATTGCATAGTGAGCAGTTTGTCTGGCTCCAACAATTAATATTGCAGATTGTTTCCATTTATTTGAGAGTGGATCCTACTTTACTCAGCTCAGAAACAATCAGTTAAATGACATTGAGAACTTAGAAGACCAGATGAGCAAAACAGGCAAGGAATCTTTTGCACTGCCTATTCCTCACTCCCCACTTTTTCTATGTTTGAGAAATTCTTGCCAGTTTTTAAGGGTCTCAGGAGAGCAATGTTAAAGTTTAAAACTCCAAGTACATGTAAAAGGTGTGCGAGGGGGGAGGTAATATAAAAATAGTACCAGGTTCTGCTAGTGGTTTCGCAAAATATTTTTTGATGAACAGAATTAGTCAGGAATTTGGCACCTTGGAAAACACCCATTCCTTGTTGCACAAAAAAAGATCTTGACTTCTTTGTGAAGGGTAGCTAAACTGTGACAAAACTTGTCGAATCAAAGTTACTTTTCCATCTAGCATGCATTGTGAACTCTTAAGTTTCTCCAATATTAATGTTTGTCATGTTTGGAGTCCTATCTAGGTCATTGTTGTTTGCTTAATGGGTAACATTTCAAAGTCAGTAAAGGGGACTTGCACATCCAAATTCTAATTCCCTCTTATACTTTGGAAACCCTCTGCCACTGTTCTTTGAAATTTTCCTTTGTTTTTTCTGCGCATTCCCTTCACTATAACATTGTGTGTTTCTTCCTGTAGTCTTTACTCAGGCCCAGTTTCCACTGAAGTCAAATAGACCATTCAGTAGGTGAATATTCGGTTCCCTATGTGAGGGTTGTTTTTTTTTTAATAGCCGTTGCAAAAATAATGCTAGAGACACTTACTGGAACTTTTTGCTTGCCTACATGTGAGCTGATGGATGTTACTCTAGATCACAGAAACCACTGTCAGTGTTCCAGTCATTATGGCATAACTGATTATTTTGATACTCTTCAGTTCACTGGATAGTGTAAGGCATCTTTCTTTCAACTAGTTTTCGGTTGATTTGGTTGGAACTCCCAATGACGACATGGCTTTTAACCAAAAGTAATGTTTTTTCTGGGTCTCAGTTCTGAATCCTATCCATTTAGGTGACTGGTCTCAGAATCTTCCAATGCAAACAGTAGATTTGGGTTTCATTCAAATAGTAACGTCTTGAAGTTGAATTTATTATAGGACTAGCATTCTGTACAAAGTCAACCCCAAGAATAAAAATATTTATGCTTGGCAAGAATACCAGAGTTTGTTTGTATTACCTTGTCCTGTGGCGTTAGGTCAGTTACCATCTATTTTACAGCTTTGCACCAGCACGCATTGTTTAATGAAAGAAAAACACCAGCCTCCTAGGAACACTGAGCAATATTGGCCTCTTGCCTTAATAAAATGAATGATGACTCTTACTAATGAACATCTTACTAAACTATCTAGTGTAATGACACACAACTGTCTGCACATCTTAAGTATTACCTTAGATACTTTTGTAGGACCTAGATTAGTGTCTGTGAAAAGACCAACTAGTTTTATTGGTAAATTCCATATCAGCCCCTGCTGCAGTGAAATTCATAGTCTGGTTGGATGTCAGGTTGCGTGGGATAATTAGTCGGGGAATCTGAGTTTAGTGTTTGATTACTGTATGTCATTTCCAAATATTTTGGATGAGAAACAGCAGTGTTTGGCTGCTGAGAAATATTTACACTTATAAACTAGAGCGCCACCTTTTTCTTTCTTATTTAAAGTTTCTTGTTGACATTTCTAACTATTTCTGATGCTGTGTCATTCACATTTTGGCACAAATTATACTGTATGCTTCATTGCTCAACTGTTCATGTTTGTGTCATGCAAGTAAAGACCTATTTGACTGAAGGTTGGTCTTATGTTTGAAAGTATTTTATTCCCTCATCAATGTTAGCTGTAATATCACACTACTGAGAAGCTAGAAGATGGATCTAATCAGACAGAGCTACAAGACAAGGCCCTCTGTCTCTTCCTATAAATAAATTGCCATACTGAGGAGGATTATAAAGTCACAGGGCTGGCATGAAAGTTTTGAAGTAACTTTTGATTCATGAAAATTATTTCTCGCCACTGATAAAGCCTGTGTTATATAAACTATGTACTTTTATACTAGTTTTCCATGCTCTCATCTTTCTGTTCTCATTTATCATATTGACAGTATTTTGCAGGAGTAATGAGGATTTTTTGGGATGTTAAACCTGAATGGCTAAATAAGTCAAAAAGAAAATAAATTTTAACAAAAAGTGTTGTCTCTGACACTACTTCTTAATCCTTTAAGAGCGTTCCTCTACAGGAACTCAGGAAATTCTACATATTTTAAGATACAGTAGAACTGTGTCAAACTAAGCAATCACTTCCAGGTTTTTTGGATTTTGTTGGTTGGAGTGTGTGGG
This sequence comes from Dromas ardeola, assembly GCA_013398915.1. Lineage (NCBI taxonomy): Eukaryota > Metazoa > Chordata > Aves > Charadriiformes > Dromadidae > Dromas > Dromas ardeola. Next base: position 18,506 of record VYZM01022005.1, on the reverse strand, counting down.
GTTTTTTTTTTTGTTTACACCCTGCAGCTTATCTTCCGATTCATGACTCTCTATCTTATAAGACAAGTTATAAGTCAAGTTACATTCATAACGTACTGCCCTCAACAGCATCATCACTGGACAACAATTTATTTAGAATTAAGGGAGGCTTTTCTTTCCCCAGATTTCCTGGGAGAAGTTCTTTGTGTTTGTGTGTTATAAATTGTACTGCTCAAGAAAATTTTATCTCGGGACAGTTCATGTACCGCAGAAATAAATTAAAATAGGTGCAGAAATACTGCTTCGTCTGGGTTTATGTAGGAACATACAATTGCTAGCAGCAAAAAATACCTTCCTCTCAAAGTTCTCTCATCTGCAAACTCACTAAAACATTCTTCTCTACTTAATTTCAGTGTCATCTAAATATACCAAAAACCACTTTAGAATGTTAGTCTGGTTTGCTACTCTGACTGCCAAGTAAAGCAATTGTTTCTCAGTGACAAACATCGAAGTATTTTGTAATACAAGCTAATGGGGTGGGGCAGAAGTGGTAGCTAGACTGGGTTCCTCATGTGCCTCCATTGAACAGCTTAGTATGTTCCTGTTGTGGATAACTTTCACCTGTGTAAACCCAGAGGGGACAATGGGAATGTACTGGAGTCTTACTGGAGAGACCTGGCTTGCTCTGCGGGACCTTCATGAGTAATGAAGAGGAGCTGCAGGGGTTGTGGGGGGGGCAAACTCAGCTTGGGGTGAGTTTTCAGAGCTGGTGTCTGGGAGAAAAAATATTTTTCTTGTCTTTGTAAATTTGTTGCATTTGATCTAAAGTTATTGAAAGACATGAAATGTGGAACCTCACAATGGCGTTTTTACAGTAACTTTGCAGAGCAGACCGACATGGCAAATTGTTAAAGGAAGCAATGTTGCTCGTATCCTGCATAGAGCTTTAAAAAATACACCCGTGGTTTTAAGGACTGCTCCGTGGTTTCCTGAAGATAAATATTTTTCTGTTCAGGTAGATTTATGCCTGAACAGCCAATATACTGAAGGGTGGCTTCTAATCTGAGCTTCACTACTGCAAATCCAGAGTAACTCTGGAGTCACTGGATTTCTTTCCCTGTTCATGAGATAGCTATTATACTTTTATCTGACTTGTAAATCATGTTTATGTTGTCACGGCCCTTTTGAAGAACAACTTAATGGCTGCTTTCTTTTACACTCTTTAGTCCCAGGTATTAAATTGATTAGGATAATCTTAACTTGCAGTCTTAAATTGTCTGACAGTTTAATTTCTCTTTCTGACATCTCGTCCTGTAGGAGTAGCGTTTCGAGTGGGATGGGGTTTTAGGTGTGGTGTTTGTTTTGTTTTTTGTTTTTTTTTTTTTTGAAAGAATTTTACTTGTACAGCATATAGTTACTCTTCTTTAGTCCTACGTGATGCGTTCTACTCTCACTTGTGTAAGTGACCCATGTGGATCACTTAAATAAGAATGAAGAAGAAATAAAACATTCAAAAAACACCAATAGTTCTGACATCATCTTATTTACTGAACTACTGCATCCTCCTTCCACTTCTATCACCTGGAATCCCTCTCCTGTGTGTACATGCTTTATGGTTTGTTTATCTCTTTGCTGGCTTCTTGTGATGAACTCTTATTAAATCTGGGGATTTTTTGACTATCCAAGTACGATGTGTCTACTTGGTTGCTGTTGTCATTTTTATCTGTAATCTCTAAGAAAAGTTATTTTGGGAGATTTAGTGGAATTCATTTGTTTTGCTACATTCTTTGTGGTTGTCTGTATTAGATCTGTAATGGTTTCACTATTTCTCATGATAAACATGTGAAGCTGACGTGCTTATATCAGTCATTTTCCTTTTACAGTTTTTGTTTCTTCAGGTGGAGTAGGAGGTGTGGATAGCTGGGCAAATGGAAAAAGTAAGAAACATTAATTGTTATGCTCATGAAATCCATATCCTTTTAATAAATGACACTAGTAATTGAATTTGCTGGAAGTAAGACCCTCCTTTGAGCCACTGATGCTCGGAATGACCTTCTAGAGAATTTTTTTGCTTTTGCCACAAAAGGCAGCAGAGTATAAATGAGAATGGTTATTTTCATTGGCAGCTATGTTTAAATAAATATAATATATACATAATATATAAAGCAATTCAAGATTTTTTTTTAATAGTTACCTTGACTCTTTTCTCTGTATAATGGATCAAAATTACTTTGTTAAGTCTTCTAATGGGCAGATATTGAATTATGAAATGCTATACTAAAATAATCCTTCTTTTATACCAAACTGAAAACAGTCACAGCTACCTCCTACATCCTGAAGTGTATTACCACTCTCTGTCTGCTTTCTATGCTGAAGCTTTTGAGCACCTCCTAGAAAGCTACCATTATCTTTCAGACATGGTGAGAGTCACTGTGAATGAAATTCAAATCCGTTGATGAATGAGATCAGTCATCATGTTTGGCTCTGATGTCAGGAAATTTTGATTTGGTGTGGTGTGTATACTTAGCTGTCTTGCTCTTCATCCAGTGCTTTCTTGGGAAAAAGGAAAGTCAACTGACTTTCCTGACATCATTCATTTAAAGTCGTGCCGATTTGAAAGCATGTTGCTACACACTCCTCTTTGCTATAACAAAACTCCTAAGAGTGGTGTTTCTAACAGATTGCAGATAAGGATGACAGCAGTGCTAAATGTGACATAACTTGAATACTCAAAACTTCACATTAAGTTTTGCATGATCCTTATTTAAATAGTGAAACAATAGTTCTGAAGTAGATCATAAGGAACAGATGGAGAACTGTCCAATAAGTGATACCTTAAAAATGTGACAACTCCCCACTTCCAAACCAACTTTCAAAAAGCCCCCAAACCCCCAACCCACTATTATCCTAGGTACATTCTAGAAGTAGTGATTATCCAAGGTTTAGTCAATTGTTCGAATAAACTAGGGAAATGTGCTCTTATTTTTGACTTTTGTTTTTTCATTATCACTTTTTTAGGAAGCTAATGTGATTTGCTTTATTGCTTATAATTAATGTATGTTGGATTCCTGAAACTTACTGTATAGTGGAATTTTGATTTGTTCATCTATAGTCTTTAATGCATTACTATTATGCTTTGATAACCAGTTTAATGCTTGAGGTTCAGTGGGTTCCATCTAGCTAATCACTTTCTCCCTGTTAATTGAGAACCTTTTTTAATTAGATTTGTTTTTCATGAAAAATTTTTCCTGGGTGGTTTCTTTTTAACTAACATTTAAAATGTGAATTTCTAGCCTTTTACATTGTTTACAGTCATCTTCAAGTCTCCCTTCCATCTAATTTATCATATCGTTTTAAAACAGGCTCTTTTGTTAATAGTAACGAAGAGCAACTCTTAAATCAGGATCAGATGCTTTCCTTTGACAGCAGTGGACATTGCTTAGGCCAAAAAAAAAATCTGAACAGCCACTGTGGGTGGCACTTCTTTCATCTAGAGTTATATAGAATATAGTGCAGTGTGGTAAGGGCGTATCGGGGCTTGCTCATGCACCACAAGCCATTTGCCAGAAGCTATACAGGGAAATCGGAAAAAACACTTTGTGGTGCAATGGCATGGCAATACTAACTGCAGTAGCCAGTCCAAGTTGAAAGCTATATTAAGTATCTATGCTCCTTTGCAGTATAGACTTGACCAATTTGCTGATGGGAAAGCTAATTGCTCAGATACCATGTTGATAGAGACCAAAAGTATGGTATACATAACTGATCAATGCCTACCTTAAGGTGCCTCAAAAGGAAGAAACATGATTTTTCACTGTGTATGGATGATGTCCTGAGAAGTCTGAACCCAAAGCAGTAAGGGGGTCCCAGAGTGGGCACTTTAAATTGCACATCACTATTGAACAAGATTGTGCAATAGAACTACATGGACTTGTGGTTGCAAGCAAATGCCATCAATGAGAAGAGTATAAAGTGTATTTATTTGTATTTAGAAGTAAAGTGTGTGTGTATATATACACATATATCAGAAAAATGGTTTGATCTCCAGCATATCATCTCTACAGTTGCTTGACGTAGTTTTCCTAGAATTGATTATTCTCTCAACTGATTAGCTACTTTCCACCTTTTACATCACATGTTGTAAATTGGGAAAGAAGGCAGGTTTCAGAAGAGATCATTACAAATGGACAGTGAGATTTACTGATCTACAATATTTTAAAAACTCCTTAAGTCTGATCTTTTATACATCTGACCATCTTGACAGGCTGAGAGAGTTGGGGTTGTTCAGCGTGGAGAAGAGAAGGCTCCAAGGAGACCTTATAGCAGCCTTCCACTACCTAAAGTGGTCCTACAGAAAGGATGGGGAGGGACTCTTTGTCAGGGAGTGTAATGACAGGACACGGGGTAACAGCCTCAAACTGAAAGAGAGTGGATTTAGATTGGATATCAGGAAGAAATTCTTTACTGTGAGGGTGGTGAGGCACCGGAACAGGTTGCCCAGGGAAGTTGTGGAGGCCCCATCCCTGGAAGTGTTCAAGGCCAGGCTGGATGGGGCTTTGAGCAACCTGGTCTAGTGGGAGGTGTCCCTGCCCAGGGCAGGGCGGGGTGGAACTAGATGGTCTTTAACGTCCCGTCCAACCTGAACCATTCTGTGATATGTACATACGCTGTTTTGTCGAATTATGAATGTTTTAAATAATTTAGGTATTTTCTAGGAGACTTAGCTTAAACTATTCAAGGTTACTTTCAATTCTTTATTTTTATTTAGATTTTTTTTCTGACTTGCCTGTCTGTAATACTGCCGTGTAGTCTGAAGATAGTTCCCTTCTACTCTCTGATATTTTTTTTTTTTCTTTATCAGGCTTTTGTGGTTCTGTAGTATGAATACTTCTGTTTGTTTTTAACTTAAATTAGTTTCTTGTTTCTCAAAATCATTGCAGTGCAGAAAAAAATTATGAGTGAATTTAGCTGTTAGCAACCAGACTGGAATTCAGGTTCATTTCTAAGCTGTTTCATACTATTGCTACAGCTTTTCTGAAAGCCTGATTGCTGTGGCTGGAGCCAGTAGGATTCCTCATGAGGCTCAGACATTCAGTTTAAAAAGGATGGCAGTTCAGATTATAACACCTAAAACATAAAGAAGTTGGTAACTGCCTGCTGTTAATCCTACACAACTGGACAGTTCCTGACCTGTTTCTTTAGTGAACTCAGAAGTCAATTGAACAACTCAGAAGTCAATTGGATGCTAGTGTAAAAAAAAAAAAAAAAAAAAATTAAAAAAAATAAATCCCCTGACTCTTAGTCTCTACAGAGTAGAATGTGGTAGGTTTTTGTAGCAAGTCTGCTGCATGCTTCTCTACTTGCACCAAGTCATCTGTCTTTGGAGTCCATGTCAGCACACTGTGAGTCCTGTCATGGAGGATTAGAAAAAAACCCTTCCAGGAGGGATTACATGCATTCCTGAGCCACTGCACAGAGGAGTTAATTAGAGATGGGGGGAGGAAGGCGAGAATGAGACAAGGACTGTATTAGCCATCTAATTTGGAGGAAAACTGTTGTATCAAATCATGATTATTGCCATCATTGCACCCTTGATGAACCTTCAGTAAAAGCTGAGCGTTCATCAGACTGCGTAAATTAGAAAGAAGAAAAAAACCCAAACCATCGCATGAGGTCATCTAATCTGTCCCCTGGGGCCAGTCCCCTGCAGTACAGTTTCTAATGCTTGTCCAATCTATTTCTAAACACCTCACATGATGAGGCTTGCTTCTCCATGGGCAGCCAGCAGAGGAATAATGTAGGAGTGACTGGACAAAAACTAAGGCGCTGTAGAGTTCTTATAACAGTGGCTGCGAGTGCCTGTGTTGAGTGTTTGAGCTTGCCTAGTGTGGAACCAGACCGAGGAAAGTGCTGTATATTCAGCGATGGCATGGAGCCTGCCCTGAGCCCAGCCTCCATGTTGCTGTGTGAGTTACCAAGGGTTGCATCCACCACAGCCATCCAGCAGCCAGTCAGTTCTCTCACTGGAAGCTTCCTTGTGATGCCTGTGCTAAATGGTCTCTGTTAATTTCGTCTCATTACTCCTTGTTACGCTACCTTTTACTGAACCTAAATAATTCTTCTGCCTTCCTGATATTTATACCCATGAGATATTTGTAGACCCTAATCGTGATCACCTCTCCCACCTTCCCGTTAAGCCTTCCCTCTTAATCTTCAGTAAACAAAGTTATTTGTATTGGAGTCTTGATCTTTCCCTATAAATCAGTCCCTACAGTCTCTTAATCATTTCTGTAGCTTATATCTGATCTACCTCCAATTTATCAGTATTGTTCCATTAATGAGGCACTCTGATGCTAACATAGGGATGCAGGTGAGCTGTAGTTACATCAGAGACATAACAGATTATTTTAGTGGTGACCATCATCCAGAAGGAGTGGGAAACAGTGAAAATGAATCTAAATGACTAACTTGATTTGGATCCATCTCACTGTATTTGTCGTCTATACATGCAGATCCTTGCCACTTCCTCATTGTTTACTTGCTACTCAAATGTATTTGCTTTAATAATGCACGTTTGGCTTCTGGATCAGAAATGCAAAAAGAGTTATTGAGTAGAGGAGCATACAATTTGTGAACCCCTATGGGTACTGAAAGAACTTCTGCAATGAATTGCATTTTCTCTGACTGTTTCTGCCAGTAGAATTCAATGGCATGAATATCAGCAATTAGTAAATGCAAAATCTAGGAGTAAATTGAATCCCAGTGTACTCACGCTTTTCCTTCTTGTATCTAAATACGTATATAACTTATGATGGCCTTAAAATGGCAGTCGCCAATGGATGTTTAGCCATTTGACACACACAGCAAAGTAAAATAATATTTTTCTTTTCAGGATGAAGAATTGAAGTGCAGGCATGCTAAGTGACTTTCCCAGAGCCAAGGCTGCAATGTGTGGCTAAACTGAGAATTGAACCCAGTTCCCTTGATTCTCAGAGGCTTTATATCAAAGCATGCTGTCTCTTAGTTGGCAGTTTGCTGTTATTAGTGGGGAAGTGGTACCTTTCAAAAGATGTTTGAGGTTCTGAAAGCCCTGAAAACTTTATTTCAGCTTAGTACAAAGAAAATTTTGCTCTTGCTTCATTACTTCTACAGGCCGCATATTCTAGTCAGGTTCTTGAAACATACAGATAAATTTTGCATGTGTAGGAAGTGTTTTCATGGCTATAATTTTTACTCTTAGCTTTACTATTAGAGTTAAGGCAATCTTAACATTTTGGCTTGCTTGACAAAGCAGGCTTACCAGTCTGAGAAGACTGAGAAACACTGCCTTCATCCTTCCCACCTCTTTATATTTGAAATCATTTAAATTTATTCTTATGAATGCTACATGGCCCTTTAGGAAATATGTATGTTTTGGTTGGAGTGTTGGATCACTATGCTGTGTCATGTAAAATCGGTGCAATTTTTCCTGCAGATTTAGTAGGTGTAGCATCAAGGTAATGCTGCACAGAAATGGTGGGTTGTTGATCCAGGGCTGTTGAGTTGAAACATCTTCCTTTTCTTACTACCCAAGTCAAAAGAGAGAGGCTATGAAATGCACAAGGGATTTTTTTTTTTTTGTTAGATATGGTATAAATGGCTAAATAATGAAGCATGCAGAGGACTTGTTCAGTTTCTAGGCATAAGATTTTAATTTAAAGTATTTGTATCACTTAATTCATATTCTCTTGCAAGTGAGGTCCTAGATGACTAGGACCCAGAGCCTTCACTCTGCCCACGTGATGGTCAGTTCTACATAGTTGGGAATATTTTAGTCTGAGACTCCGAAGATTTAGTGGTAGCCTAGAAAAGACTCAAAGGACAACAGATTACGCACAAGCTTTCTANTTGCAGTGATTGGTGTAAATCTCAGCAGCTTTCTGGAGGGTGTTGCACATCAAGCTTAAGAAGTGGTGGGGGTGGAGAATGGCAGCCAAAATGTCAAGAATCTTTCGGAGTCTGAGACTCCGAAGATTTAGTGGTAGCCTAGAAAAGACTCAAAGGACAACAGATTAGTCACAAGCTTTCTATTAAATCATCAAGTCTCCTGGCTCACACAACCAAATCTTTTTTTTGGGTGTTTTTTTTTCTTTTTTTTTTTTTCATAAATGATGTACTTTTACTGCTTCATCTCTTGACACCACAAGCCAGTCATAGTAAGGTCCCATGTTTCATTTTTGGCTTCCTTTTCCTGTGCCATCTGTTATTTTGGTGTATTGTTGAAAGGTTGGTGTTGCTATTGCACATGTGAGAGTAAAACAGATAGACAGGGCATACTGTGTCAATACAAGATGCCAAAACATGGGCTGCATTTTAAATTAATTTTCAGTGGGTTGAAGCTAATGTGTTGTGTGTGTTTTGTTTTGTTTTTTTTTTTACAAGGTTTCTGGAATTGAGCAAAGTTTCAAAATGACACCTGACGACTGCCTTGCTGGGCAGAGCTGGCTTCTGAGAGCCATTCAGGTACTGGAGCACGCTTGTCTTTTATTCTTTTTCCTTCCTTCCTCAGCTCAGTCCTGCATTTCTCATGGGGCTGAGCGCCTTTAGCTGGTTACTTCTTTCTCAACCTTTGTCCTGTTTTTTTGATTTTTGTTTGTTTTGTTCTTCAGTTCTGCAGGCTCACATTGGATGCCCAGAACATAAATGTTTTGTTAGATCCAGCCTTATATAGGGTGTTCTTATGTAGTGTGTAAGCTGGTCTTTCTGCATAATTCACGTGAGTTGGATTTCTTTCAGTTGTTTTTCTGACTATTTCCTCCTGTCCTAGTAGGTCTGAATTCTGTTTTCACTGCTCTTCCCCTTCCCTTTTCCCCACTGATTTGCAAAGCCTGACTTTTGGCTGCTTAGCTTTCATTCTCATCCACTCTTCATTCTTCTGCTTGCCTACTAAAAGAATTGATGATGGCACACCAAATAAGTAAGTGAGACTGTGCATATTAAAAGCACACCTGTTTTTGTTAATATTATATAAAAATGAGTATTTGTATGGGAGGCATTACATAGAAGTAGGTATAATGGTGAGAATGGGCTACTCTTTTGATGCAGTGGGATACCTGTGTAGAATATGCAATGCAATTTCCAGTTACTTGAATGCCCAGGGAATGCTGGAATGGAATCCGTATTGTTAATAGACTGGAGACTAAAGTATATGTCTTCATACCCCAAAGGATGCTGAGGAAAGACAATTTGTTGCCTGTTTGTGCTCCTGTGAGACTATCAGAGCAGAGAACTGATTTATTAGATGTATATTATTTTAAGAGAAGCCGAGCAGTGTCTTGAAAAAAAATAAAAGCCTCTCTCTTCATGTTTCCCTTCCCCACCCCCCAACATATACACATTAATGTTCATCTTGCAGTCGTGGCTGGGCCCTGTATTGGATATCATAGCGCAAATAGTAATTCTTACATACATACTGAGAATTATTCAAGGAAACCCAAAGTAGTTGAGGTTGGAAAGGATCTCCCTGCTCAAACCGTGGTCCGCTAGAGCAGGTTGCTCAGGATTGTGTCCAGTCAGATTTTGAGTAACTCCAAGGATGAAGAGTTCGCAACCGCTTTAACACAGCCTTTTTCAGTGTTTAATCACCCTTATAGTAAGGAGGCTTTTTTAAATGGTTAAATGGAATATCCTGCATTTCAATTTGTTCCTGCCGCCTCTTGTCCTTTCACTGCATGCTGTGGACTCTGGCTCTATCATCTTTACTCACATCTATCATGTATTTATATACACGGATAAGATCCCCTGAGCCTCCTCTTCTCTAGGCTGAACAGTCCCAGCGCTCTCAGCCTTTCCTTGTATGACAGGTGTTCCAATCCTGTAATTATCTTTGTGGCCTTTTGCTGGACTTGCTCTAGTCTGTCAACGTCAGTTTTTTATTTTCTTTTTCCTTTTCTTTTTTTTTTTGTTGTTCTACTGGGGAGTTTGGTACTGGACACAGCACTCCAGATGTGCTTCACCAGTGTTGAGCATAGGAGAACAACCATCTCCCTTGATCTGCTGGTAATTATCTTCCTAACACAGCTGGCCTTCTGGCTGCAAGGGCAGATTGCTTGGCTCATGGTCAATTTGTTGTCTGCCAACTGGACAACTTAGGGGTCCATTTTTGTAAAGCTACTTTCCAGCCAATCGACCCCTAAACCATCATGATTCATGGGATTATTCCTCCCCAGGTGCAGGACTTTCCACCTCCCTTTGTTGAACTTGATGTGATTCTCATTGACCAATTTCTTCAGCCTACCAAGGTCCCTCTGAACAGCAGCAGGATGATGTCATGTGTCAGCCACTCCTCTCGGTTTATCGTCTGCAAACTTTGCAGAGGGTGCATTCTTCCCTGTCATCCAAATGATTAATGAAGATGTTAGACAGTACTGGTGGCAGTATTGACCTCTGGGGTTACACCTTGAGTGACTGGTCTCCAGCTGGACTTCATGGACTGATCGCAACCCATTGGCAGTTCACCCAGATTTTAGTTTATCTCACTGTCAATTTTTCTAGCCATTCTTCAGTTTGTCTCTGTGGGTGTTATGGCACATGGTGTCAGAAGCCTTGCAAAAGTCAAGAAACAAAATCCACTGCTCTTCCTGCATCCACTGAGCTACTCATCTTGTTGTAGAGAGCTTCCAGGTTGGCTAAGCCTAATTTCAATACCTTATTGTCTTATCAACTTGTAAAAATATTCTGGTTTTTATATCTTATTTTATTATCTTATTGTGAACATATGCATTATTTTGAAGACTATTGTACTATTGTTAAAAAAAAAATATATATATCTCGATAACACCAGAAATATGTGTCTTATAATTGAAAGACTAACTGCTTACACTTCTGAACTCGTAGCTGGGTTTTTTTCTGATCTAACAGATGGCTCAGGTTACCACCTGTATATCAATACAGTAAGTCTTATGGATATAGCAAGCTTTAAAAACTTAGTATTTTCTTTCTCAGCTGAAGAGAGTGCAAGATAACTGCAAAGCATTAATTTCTCTCTTTTCAGCAGTTCTTAGGATGTGTGTTTTCCTGTTAAAATATAGGAACTGCAATAGAGGATGGTGTATATTTAATATTCATTGTGAGTTGTAGATATTAGCTGTCTGTCTCTTTATTATTGCTAATCAGAGCCGCATGGTTAATTTCCCCATAAGTCAGAATGAATATTTACACTGGAATGTGTCATTGTCCTAAGTGAATTTAAGGCTGCTGTCTCTTGCCAACAGGACATGTTTCAAGAGACATCTGTTTATCCTCAGAGTCTGGACAGTAGAGAAAAAGAAAGAGACAAGGAAAAACTGTTCTATGCTTTCCTGTCAGTGCTGTATGTAACGTTCCTCCATTGCTATCACTGGTGCAACTTCACCAGTAGCAGCAGAGGTGTAGGGATACCAGCACAGCTTACAACCTCTCTGAAGGTTTATTTGCTTTAGAGCCTGGGTATCTCTACTATTTAAATGCTATTAGCCTGACTCTTAATGCTGTTACTGTTGCTGACTCCAAATAGAGTTGCACAGATATGAAATTGTTCAAAACTGCCCGGGTGTGGTGTAGACAAAGTCATGCTGTCTCAAGCAGAGCTAGATAATTATGCAAAAAGTTTGGTTTGGTGTTTTTTCCACATTTGTTAAACAAATTAATTTATGTTGTGTTCAGGCTCCTTCTGTGATAACTCTATGTGTATGCTTTGTTTTTATTGAAACAACAGTAGTAGTATATTTGGAAGCATTTTAAATTTGGAAAAAATGACTTTTTTGGTATCGCTGCAATTGCTTATGCTTGACTAGTTATGATTGAAAAGTAAACTGAATGAGTGCGGAGACCTAGCTTGTTCTGAGTATTCAACACTTGTGGTGGAGAACTTGCAATGATGATACTACAAATAGTTTTGAGCCATTAACATTTATAGAAATAATATTCTGTTCAATACGCTCATAACACTTTACAAATAGGGAAATATTTTAATGTATTCATTTTAAGCCAATTTTCCTAGCTCTGGTTTTACCTCTCACCTGATGAGGCCACGTTTAGGATGAGAGAATGAGAGTTAATTCTCCCTGGCCTGTTCAGTACGCAGTGCCTCCCATGAGGTAACAGAAGGCTAATAAAGGTGAGCACCACAGTGTGGTGTGGCTGTACTGTAACTCAGAAAATTACATGTGCCTGAACTGTCATGTGCAATGCTCTTCTCTTCCCCATCCAAGTTGATGTAATATGGAATGGGTGCTGTGTTCAAATATTGTGATGGGTATATTATCGCTACACGTGGCTTTCATAGTCAGGAAACCGGCTTAGTGGGACCCATTCTGATGAGAGGAATTTCGTATGGAAGATTATGATGATAGAATATAGTTATCTCGCATCGAAACTACTAAAGCGTGTTTGTTTTTTAAAGGACGAGGGATAATAGTAGGTAGCTGGGCCAGATTAATTCATTATGGAGATCTAGGGGGAGATTCTTGCCACAGTAATACTGGTAATAGTTGATGACCTCGATGGAGGTAAGTTTGTACCCTCAGTTGTTATTGAGTATGGCATGTGCTCCTGTGCATACATATGAGAGATACAGTTACAGGAAAAGGGTGTTAGATAAACTAACCACATAAGCTAGAGTTCTGCTGTCATCATGATTTAAAAGAAAAGTAATGTATACAAAATTATGAATGCCTGTTGCAGGAAGCTTTTCGTACCCTTTTCCGTGCTTGGAAAGTGTTTCCTAAATGGAGTTACTATTTCTTTTAACCTGCAAAGCTTGTCTCGAAGTATTAGGTCTTGCTTACTTGCTCGCTCTCTCTCCTTTTTTTTCATCTACCTCCACACCAACATGTTATTTATCCTTTTGAAGGATCCATGAAAAGGATACATCCATGCCCATTTATTCTGCCTTGCAGGAAAAAGCAATGAATGCATAAATGATGTTACTTTACATCCAGGCACTGTAAAGAATTGAAAAATGGCTTTTCAAGTGAGTGCACTAGAACTTGATTGAAAATAAATAAATAAACAACTGTAAACTAAAAATAGAATTAGCCAAAGGTGTAAAGTCTTAATTCAAACCTGAGCTTAGACATCTAATATTCACCTGGGGAGGAGTTTTTTGTTATGTTTTGTTTTGTTTGTTTTTTCTTGGGATGTGTGCTTATGAGATCGAAACCTCAAATGGAGCAAAATGACTCTGCCCAGTGCACCCAGGACAGTCAGGATGGCAATGATTTTACCCACCTACAAGAAAGTTTTGATCCAGTAGGCTTTGATGATCGTATTGTTCTTTTCCGTAGTGCGAAGTTAAAGTCTATGTAAAAATACTTTTCTCATACAACGTGAAAAGTGAACAAGTCAAAAAACGGGTTTTGTATGCCTTTTCCTCCATGTATTATATGAAAGAAGATGTAGAAGTAGGTATTTCAGGTTGTTTTACATAATTTTACAATGAAAGAGTTATTTGGGCAGGTGGAGAAAGAGGGAACAGACTCCTGAGTTTTCATTCAATAGGAAAGTCTCTCTGCTGGCCACATCCAGTGATAAGTGAAAATGTAATGCATATAATTTCATGAGAATTAGAGGGTAGAGCTTAGCAAAGGAGAGGAAAACGTTTTTTTGAAAAAAGAATGGTGTCAAATAATCTTTGTACATCCATCTAACTCTGAGGCTGAACGCATGCTCTGGATAGATGAATGTTTGCTGGATACCAGTTATCTCCTGAGTGTTTAAGTAACACATAAGAATCTATAGTGTACATTTGGCCTGCTTAAAAGGGCCACCAGGAAGGGTGGTGAACATTTGCCAGGAGAAGAATAGGTCTTGAGGGATGTTATTGATGTTTAAATAGAGAAATAAGAATTTTCCCCATATCTGTGAAACTCATAGGGCTTCACTCTAAAGCATGCAAAATGTGGAAGCATGAAGACAGTCTTTTTGCAGGTCAGCTTTGGAAAAAAAAAATAAAAATAAAGAACTCAATGCAGGCAAGGAATGGGAACCCAGTTTCAAAGCCTAGTGATATACACCCTGAAGTGCAGACTGCCATTTTACGCAGCCTTGTGCCAAGCTTGTTTGGGGACCTGCTATTTTGTCTTAATCCCAGCATTTTAATTCTTTTTCATAAGCAGTGTCTAGGATGTGAACTTTGAACATGTTTTGCCTGATTACTGTAGGACAGGTGTACAGATAGGGTTGAATAAATGCCGTGAAAATGTTGTAGTCACAAAATGGCTATAGATGTCCTAATTCCAGACACTCAGCATTATATATTAGACAGCAGCTCTGCTCAAACAGTAAAAGAACACGTCACTATATATCCCCGTCAGATTAAAAAACTAATTTGAAAAGATTAATGTATTCCATTCCTGTTAGCCTGAATCAGATACCGCTGTGCCTACAGCAGCACTGCCTCCTGATTATTGAATTTTTATGGCCTTGTAATTAATTGCAGATTCCCTGTTTTGTTCTATTTCTTTTTCTCTGACATTTTAATTTCAACAAAAAGCAGCGGTCTCCATGCAGCCTCTCTCAGGAGATCCTAATGGCCTATAAAACAAAATGACTTATAGATATGGCACCCACTTCAGTTGGCTAGCGATTGTTCGAAACCTTGCTGATCACGCGGAATTTAATTTTTTCCCTTCCTCTACTGTACTTATTTCTTGTCTATTAAATTGCAGCTCCAGTGTCCTGACTAACAAATGGATGTAACAAAGTGCCACCCTTCCGTAATACATTACTGTTGCCACATGCAAATTTTTTCTTAAAAAATTGCAGTTCATTTTATCTAATTATAAATGAATAAATGACTCTTGCACATGAATAGAATATTGTCCTTGACTCTGCATGTGAGAATTTTATGTTCTGGTAAATCATTTGGTTTTATTATAAATTTAAGGAATCAAATGTGTTTTAGATTCATTTTGCATTTCCTCCCTACTTCTCCCCAAAATACTGGAACGTGCAAAAATGATTTATTTCTGTGCTGTAGAAGGGCATGTTAGCATGACTCACCATCTCCCAGTGAAACTCCTGGAGTTACTGAAGGCTACTGGTAGTGAATTATTGTTATTTATATTACGGTAGTGCCTTGAGATCAGAACCCCATTTTTCTGGGCACTGTACCAACACATAATAAAAGATTATCTTCGCCTGAAAGAGCTTATAATCAAATGAAAGCATCCTCAAAGCGAGGTCTGGGGGGTAGGTTGTATCTGGGAAGGGAGGAAAGGGTGGGGGGGGATGGGCAGTGCCAGTGCAGTGGAGGATGGCGGGCAAGGCTGGGGCTGTGCTGGGGATGCTCTGGCCTGGGAAAGGGCAGACTGCGTGGGGAGCAGGGATGGCAAGAACACAGGACTGCCAGAATGCAACCTGCGGTGGTGGGACAGGCTGCTGGAACTGTCATCTCTGCTGTCCGCTCTGTCTGCACCTTTCCCGGGTGAAGCTGGGTCAGTGGATCTTCATCTTCCACCCACTGGGCTATCTGAGCTGTCATTTCGTTAGCACATTCCTCCAGTGTGTGCCCAGGAGCTCCTGGGTAATGTCCCCTCTCTGCAGTGAAGTACTTGTCAAAGTAGAGGGGGTGCGAGGTGGCTGTTGGAGTAGGAGGGTTGTCTGAGAGCTGCTGATGAAGAGCTACTTGCATTAACTGGTTTCAGAGCAGCTAGCTGAAGCATTTGTAATCTAACCATGATAGCACTAAGCTTGGAATTGGATGTGAAACCTGCTTGCAAGCCAGAGTAAATTAGCCCCTGCGCTGCTAAAACATGTCTGTTCTTAGAATACTTTAAGTCTAGCTTTCCACAGACATACCTGTCTTGTAGCCATGCCCGGATGTTCTGAAGGTGCAGTGGCCTGAGTGGGTGCTCAGTTGTGTATGCTCTGTTCCAGCAAAAGGACTTGTGTCTCCATGCTAAGCATGTAGCCTCCTTCCTAGGCTTTGAAACTAGAGGCAAAGGCATGTGTGGGCGACTGAAGTAGAGTGACAAGAAGTCACTGATCTAATTCAGCATGTATTTATTATCTTTTAAGTGCGTGCTTATCTAAATGGTAGCACTTAGGGGGATAGTCGATACTGACTGTACGCTCCTAGTGTTCCCACACTAGAAGTCCCTAGATGATACAGTAATAAAAATGATGGGTTTGCTGGATTGGAGTCTTGCTTGCTGCTGCTTTCAGCTTCCTAACTGAAATGCAGGCAGTAATCTTTTCATAGCTATTGCAAAACTACAGAGAGAACTTCTGACAGGGCTGGCAACCTGTGTATTTCTAAAAGGAGCTATATCCATTTTCTATAATCTCTTTTTTCTCATGGGTGTGTCTAAGACTAAACAGACAAAAAACCTCCAACCAACACCCCTTTCCTGAATTTAAAAAAGATTAATTAAGACAAAACAGCCTTTGTAAATGTTAGAATGACCTTCGTACCCCTGCTATGCTCACTTTTCCTGAGATATCTGAGCAAAAGCTATCCTGTGTGTTCATCTTGCTGAAAAGGACTTCCCCTTCCTTCTGTCTCTGATCCTAACCCAAACCTATTTGGCCTGGTGTCCTTTACCTGGGGTGTTCTGTCTGGACATCTGAGTGGTGGCAGGAGCCTTGGCTGTCCCATTCCATAGATGCCTGGTTGGAGTGTTGGACAATGTGCTACAGTCTTGACATGTATTAGAAAGATATGTTCAAGAGGTCATCTGATGTGTCTCAGCAAGCACCCAGAGAAGCAGTTCCATTTTAAATTTATTGCTTGACCTGGGTTAATATCTAGTCAAAAGAAGTGTGTGTTTGCTCGGAGAGGGAGGGAGAAAGAAGATGTTTCCATGGTATGCTTGAACGGGCTTTAGCTAGGAAACTCTGGGTGATGCATTTGTACTAACTGGAATCTCCTTACTGTCTGCTGACAGTTACCTGCCCTCTTTCAGCCTGGAGAGGACAGCACTCATGAATGGAAGTTAGGCAGCTTTTTTTCAAGCTGATATATTTAAGAGTTAAAATCTGCTCTAGTGATACCTATGAAGCTGATTTGCCTGTGTGACCTATTTTGTCTTTTTCTCCTTATGACTGATTTATCGTAGGAGGTTTTAGTGCTTGAATATTGCCAGCAGAACTCGATAGTGTGTGGTATGGCCTCATAGTGGTCTAGAGGAGACATCTTAGCAGCTTATTTCTTCATGGCACTGAGACGTTTTCCAGGAGACTCTGTATAACCCTGTGTAACTCTGGCTTGGCTTCTCACTTTATCAATCTCTAAAAAACAGGTACCGTAGTTCCTGTCCATCTGTCTTCACATTTCTTTTCTGGGGGTCAAAACTTCTTGTATAGTTTCCTGTGATCAGTCAGTTGAGCAAAGGCATAGCTAGTGGTTGCGCGGGCATCGGACTGTGTGCATTTTCCTGCTGGAATTATTTGCAGAGCTGGTTCTGGCACAGTGTGTTAGGAACCACCCAGTCCAAGAGGAGAAACAGCACCATGTGACCCAGGCCACCATTTAAGCTGCATCAGATGCTTTTTTCTTTTTCTTATTTTCTAGTGCACAAGGAACATTTAAAATACTAGTTGTGAACTTGTAGATGGTCTTTTTTTGCGTCGGGGAAAAAAAAACTCGACACCCTTAGAAGACAGCTTGCTCAGACCTGGATACCAAGCTCAATTCAGTAGTTTAAATGAGGTGCTCATGTATTTGTGTGCTGCTTTCCAACCAGAGGTATAGAAATATTGTGATTATGTTTGCTTCTGGCTGTTTAGATTTTAAGAAATGCTTTATCTTATGTTGTCAGTTTATCAAGCTTCGGTTCTGCTGTTTGGAATGTGCACAGAGGAAAAAAAAAAGATTATAGCATCTGCAGAAAAAGAAAGATACGGGGTAGTCTGGTGGATTGGGAACTCCCTGACTGCGGCTGCATGCGATGTTGCCAGAATGCCTTAAGCAGGTATGTGCTGCAAAATTGAGCAGATGAAAAACGTTTCTGGATCTATAAAGCTTTCATCCCACAGTGCACTTAAACATCAGTTATTTATTTGTTCAGTTTGCAGCAGAAGTTTTAGCATACCGTATTGTATCTAACCACACTGGTACCTAAAGGATTGCATCACATGGAAGAAAGCATAACCAGCAATTTTATTTGTGACTGGAGAAACAGCAAACCTAGATTCTAGTTTTGATTCTTTCAAAATTGGCTCTGAAAAAGGGGATTTTCCAGAGTATCTAAGGGGATTTTGAGTTCTTTTGATTTATCTTTCTCTGATTCTTTGCTTTGTGCAGAAGTTTGATATGTTTGCATAGTCGAAATAACAAGAAAAATCCTGATTAGGAAGTACTGTGGTGTTCTTGGATTTGGTTCTTTTTTCACTCAGAGTGGTTTCCCCTTTTTTTAACTTTTAAAGGGAAAAGTAATCTAAAAACTATCACTCATGTGGAATTTGGTGTATTTTTTCAGTTTCAAATAGTTTAGCAAATCTTTGCTTGTGAAAGCAAGAAATCCCAGTGCTGTTTCTGCGTTAAAGGTAATCATAGAATCATAGAA
>VYZM01022002.1:32225-43439 GCA_013398915.1 Dromas ardeola | reverse complement strand
CTGGCAACATTTCTGGATGTGAAGGGGAATAAGAAAGGATTCTAAAATATATAAACAGCAAAGGAAACCTAGGGAAAATGTGGGCCTCTGCTTAATGGGGTAGGGGTGCCGATAACGAAGGATATGGAAAAGTCTAAGATACTCAATGCCCTCTTTGCCTCAGTCTTTACCAGTAAAACTGTCCTTGAGAAATCACAAGTCCCAGAAACCAGAAGGAAAATCTGGGACAAGACCTACCCTCCATGGAAGGAAGACCAGATTGAAAAGAACTTAAACAAACTGGACACACATACGTTCATGGGCATAAGAGGTTGCACCCACAAGTGCTGAAGGAGCTGCATGACGTCATTGCAAGTTCACTCTTGAGTATCTCTGAAAGGTCAAGGCAATGGGAGAGGTTCCTGAAGACTGGAGGAAAGCAAATGTCATTACGATCTTCAAGAAGGGCAGGAAGAAAGATCCAGGGAACTACAGGGTGGCCAGCTTCACTACAATTACTGGGAAGGTTATGGAGCAACTGATCCTGGAAGCTGTTTTTCCAAACCTGAAGCACAAGATGATAGTCAGGAACAATCAACATGGATTTACGAAGAAGAAGCCATGCTTAACCAACCTGATAACTTTATACAATGAGGTGACTGGCTTGGTGGATGAGGGGAGAGAAGTGGATGTTGTTTACCTCGACTTTAGTAAGGCTTTTGACACTGTCTCCCATAACATCCTCACAGAAAAACTGACAAAGTACTGGTTAGAGAAGTGCACAGTGAGATGAATTAAAACAGCCTGAACAGCCAGGCCCAAACGGTTGTGGTCACTGGCTTTGATGCAAGTCATTAGTAGTGTATCCCAGGGGTCAACACTGGGGCCAATACTGTTTAACATCTTCATCAATGACCCAGAGTGCACCCTCAATGATTACACAGACAGTACAAAAATGGGAGGAGTAACTGATCCATAAGATCATAGAATGGTTAGAGTTGGAAGGGACCTTACAGATCACCTGGTTCCAATGAAAACAATTCCATCATTCTGAGATTGTATTGTTGTCTATGACTACCTAATGTGAGGGTGTAGAGAAGACTGAGCCAGGTGCTTTTCAGAGATACGTAGTGGAAAGACAAGAACAAATGGTGTAAGCTCCAATTAGATACAAGGACAATTTTTTTTACCATGAGGGTGGGTCAGCCCAGAGAGGCTATGAAATCTCTGTCCTTGGAAATATTCAAAACTCAACCGCATAAGGCCTTAAAGAGCTTAATCAAATTGGACCTGCTTTGTGTGGGGTTTGGACTAGGTGTCCTCTAGAGGTCCATCTCAAGCTGAGTGATTTCATGATTCTCATGTAAAGATGGATTTAAAGAATGTAACTTGTCACAGATTAACATATTTGTGGAAACACTGAAAATACATGACTGTTAAATACAGGACTGGTAAAACATATGCACAGTGGAACAGGACTGTGCAATAGAAGACCAGGACCTAAAACCTGGACCAAATCTAAATTACTCTAGATAGCTATCATTTTATCACCTGGAAGTACTGATCACCTGAGATACACTGTTTCCCTCTCTCTGAACCAGGCAAATAGCCAGAAGGACACCGTCCTAGTAACTGTTAGTGTTTTGAAGCACTCAGATGGAACACCCTACTGGCTAAACACAAAGGTTTATTGATGAAACCCCAGAAACACTTTCCACAGATTCCTTACCAAGTGCAGAAACATACAGATTGGTTTATGTCCAAAAGAAAAGGGGAAGGTTAAAATGCATTATATTTTGTGTCTTTGAATTCTTTGTTTGTAGTATCTTTTCCTTTCCTGAATGTTGTTAACTGACCAACCTGATTTCCACCAGCTGTCAGTGCATTTGACAGGCCAATTACATACTGAACAAAAAAACATTTCTATTTATATTTTCAAATTTGTTGCTAAATTTCTTCAGTTTTCTGCTTATCTAGCAGTTCAAGACAGGTTAGACAAAAATGCTGAAATTAATACTAACAAAAATTCACCCTCTTAACACAGTACAGCAATTTTAGGACTTACATGTCTGACTACAAATGGTGGCCTGTTCTCATTTTCTGATTTGCGCTCAGCAGACTCCAGGCGCAGTCTTGATGGCAGCTGATGATTTTCTCTGCAGAGTTCACAGAAGCAGTCTCTAGTATTTAGAGAAGGAGTCTGTGATTTTAAGGACCTTGTATGCCTTCCGTAGCTTTTACCCCTTTTCACAGATATCTTGCATTGCATTAGTGATTGGTTCTTTCGTTTGGGTGATGCAGATCTTTGATTCCTTGTTCTGTTTTGGCCCTGGCAGAGAAATTCACTATGTTACAATTATCTAAGTAAAAACAGGTACAAGCCGTTTGCAACTCCCTGCAAAGAAGACGAAGCTCGAAGCAGAAATCAGTCCAGTAGCAACTGACCATATGACAGCAGAATTTGGATCTTTGTATGTACAGATTGGAAGAATCTGTGATTCTATGTTGGAGTGTGGCAAAGTTGAAAACAGAAAAAAGTCAGCATGGGCTTATATATCCTATCTCCTTCCACATTATCTCAGTTGCATAACCTGTCATCTGAAATCTGAAAGATTGTTCCTTGTCTGTCACAGAGCTCAGAGAAGGCTGAAGTACTTCAGAAAAGCACTTGTGAGCTTAGAAAACTCAGAACTTTAGTTCAAATCTTGAAATCCTGACCTCTGTGGGAGCTTATTCAAGTAAACATTTTAAGTATCTCAGAGATAATTTATGGGGGCCGAATTCAGCAGCCGTTACTCAAACAAAAGTCCTTTATCTGCTGTGAGTGTTTTGTTCCAGCAGGGGGGGGCAGAACTGTGCTCCCGCAGGGTATTATCTAACAGATAACCTATTAGATATATAGCCACTAAACAAAGCACAGAAAGCACTGGTAGCACTTTCTCAGAGGGGGACTAACTGGTTGCAGTTCAGTCTGGATCAGAGTATACAATTATAAATAGGAGAAGCATGAATTCACTAAGCATGCAAAGTCAAACATTTGTACAGGCTAGATATAAACCACTGTCCACAAAAGACAGGAGGTACTGCAAGGCCATCAAATCAAGAGAATGTTATCTGCTCAAATCTTACCTTCCAGAGAAACAAATGCAAGGATTATTTGGTTTTGTGGGTTTTGCCTGGAATTAATTGCTTAATATTTAGGAAATGAGAGCATCTAGGATAGCAGATAACCAACTAAGAAATGGATGGCTTTGGTTCAGTAAGTTGGACTTGCTGTTGTTACAATAAAATCTAGGACTCTTAGCACAGCCTTAAATATTACCTATCATTGTTGCCTAAGGTATCTATATACAAAAGCAACAGTAAAGCTGGGCTCAAATAGACTCAGTCAAAGGTTATAAAACTGTAATCAGGTCTGTAATCAGGTCTGTATCCTTACCATAAATACTTACATAATTCTTTCTTCTGTGCTGAAGTGGAAGTTCTGTAATGGTTGTTCTTGTGGAGAACTCTATTTTTGGTGCTATTCCCTTAAAAAATAACAGTTAAGGGGAAAGGATTAAAAACATAATCACTGCCTACACCTCCCCCTCAAAATCAGAATCCTTCAAGTCCTTCACTGCAACTGCAGACTCAAAAGTGACTAAAAGAGGCACTGCAGCTAGAAAAGACTTATGGCAAACTCACCAGCAAATAACAGTTGTACAGCAATTTTGCTTTGTAAATCAGTAATTTGATTTTAGTCTTAAAGGGGAAGGGAAAAAGGGAAACAGGATACCAGTCTAAGGGTACCCCCAAAATCACCTATTCCTTTACCAATATGTCATCACCTTCTTTGCTTTCAGCTGGTTCTTAAGGATCAAGTTAAAAAAATCATACATTGTAACATTTGGTTAACCAGAGCATAAATTTCTAAATTTCTAAATTTCTGTTCTAAATGTATAGCAATTATTCTTGTATTAGGCAGAACTTTCTAACAGTTTTTCTTAAGTCTAGTATTTTCTACACTTGCAATTTATGCACAAACCCCCAGCTTTTCATGTGAAATAATGGCATTCACAGCTTATAGAGTAATTACAAGAACTTTCTGAATGAATCAATGCAAAATTGAGTCTGCAGGAAGGATGCTTCTCTCTGTTCAATGCTATTCTAAGCTGCAATGAACTCAGACTAATAAAATTCAAGTCAGTTTTATTGCTTCTTTTGCATAATCCAATCCATAATGCAGTGAGAGGGATGAAAATGTAATTATTTTAGGTTGCTATTGCTGTTTCAGGAAACAATGAACCCCAGCAAGAATGGGAACTGGAAGGATTTACAAAGATATGAAAATTAAAGATCCCCAAGAGATGAGTGAGAACAGGCAGAGTGAAAAAAAAATGCCTGTACATGAGAGAAAGAAAATGGACAGAAAGTTGGCATCCTCAAAGGCAATTGATACAAAGAAACTTGAAAACCTTTCAAGTGCCTGGCCCTTTCACATAATCTGTGGATGGAGGTACATAACTGAACATAAAATTTTGCTATTAGGGCTTCTAACCTGCCTATGCAGAGAGATTATTCTTACCACCTGTGACTAATAGATTTAATTGTTAGGATAGCACACACCCAGTACATTCTCTGAGGCACTTCCATATTCAAAAGAGCATAAAAGCATCCCCCTCTGCTCAAGAGGAGCAAAGGGACAGTCAAACTCCAGTCCTCACGAAGTTGCTACTAAGTAGCTGAATTCCTTCCTTCTTCAGACACCTGTGATAACTACCAGTTTCAGGCAACTTACTGGAAAATGAGGAGAAGTTTTCATCAGTAATTCTCTATCTACACCAGGATATGCAGGAGTCAGCTTGCGCTCTGGGAACAGAAAGTCTCGTGTATTCTCTTCATAGAATGCAAGGTCATCACCTTCTAAAAGAAAAAAAACAACACCCACAGAAAAATAGCTGTCAAGGTTATTACATGGAATTTTCATTAGCAGCTGTGCAATGTAAACTCAGTAAATTGTGAATGTCCTTGACAGAATGCTGCCCCTCTCCTGCATAATGATGCTTGTCAGTAATAGGTGGTGACTGGGATATTAGACGACCTAGGAAGAGTGATGCAGAAATGGCATATGCTCAGCATGATTTAAAATTATTTAACTTTGGAAATGTTTAAAACAGCAGTTCCTTTTTAGTATACTGTCCTCCTCTGTGTCAGGGAACCTTTCAGTTCACATTCTTGAGGGCCACAGGAAACAAAACCACAGAAAAACAGCAAACCCAAACCATTTGGTTCTGTATTTGTATATAAGAAAGAACATAGCGATATCAGAATTTTTTTGCCTCTGTGACTGAGATGATAACTACTTCTCCAGCAAAAGGCTTTTTTGCCTTATCTCCAGTGCTCTGACTATGCTGCACCTTATCACTTTGTCTTCTGAACATGAAACGAAGAGGGCAAAAGGGAGGGAAACAGTCTATGTTTTTAATAGTTTTGAAAGATTTGGCTTAGCAGAGCAACACTGGAGTCTGAAGCTGTAGTTAACTTTCGAACTCTCACAAGTGCCTTGAAATATTTTGGAGATGGAGATGACTGCAAGGCTTGAAGGCAGACTACCTAGTTACAGTGTAGAGAATGCCCAAAACTGTGACAGAGAATGTACACAGATGATGTATAATGCATATTTTACAAAGTATGTATAATGCATGTGTTTATACACAGCATGCTAAATCTTGCTCCTGATGATTTCTCAGTGCTTTCAGTATGACCAAGGGCCACCTCACTGGGCAAACAACTAATTATTCTAATCAGCTGCCTGCAGGAATAAAATAAAAAGGGCTGATATGACATTACAACATTCCAGTGTTTGCTCAGCAAACGTGTCATCTTAAAATGGTGTTGAAAGACAGTCACCATTACTATATTCCCTCCAGAGAGACAGCAAGTAGTAAACAAACATCATGTAACTTGGCCATCCAACCACACAGCACGAGACCGGTGTCCTACTAATTGAAGGCATAAGTATCCACATATTACAGGCGAACAGCAGCTGCGCATCCCTCAGGGACAAGGCACAATACTCAGCAAGTGAAAACTTTGGCTTTAATGAAAGCGTGGCGTCAGCACAGTGAGAGCCTTGGTACACTGATGCTAATCAAATGGGGACCTGATGCAGTGGAACCTTGCTTGGGAGTGAAGCTCAAAGGAAAGTACCACAGGGTTGGATAATAAAACTTGTACCGATTAACATGTCATACATATGCAATGTCCTGTTTTGCTCACGAGTGAACTTGCTGATATAATGCAGGTACTGTTGTCCGAATTCTGGGATCTGCAGCTGGCCATTACATTGGTGCCTTTACAAAGGTGGGTGCAGATGTGGGGGGAAGCAAATTATCCTACCATCACAATGAGAAAAAACGTGCTTGGGACTTTGCAAATTCAAATGGGAAGAAGTGAACGACCCCAGGTTACCATAACAGGCTAAGATGTGCTTGGGACTACAGACTCGGAAGAAGCAAACTATCACAGGTTACCAGACAACAAGATGCACCTGGGGACTCTACACACTCAAATGGGGGAGACAAACTATCCTGGGTTACTGTAACTAAGTCTTCTTGTGCCCCACACCACACTTGTCTCTAGTTCTTCTCTTCCTTCAGAACCCCACTAACTGTGTTCTGAGTGAATGGAGGTCAGCACCGCTCTCTAAAGGTAGCACAGACAGAGACAGAATATACTTTCATAAACTCCCACCTTAGGAGGTAAGCTATAAGGTACACCACCAAGTACAACACTTGGAAACTACAGCAAGGCTTTTGATTTCCTGCAACGAGAGACTAAGATGCCCACAATGGATGGATACTATGCTATAAAAGCTGCTACTGCCTTCTCTTGGATGGGTTCTGTGTCTTTACAAGGCAAGGACACACGCTCGCTTCTAATCAGACTGAAACCAAACCCTGCAATTTGGTGATTTCTAGACAAAACAGTGGCGCAAGGAAAAAAATTTTCAGAAAAAGTTAATGAGAGTAAAACTTTTGATCCTATTCAAAGTTTCATCTTTTCTAGTCACATGGCATGTAAGGACTGTCTTTATAATGGATCCCAGCTTTACAATCACTGGGAAAAACTCTTTTGTGAGCTTTTGACACTACAACAAGAAAGCAAATAGTCAGTTGTGTCACATGGGGCCTGGCTTCTGATGTAGTAAGGACAAAGGCAGGCACTGGTTCTTCTCATGAGGAATATACTTAATTTTTCTGAATAATTTTTAAATTTAGAAAGGTGAAAGAGGACAACATGTTCCACTGTATGAAAAGTAAGCAAAATCTCTAAGCTGCATATTTTTGCAGAGAAAAAAAAAAGGGGGGAAAAACCCTGAAGTTTGAGTCATGAAAGACATGTAGGTACTATACAGAATAAAGAACAGTTGTTCTACAGGGCCAGAATACGCTAAGGAGAATATTAAATCCTTTAGTACTTTTTACAACAGTCTCGTCCCTTTTAGAGTTATTACTTAACAGTCTTTTCTGCCTTAGCATGTACAAAGAAAATCTGCTATGCCCAGGGGACAAACAAGCATTGTATACTACACCTAGTTACATGACAGTGTGACACCCACAAAGCTTGCATAAAAGAAATCACATGAGAAGATGAGCATTCTCTGGACTAACACAGGTCACACTTTTTTTTTGGCCTTGTTCAGGCTTTTATGTAGAGATAATAACAGATTCTCTCATTTGAGTCTTTGCATCTCTTTTTTCCAGTGTCACTGAATGTTTTTGAACATGGAATAACATCATAAATAAACCTTTATTATATCAGCAACCTTAAAAGTAAAAAGCAAAGAAGAAAGGGAAAGACAAATACCTGAAGCAAAGCATTTTGAAAAATAAATACAAAAGTACAAGCAATATTTATACACAGGGAACATAATGTATATTTTGAATTTGCCATAATAGAACAATAACCAATTTTAACAAATTGCTTGCAGTTTTAGAATATATACGAATGCTCCACAATCAGTGGCCTTAACAACAGCACTCATCTGCCACCCAGTGTCCATTTGCCTTTTTCCCCCGTCTTATAAAAACACACAATATGAAGTCTGTAGAAGACCAACAGTATTATTTGCCAAGATGAACTCTACATCATTATTTGTGTTCTATTTGAACATTACTAGCAAACTAGACCACTATTAGAAACAAGAAAATCGGGGTAAAGAAACTGAAGCAACATGACTGATCCTAACAAATTATTCAATGTGTCTAATCAGAAGAGGCATTTTTTTCTCCTCAAGTGTGTACCCAAGAATGTATGGGAAGCAATGGAGTAGAAGGAAATAGCATTGGAGGAGGTTCTGAAATTTATGAGGGAGAGAAAGCTGAGGGGCATGGCATATAACCAACACCCACTAACATCCTTTCCAGTCTCAAAGTAACTAGCATGTGGAAAAATATTTACTTGGCTATTACCTGAAGACTCAAGCTGAGTTAATTCAAACTTCGTGACATTACCTGAAAGATAAAAAATAAATTATAGCAGTGTGGCTGAATAACTAGAATAGATTTACTGTTTACTCCTGGGACACTAATCAAAGACTAACCTTACAGGAAGGGATGGAGGAAAGACAGCAAAGGAAACAGAAGAGCAGACAAAAGATAGAGGAGAAAGAAGACAGATGTAGAGCTAGTCATTATAACTGACAATATTCTACTTTAGTTCCTTGAGTATTTATTCTAGTATTATTAATACTAGAATAGAAACACACAGGAAAGAAATATCAACAAAAGGTAGCTCTCTGTGGTTGACATTGGATGGATTTATAGGGCAATGGGGTAGTCAGTGGTTTCTGACTTGACCTTCTGTTGACTTTACAGGAGGGCCTTGCTTCGGAACGACAAAAACCTGCGACCCAGCAAGGACAAAGGAATGTTAACTGAATTAAAGGTAAGGGATGAAACCTTTTTAAATTTATACAACACCTGCTCCTGTAAATATGACTGAAAAAGTCTGGCCAAAGGTTACTTGCAATGATGAAACAGAATGTAGACAGACGATTATCATAAACAATTTTTTTCTCACCCCCCACTCTCCTACAAACAATAAATAGGATTTTGGCTTTTAAAAGACAGCCTAGTCATTAAATTCATGACATGCCACAGACTTCAAAATAAGAATTGCTGATGGAAAAAATAAAAAGCAGACCTGTCTGGTTAGCCTAGTGTTACATTAGGTGTCAGAACACAGCCTGGCCTAAGAACAGAAAAATCATGTAATTGACTCAAAGGGAGGTAGTAGAGGCTGACACTCAAATGGCTCAATTCAGAGCAATGCATAAGGGGAACAATGTGTACCAGATCGTGTACTTTAGAAAGACAGTCAGACAAGCAGACAGACAGACTATGTGAATACATGAACCTACTTCATCATTTTTAGCCATTCAACTACTCAAGCACTTTAAAAATCATACTTACTTTCAAGCATTTCAGTTACTGCAGCAGGATCTATGGCACATTCAAACACCTTCAGGAAAACAGTAAGAAGTAAACAAATTCATTATAACACCAAATAATTTAACAATCTAGAATTCATAGGAACAATTTAATACCTATTCAAAGTATTTCCCCTACTCTTTGTCAAGCTGCCATTAAGCAATAATACTATATATCTGTCTATGTGTACTTTAAGATGTCATTTACATTTTTAAAGTTATCTATTATTTTGGAAAAAATACTTTAAAGCTGAAAAAGCATATTCATCCATGTCTGCATCAACAACAGAACAGTCTGTACTTTGTAGGAAAAATTGTCATGTTTACAGTACCTTAAGTGCAATTCTAAGAACTGTAAAACAGCAGAACCACAAGTACAATTAGGAAATTTATGTTTGGAAAACACTTGAATTCTTGTCCAATTCTACAGGACACATCCCAAAAGAAAAAATTAAAAGCCCTAACTGCAAGCATCTTAAAGCACAGGTAAATCTTCCACAGGGATCATAGACAAATGAGAAGGTGTGAGGAAGTTTTCCTGTATGTTTCTATGTATTATGTAAAGATTGTCCAAATATCTTATAAAAATAAATCAGTTATCATCTATGAAATGTCTTAAGAAATTCAAATGCATTTGCCTGTATTTAGCTCTTGTCTATTTTACTAAAATGAATTATGTCTTATTCTCTCCTCATGCCTTGGCGTGAAATTCTGACCTCTTTGAAGTAAATGGGAGCTTTACTACTGATTTTGTTTGTGCATTCATGCTGGACTTTCTACCTATCTAACGAAGCTGCCCTCAGCTGCATCCCACTTATTTTATCAATATTTGCTGCTCTTTTTTTTTTTTTTCAGATGTGCCAACATTCTTCTTCAAACAGTATCAGTGTTTTCAGACAATATTTTAGCAATAGTCTTTTTTTGAGAGGGCTGTGAAAAATCATGTTTTCCCAAAGAAAATATGTTGCTTCGTGCTAGTTAACACCTACTAAGGAATGTCACAGGCACAAAACCACATTACTGTGAGGTAAGACAAAAGATGAACTTATCTAACAACATCTACTTTATGATAATTACTTTGATGCTTCTCTTATGACTAGGTAAATGTATGAGAAACTACTCTTCTATAGAGGTGAGTTATATTACCCACTTCTGGTCAGAATGTGCCTATGGGCTTTTATTTACTGAAGAGGGGGGTGTTCTGAGCTGTGTTAGCCTTGAGGCAGAGAGGACTTAATGAAAATTATACTTTGTCGCTTTCAGTTGTGTTAACCATGTAGCTCTTCACTTGTGTAAATAATAACCACAAGGGGAAAGGGAAAGTAATCATACCCCTCAAGGAAAGGCCTCTTGTGAGCCACCTGCAAAGAATTTTAGAGAAACAGACAGGTAGAATGGTTTGAAAAAGAGTGGAGAAGAGTCTGAAAGAAAGAGATAAGAAAGACAGTGTTCCTCTGTCATGGTTTAGGCTTGGATGGCCACTAAAGAACAACAGATGCTCTCTGTTAACCTCTCTTCTCAGAAGAGAAAAGACAGAATAAGGGAGAGAGACTTATGGGCTGAAAAGAAACTAAACTACTTTAATGAAACATGAAACTAAAACTATTAACAATAAAAAGAAAAGATAATAATATTAATAAGAAAATAATGAAATATATATAATACATACAAAACCAATATCAAGCTCCCAGAATGATGATCACGTCACTGGCAGGCACTGGGAAAGTCCCAGACTGGACTCAGTGAGGGATGGCAACTGG
>VYZM01022002.1:7734-21436 GCA_013398915.1 Dromas ardeola | reverse complement strand
GTATACAGTTATGGAGAATTAAGCTGTCAATTTTTCATCTGTTGCAGAACACAGGTGATCTACAAGGTTCCATAAACACAGAAGACTGCAGTTTAAACTCTGTGATACAAAGAGATGAAGAAGAATCCAAAATGATGGACACAGTATAGTACTCTTAAGACTGAGGCCAAGTACTCTTTGGTTTCTTTTTCTTTGGTTTTTTTTTTCTTTTCAAAGAAACCAACATGGCTATTTTCTTGACACTTATTTTTCTGGGTACTGCACTTTATTTTTGCTGTCAGATTTTTTTGTTGTTGTTGTTTTTTGTTTCTAGTGGGGAAGGGATTTTGAAGGGTGGGTAATTCAGAAAAACTTCTAATATTGTTTGAAAATGTGCTGCTAGGTTTTTGGTTGTCTATGAAGAGCAGGGTTCTCATACTGCTGAATGTGAAACTGGATGTGTTTTCTGCTACTAACCTTGCCTTTCATGACTTTAGAAATTAAAGTATGAAAAAAAAATCTGCACAAGTACAATGTTTACAAGAAGTGGTAGATTCTTGGTAGAATCTGCTATTGTTTTACTACAGACGTGGACATGTTTTAATCTATGAATATTGAAGATCACAACTGTATTCATGCTACCGTGCTGACATTATAAGCTCTCAAATTTGGTTATCACTAATAGCAATAAATCATTATCTGGTATCAGTATTTCAGATCTGAATGGGTTAGATTAAAACACTGGCTGTCTACCTCTGCTAAGGGGATTTAAATGTTACATTGTGCTTTCATTAAACATAACTTGGTTTTGTCCTAAGTAGCGCTTGTCTCCATCTGAGTGCTGGGTTGTATGATTTCTGAGAGTCTGACTCTTTTCTTGTTCATAAGGCTAACTTTGGGTTGTTGGTTTTTTTTTTAAACCAAGTCTCGTTATGGGGAGAAGTACTGGATGGAGGGAACTTGAGGTACAAAGGTTAGGCTAAGACTTCAGTTTAAATAACAAGCTTTGTTGCAGTTCATATAGGGTAAGGTGTCTTGCAGGGTTTGAAAGGTATTTCATACACTACTAAAGTAAAGTGGGTTTTTGGCATTGCCAACTCAAACAATTAAAGTGGAAAGTCATTAGAAGTTTCCTGTTTGAGGAGCTGGAAATCCAAATGCTATTTCTAGACAAGGCCTTCCACAAAATCTCTGCAATCCAAAATTCTACTGTGCTTTTCTAACTTGCTGCTGTTACAGCAGTTCTATCTATAAAAATGTATACTGCAGTTGGAAGACTCCAGTGAAGACCACTCATATCTCAAATATCAGTATCGGTAGACACTCTCGGCCCTTACTGTCTTGTTCTGATTGTACGTGAGATCTGGAAGGTATCTAGATTTCAATAGTTTGATGAACCCACTCTACCTGCAGTTGCTAATTCAGGCAAAAGCTGTGCTGAGATCCAGTAATTTTCAGTTTGGCTGTAGCAGAGATAGGGAAAATTCTAAGTCTGCAGTATATACCAGCATGGGTATTGGTACAGCTGCAGCAACTAAAGTAGGAACACCAGATCCACTGATAGAACCAGCTTTTCATGTGCCTTGCGTTCTCTAGCAGTTCTTTTGCAGACAGACTGAGGATAAAGGAGCAGCTCTGTCTCAGACGCGAATTAGAGATAACCAGCTTCAGTAGTAATTTTTTTTTTTTTTTAAGTTTGACAGATACTCCAGAGAGGATAAGTAAACGCTGCCTCCTTCTTAATATTTAGTTAATTATTAAGGGAAACTAAGGGAAGCTAATAACTTTAGGTTGTTTTTTAACTGAATGTTATGTACAAGGGTAGCAAGGGCAGTGTAGCACAGTGACTTGCAACTGCTACCATTAGCAGTAGAGCTGCACTGATCTAGCAATGTGTGATATACTGAAAGTTATCTTTAAAGTTTCTAAGGGGTTAAGATTGGATGGTGTGGGAGTAAGTGTCAAATCATAAGGAGATTCCCTACCCCATCTCCCACCAGCTAACTGAAACTTAATGTGGGCTGGCAAAAAGACAAGGATAGCTGCTTTTTAGTGAAATCAAAATGCTCGAATAGATGTAAGCAGTGCATCATGGTTTCTCACTGTAATGTGGTACCTACTGTTTTCTAACCATGACTATATGTATGCCAGTGCTGGTCTGAAATGCTTTTTGCAGGATGGTGTTCATGGTTCCCCACAGCTTCTGGCTGGCCCACACAATCAAGAAACGTGCTTTCCTGTCCTTATCATTGCTTCACATCACAATTCATGAGTAAATCAATCAATATGCTTTGTAATTAAGCTGTATTCTGAAATGTGTTTCCTTCACCAGTCAGTATTTGCAAACTTAAATATTTTCGGAATAAGAGACACAAGAGTAGATGCTTTTGTTAAAGTCAGTTACTATATTATAAAAATTAGGTATATTTAATATAAAAAACCACAGCATTAAAGTGAGGACCATAGGCGACATCATTTTATCGTAATGTAAGTTAAGGACAACATTAGACTTTAATTATTGATCAGTCTGGTAGACTACACAGAAATCCTTGATTGCTGAATCTCATGTAATCATGTGTGAGCTATGACAGATGAGCAGAAGTTAGACCTATTTTCACCTGGGAGTAGCAGCATCTTTCTGGCTTACATCTGGCAACTTGGTTTGGAGGAAAGCATAGATATGTGGCCAGATCTTATTGGTTTCTGTTCCAGAGAAGGATTTCAACAACCCTTTTGCCCTAAGGAAGAAAAAGAAGAACGCATTACAGAAGTCAAATCATTTAATTGTTCCAGGATCTGCACCTCACTTTAAGATTGCCCTGGCAGGAGTGTCCTAATATGCATGTGATTTAACACAAAGAACAGCCATAACATTGGGAACACAGGCTGGACATGCATTACTCTGTTCCTCAAACAGCGAGCTACTGGTGACATCAGTTTGCAAAACCAACAGCTGTCCACAAAGTACTTAATAACAAACTATGAAGGGTAAAAATAAGCAGCAGCAATGCAGTCGTATAGCACATGCTGTACAGCAGTCATCCAAACAACTGTGACTAACCCAGGTATTGTGAAGTTACACCTCAAGGATCAAAGATGGTGCATCAGAACAAACAAGTGAACCAGGCACATTCAAGTTATTCTGAATTAGTTCTAGTAGCTAATTTTATCTGTAAAGTATGTTATGACCAGTAATAATAATAGCTTAGGCCTATGTCTTACTGTAGTGCTTTGAGGCATTTTCACTTCAGAAAGCTACCAAAGTCGGGAAAATCACTGTCAATCCAGAAAAACTCCTTTGTTAAAACTTAACCACCCCAAAGATGGAGCTTCTAGTCTTCTGTTCAACAGTTTTGGTAGACCATAATGAAGGGTGGTGGATATGGAGATAGAGGAAGGACAGTCACTTCAGGATGTAAAACACAGTCTGATTTCTTTTTCTAGGCAAGGTAAGACTGCAAAGCTGTAGCTCTACATGGGGACCTACTAATATCTGCATATTAACAATGCGATATTTGCAGCTTTACATGGAGAGAAACTTGGTGTGTATTCTTGGCTCTTAAAAGAACTAATAATTTGTTATTGCTCCACAGTGCAAATGGCAGTATTCTCAAATAGCTACTTATTCCCAATGAGTCTTGCTAGCTGTGCCCGTCACAGTCCTGTTCTTAGTAAGAACAGACACTTTTAAATCCTCATTAACAGTTTTTCTATTTGCGTATCATTTCTTGACCTCTAGGCCTTGTTAGGAGGGCTTCTACTTATACATCCAGAAGAGCAAATACTGTTAAATCTTCCAAAAAAGAAAGGCACTGTCTCTGTTACCCTACTAACCAGAGCTATGTTGCTCAGAACAGTACCGTAACGCATTGAATAATGCATGGCGCTCTTTGCAAAGCTAAATATGGCTGCAGTGAAAGGCTGTTTTGCTAAGCAGGCTCCTGAAGAGGTTTCATTCAACGGTGCAAAACATACTTATTTTACTGGATTGATTTCTTACTAAGTTGATAAAGGATACACTGCTGTTCATACCACGTTCACTGTTGCAATATCTCTGTAACTGAAGAGATCTGTTCCTCACTATGCTAATGTGGAAGAAGCTTTTAGAAGGTGGAAGCATAGATTTTACTACTTACCGGTAATATTCTAGGACAGGTTTTGTTTGTGCATCATAAGCCTGCAGCCTCTTGGTAACCGTCTCTGGCTTATCATCATCACGCTGAACAAGTGGCTCTCCAGTAATATCATCAATGCCCTAATCATAGTTAAAAGCAAACACTGGTGTGTATTTCTGTTTAAGTATGTTTTGTGTAATTTTCTATTTAACTTATGATCAGTTTCCAGTTAGTCAAGGTCTAGATTCTGCGTATAAAGAGAAAGGCCACGGCCCATATCTTAGCTGGAATATAAGATGTTGACTATCCAGTAAAACAGTCCATCAGTTATAAATATTTTCTCAGTATTGGCAATGAATATCAGGTTTTAGTAACTTGACTAATATGTCCTCTGGAACATTTGCTGAATATGGGAAATATGTAGATAAAACCTTCATACATGAGGGAAAACAATATTGTTGGTAATATATTACTGCATAACGGGAAACAAGCAAGAGACCAATCTGACCTTTGACAGTACTGAAATGGAGAAAGGACTTAGTGGCCCTTTGATTTTAAGTTGCCAAATGGAAGAGTTAACATTCAGCAACAGCTGTACAAAAAATGGCATAAAAGCCAGCTGAAGTTTTTGTAGGATTCAGGAAACAGAGGTAGCAACCTAAGGTATGAACTATGAGAGCTCCTACTTTGCTGCACATTTTGCCCCCAGTTTACTGAAGTGCTTTAAGTGATTACAGAGCTTGTAAGCCTTGAAATCAGCAATGACTGAAGAAATTACTGACCACTGGCACATCTTATGAAGGACTAGCTAGTGGCATAAACATTTGTTCTTCTTAGATGCACTGAATCATTGTGCATCTAAGGACAGAATATGACCCACCACAGATGTAAGGGACTCCTTGCTCCTTCATACGTATTAATTAAATCCTCGAGAATTTTGATTTTCCCTAAAGACAAGTTTAATCTGACATTTGGAGTGGCAACATGAGTGATCATGCAAGTATAAAGCCAATTAGATACAAAACTATTTTCCTTTCTTGCTTGCATTCTAGCAGTCGATTTCAGAAAATCAAAAACCATCAATGTTCAGTAAGCTTCTCTGTTTGTGAAGGTGTGAAGAAAACCTATTCCAGAACATCTGTATTATATTAGAGATGGACTTGTATGGTCAAACTTCCTTGTTTACATAATACAATCATTTAAAACACTCAAATGTTTCTTTCTAGCATCTGTGCAGGCAGCCATACTAGTGCCTGCCTTGTACCTACCAAATATTGAACCTTCAGCCTTGCAGTAACTCTAAAGCCATAATCTTTCAGTTCTGTTGAGTAAGTAAAGGTCTGTTAGATGAGACAACTGTATTTCAGCTGTTCACCTCCATTCCATGGTTTCACTTATGTATTGCAATCTACTTTGCAATATATGACTGTTGTGATATGCCTGTTAATTAGTGGAAAGTAGAGTGGAGTGTTCCTAATAGCAAAGCTGTTGCAGCTGAAGCCCGCTCTTTGGTAGGTCTGATAATTCTCTGTCACAGCTTGCCTATGCTCTTCTGCAATTAAAGTACCCATGAGTTGAACCACCATGTTTTAAACAAGACAAAGACAGTGTTTCCAGTTTACCACTTCCAGTGCTTACCTGCTGCTATTACACCTGGCTTCTTTTCCTGCAACACTGAAATCCAAAAACTACAAGGCCTGCTATGCTTCTGATGTAACTTAATCAAGCTTTCAGGTGACCGAGTTGCTCAAAAATCTTAAGGTAACAATATACAGTCATTATCTTCAAGTTTACTATTCCTCTTCTAGGATGCCTCAAGCCATAACATCTTTCATCTGTTGAGAAGCTTCCCAGTCAGGGAAATACATCTAATTTTCCAATACAACAGCTGTTTCCTTGAGATACCCATCCTGGTTAAATGTAAACACAAGGAAAGCACTCAGTAGATTCCTCTGCATGATGATTCAGCGTGCTTCCTAGATACAAAGAGTAAGTCCTCTGGAGGAAGGAAAAGGAAACTGCATTTTGGACTGTGCAGGCGGCAGACTTGCAGAACAGGCTAAGAACACGCCCAACTCCTATGCCAGTGTGCAAGACTGCGAGTCTTCCAGATCAGTGAACAGCTTTAACAAGAGCTTACAAAACACCATGGTGTTTCATTCTGCAGCTTGAGCTTCTACCAGGGGCACTAACATAACCTGAGAGACAGGGTGTTACAAGAAAGGTTCTATGCTCCTAAGAGATCAAACGAATGAGCCTTTTTCTTCTGAGCTACTGTGTTCTGAAACAACATATGCAAAACATATTTTACTGCAATGACCAAATGCAATGCAACATTTATTTAGAGCCAACGCCGATGTGTATTGCCTACCTGTACTTTGGGAGGACTGAATTCAAGATTGTAGACTCTGCCACTAGCAGGGTGGATCCAACGTGCGGTGAGCCGACACTTTATAGTCTCAAATGGCACATCTAGGTCAATCACAGTGTCTATTTGACATTCTTTATCCAGGGCTTCTGCCTGGGCAACTGTTCTGGGGAAACCTGTTTAAAGGGAACAACTCCATAAGAATCTAAAGGCAGAGTTATAGCGAGAATTACCTGGATTCAGTCATTAGAGAAACTAATTGTCAGGCAGAAAAAAAAAAAAAAAGCATCGTCATACTGTAAAGGTTGAAGAGATTTTCCAAGTATTTTTCAGTGTTTTTTAGTTTTAAAGTGTTCCAAGCACTTTAACTTGTTAAACACCTCCCAGCTTCTGTTTCCTTATTTCAGTTATCATCTTCCCAAAGTGTAACAAATAAATGGAAAAAGACCCCATACTCATACGTATTACATACCACTATCTTGAATAAAAGCACTGTATACATATTTCAAACAATAAAAGCTACAGGCAGTTCACTCAGAGGTCTGGAATGACCTAGAAACACTTGTGACAACTCTTACTTCCACAGTTGTGTAAGTCTGGTAAGGAGGTGACCATGACAATATTCAGTTGCAGTAAGCCAAATATATCTACCAGAGACAGTCCAGGATTAGTTTTACATAAAACAATAGCTTTAGAAAGAGTTCTGGGAAGTCTAACGTATCAAGCTATCCTTGGGGATCTTGACTGTGAGAACACTCAGGCTGAACAGGAATCTCTCTCTTCACTTAAAAGATGCTGCATTTTGCCCCATGAACTCTACGGCTCCAGTAGCGTGCCTTCAAAGGCACATATTACTACTAGAGAAAACTAGTGGAACTTAAGAAGGAGGCAGGGGCAGGGAACAGAACAAGAAAACCAAGGTCTCCGCAAAGAACTCAAAATGAAAAAATGACCACAGAACTTTAGCGGTCAAAGCTACGGCTGAACATGCTACTGCACCACAGATCCACTGGAATAATACCTCTACCCACAAAGCTCTTGGACAGTCTCATGTTCGTAAGGAGCTTGTAATTTTCATCATACTATAGAAGTAAACTTCTCCATAAAGGCAAGTTCTGATAGGTACAAACTTAAGAAACTCTTCTTTGCATAACATTGGTTGATGGGTCCATTGCCTGAGTAAGGAACCAGCCAAGAACTAGCCTTACAACAGGAAAAAAACAAAACAAAACAAAACATCATCTTAAGGCTATTGTGTGACTAACACATCACAAAAGGAAAGAGTTAATTAACTCAGACCAAGCTCTCACTTGTGCATTAAGTCTGATGCACCTGGTTTGCATCACAGTCATCAACTGGCCTCATCCTGTTTCTCTCGCATTCACATTATCTCATGCAAGTGCTTCTAAATGTTAAGAGCAGAGGGACAGTCAGGACTCCAGCATTGCTGTTCTTACTTATTATTGACAAGCTACTCAGCCACCACGCATCTTTGCTTTGGGACTTATTAATGAGAAACTTCCTCAACAAATTCAAGTGCTCTTACAAAAGCATTTCATTGAAGCTGAACCAGTGTTTGCTGCATACAGTGTTTTCTTGACACAGAAAAAATAACCTACAAGATGTAATGAATTATGAAGAATCCAAGAACACAGAGAAGAGTGCCCTAATTATACAGCACACAAGTCTAAGCAGGTCATACCCACACACACGTCTCTGATTGCTACATCTGCTGTGACTCTAGAAGCCACCAACCTGTCTAAGGCAGTGGAAATGGGTATTTGGCTAAATGAGCATACAAGCAGCTCAGCAACTCCATTTAGCTCGACCTAGCTGACCTCAGCTGTTTGTTCTGTGTTGCAGTTACCATACTAAAGACTTTCTGGCTAACGTATTTCAACAGAACAGTATTGTTCCTACAGAGCCAATTACACCAGAGCTATCCCTAATGTAATTCACCAAGTCTCATTACAAATGCTGATGCAGACGAAATTTCTGCTCCAGAAGTTTAAAGAAGGCAGGACATTAACAGAAATCCCAGAAAATAAGCAGAAATCGGTTTATTCTCTTATGGTCTCCACATCATCCACCTATTAAGAGTTGCCAGTGTGCCCAGCTATACTGCTACGCATCCAGATCCACAAGGCTGGAACTGTGTGTTCACAGGACCTGGAACTAAAGAAAAAAAACATCTGCAGCTCTTTCTTTTATTGACTAGGTTTTATTGTGCTGTTCACCATGGGAATTAAGCCTTTCTCCTCACTAAGGAGGAACATAACTGTGGCTAAAGCCACCAGAACAGATCACTGTACTAGGAACAATTACAATAAAGCACTAAGGGACAAAGAGCCCTGTGGATTTTTCACTCCCTCTAAATAAAAAGCCACACCAACAACTTTTTAGTTTTATCTACTGAGACAGGTTGCACCCAGAATCCCAAAACACACACATCCAGCCTAGACGCTATCTTTGTGCTGAGCATCCCAGGGGCTGGGGTAACAAGAGCCATTCAGTCCATGAAGATAGTGGCAAATGCGTTTTTTCTCTACTCTGAACGCTGAAGCAGGGAGCTTACCCTGCAGAATTGCAGAGCAATTCACTCTACAGAACAGAACCAAAACGCAAATGAAAGAGATCTTTTAGAGCACTTAAGCAGTGTTTTTGTCAGTGATTCATTACACACTGCACTGCTTCAGTAGTTGCTTTCCATACTTACCTAGTTGCTCTATCACATACCTACCTTCCTATTTAAATAATTCCTCAGCCCCATTCTTCAAAGGTCTTCCATTCCCCAAGGACTTTAACAAGAAAAGGTTTCAAAAAAAGAAACTTCTCAATGGGTATTTTAACAGGGAAATAAAACACGAGGGTTACCAGAATTACCAGTTTTTAAATTTTACTGGAGTGCTGAACTACCCTTTTCAACATGAACTAAACATCCCTGTAATGCTCTGAGTGCCGTTTTTTTCTCCATATACAGCGATATCCAATATGCTAACTTACCATCCAATAGCCAGTTGTACCGATCCAGGCCTTTTAGCTCACTCAGCATCAGCCGTGTCATGATGTCATCTGGAATAAGCCGCCCTTGATCAATGTAGGACTTGGCAAGGATTCCAACTTCTGCGAAAGTAATAGAAGTCGCATTACACTATCTCTGACCTCCAGCGAGCGAAAAAAAGCCCACAAGCCTGCAAAAAAATTGTTTTTGATCAGGGTGGCGCGTAACAGTAGAGCTGTAAACAAGACAGACAGTATGCTTGCTGAAATCCAAAACCAGGTGATCAGTTAGGATCTGATCATGCAAATATGTGTCACATTAATTTGACTGGTCCGTAGTTCCACGGATGGCAACTGGGCATTCAGCACACCTCTATCCCCCCATTCTCCGAATAATTTTACAGGTAAGTGTTTGAAATATTAAGCTCCAAAAACTAAAATCAGGAGACGTCATTAAGTAAAAGAGTCTTCAAAAGAAGAAAAATGTAAAGGATACATGTTCATTAAGAGATCAACCCTCAGGTTTCCTGTCAGGGAAGCTATTTAATCAGGTTAGTGGCTAGTTATTAACTTGTGAGTTCACTATGAAGAGAAATGCCTTTGGTATTTAAAAGAGCAGTATGCAGTGGGACACGCTTGCCAGATACGTGTTTTTATGATTACTAGAGTTACAAGAGGATGTTTATAGATGTTGTAAACTATTTTTGGGAGCGCACAGACACTAGTATTTTCCCATGGAACTGACTGACCTTTAACACCCATCATTTCGCCCACTGACTCGCTGAAATGCCATCCACGCATCAGAGTTCCGGATTTCACACCATGCTCCTACATGACATGCAGTAGCGTGCTGCAGTACACCCAAATTACGGGTCTCGCCGGGAAGAAATTATTTTGCCTGGGTTGTGTCCTAGGCACGAAGTCTCTGTGGCCTTCATTTATAAAACAATTATCCAATAATGTAAATCACCC
Organism: Dromas ardeola; assembly: GCA_013398915.1. Lineage (NCBI taxonomy): Eukaryota > Metazoa > Chordata > Aves > Charadriiformes > Dromadidae > Dromas > Dromas ardeola. Next base: position 11,002 of record VYZM01022002.1, on the reverse strand, counting down.
AGAATAGCAGCTAGATTGTTTTTCTTGTGGATCTGCAGAAGCCTTTACGTGCAGCCAATTCAGATCTAGTTACAGTGAACTAAACAGAAAAGAAAATGGGAAGGACTGACATACCAACACAAGATATAACCACTTTCATCAGAAAGGAATGAAGCCTGCCAATCCCATCACTTGATGCAGTATTCAAACATGCAATAGTATAGAGGCCTTTCTTCAGACAAGGCAACTGAAAAGCAATAGATGCCCTCAAGTAATGCAAACAGTAGCTTTGGTGCTGGAAAAAAAAAAATAATAAAAGGACAATTTCCCCTTACTGGGTGTTCACACCTACAGTCAGGCTTTGAAAAGTTTGAAGACCATTTAGAAATATGCGCTATGAACCTTGGTCAGGCTTCTAATAATCCTCACGATGTGGAAAAGAGTCAGACTATGGCGCTTCAGTCTGCCAGCACATCACAAGCTGGAAAGGTGACAGTCTGCCTGGGTACAAAGTGTCTATGCTTTTCCCTGCCTCCCTTCTTCGAGGTCAGCAAGTCATACCTCTTTTATTATTGTACTGCACTTTGAACTACGTACCCTGCAAAAGTAGGCTGGGAGGAGGAATAAATTACATCTAGGTAGTTTAATGTGCACTTGATGCTTGGATCTGTTACTGATTTATGCTGCAGCATTGCTCGATCCACAATGGTCTAGGAATATGCACGAGGCAAGGCTGATAGAGAATGGTACTAATGTATTTTGAAAAGACAGCTTTTGGGCCCGGAGAGGTTTAGAGTACAGCAAGCTGTAAGGCACACAGGTCCTATTATTAGACCAACAGAGCTGGAAACATGCTGCCTCTCTCTACAAACTTCAGGTCGTTTAGAAAGTCATTCTCACAACAGGCACAACTGCACCCATAGTTGTGTTAGGACAAAAGTTTGTATGCTAGACCACAGCTGCTTTTTTTTTTTTCCTGTTGTTGGGGATGGGATTTCATGAGGTTTTGTTGTTTTTATTTTGTTCTGTTTTTTCAGTTTGGGTCTGAAACCACTGCCAGCATTGCAATCTTTGGAATTAAAGGCAACACAAGTTTCTTGCCTGTCTAGGTGGTAACGTGTATCCATGTCTCAAGGTTTTGCAAAAGGCTGGCATGTTCTAACTGCATCACAGCAAACAAGTTCTATCCATATGCAGACAACAGGTTGCTTAGCACTAGAGAGGTGGTCACAGACTCTCCACTCTCCAAGGCAGCAGAACATGGTAATAATTGCAAAGTGCTAAGGATGTTTTCAACTGGCAAAGTCCATTTTCACAAGGCAGCAAATGCCAAAAATGGCACCATATCACTATTGTTAATTATATTTAATTTTCCAAGTGTTTTAACTGCCCAACTTAGCCTAACACAGTTCCCAGAGAACTGGGAATTGTAGGAGTCTTCTATTATAATCAAAACTCATAAACTCTTCGCATCGACTGAACTTGTCAAAGCTCTCCGAGTTGCCTCTCAGTCCCTCTCTCTCCTTCAGTGTACTACGTACTTCTGCTACCGCAGCATTCAACTCGATCCTTTGGAGACCATTTCTGCAATCAGTGACTCACTTTCAATACAATTACAATAGAGCTTCATCTGAATTAATTAGTGAATGAAAAACTCCTTAGCAGATTCCTCTAAGTTCTATGCTAGCTAATTCAGAGCAAACTGCATCATCTCTTACACCCTCCACTAGCTTCTCTCCTCACATCCAGCGTTTTAAAGTGTCTGATACACTTTCATTTCACATTTTGGTTCCCCTTCACATTCTTTCATCTGTCCAACTCACCTAGAACACTTTGCTGAATCCAAGTGTTTTTCTTTCCCCAGCTTCATTCTTCCCGCCTTAAATCAGGCAATGGGGTATTTCCACTCACAATTTCCTCTTCTCACACGCCCTTCAGCTTGATTCTGGTGCTCTTTGATTTTGCCTCCAAGACATTGAAAGAGCACAAAACCCGAAGTTTTTAGTAAATACCATATTTGCTTCATCTTCTGGAACACGTTCCCTTCTCACTAGGTCTCACTTACATTGGAAGTTTCTAACACCAACAATTTTGGTTTTATGACCCTCTGTAAATAAAAACTTACGCTTGCACAACCAAACAGACAGAAAAAGCATGAATGTGATCAGATATGCCTGCAGAGGTGGTGCTCCTAGCAAATGTTTAACTTGTAGATATCAGCTGTAGTAAAGCCAGTCAAGTAAGCCAAGTCATTGTTCGTACAGAGCAAACAGAATTTGTGTGAAAAGAGATGTGGAAATCACACCACAATTGATTTCATAATACAGATAATTTTTCGCCTTCAAACATGCTTATAAGCTTCCAAAACCAAGACTGCCAGCTACCTAAGCATAATACTGTAGTGACGCTTACAAGTGCATGTAGTCCTCTGCAGCTTCAAAGTGCTGGAAATAGGAATACTCTCACTTCATCCCATGCAACCTGAAATGGTTCTCACAAGGTTTTCGACCCCATCGTGAAGAAAAGCAGATGCAGGTGTCAGGATGGGACCTTTCATCATTGCAAAAATCCAGCGGAGAGAGGGGTTATGCATCTCCACAGAGAGCCAAAGGTCAAGCCAGGACGATATGCTTAGTATAATCCACATCATTACCTAATACCAGCAACTCTGTATGCAAACAGACCACGCTGAAACCTAAGCACGATACAAACTTGTGAGATAATAATTTTAAAAGCACAAGGTAAGCGTTTTGAAAATTTTTCCCATTGTTTTTGGAAAGCACCACTACAGTTATGTCTGCCAGTTCAGGACAAGGCCTTCTTAATTTGGAATATAGCTGGTAATTCTAGGTGCCTTTACTTCTAGCCATCTATAGGAGATCTGAAAAAGGCCTGTCACCCAGATCTCCTCCTCTTGCCCCGTCTGTTAAGAAACATGAGTATTTTTTCCCCTTTCGAGACGTTTCAGCTGCAAGGCTATCAGAAACACCTACGGGGAAAAAAATAATAAAAACAAACAAACAAACAAAACCCAAACAAACAAAAAAACCCAAACAACAACAACAAAAAAAACACACAAAAAAACCCCAAACCCAAAACACTTACGAAAAGTACCGAGGCCAGGAAACAAGCAGGCATTATGAAAACCGGGAAAAGGGGATAAACCCCAGATAACGCTTCCGAAGAGGATGCCGAGTGACAGCTTTTTAGGGGACTCTCGGCCTCCGGCCTTCAAGAAGAGCTCCGGTTCCCGCGGAGGGAGTGGGGGCGGATCGTCCCCGCCGCCCCC
>VYZM01022001.1:5439-55807 GCA_013398915.1 Dromas ardeola | reverse complement strand
AAAAAAAAAAAATCACAAAAATCTAATACAAGCTATATTTTTATATATAAAATAATATAAATTAATATAAAAATTATAAGAAGCTATATAAATTATAAGAATTTTAACTAAAATTCTTTGGTTTAAAACTCATATTAGAATAGACTACTAAAGTATTCATTTAGCCTGGAGAAGCTATATGAAATATCCATAGATTGCCTTCAGCAGTGAGATCTGTTCTGCATACAGACGAAGGGTGTCTAAGAGAAAGGAAGAGCTGACAAATAACGTGGGAAAACACTGAATTCAAACAGTATTTCGTTGTGTAATATGTCTTCCACTGGAGGTGAGACCATATAGAATTGTCATGATGTACAGATTATGTTTTCATTTGCTTTTACTAAATTTGATAAACAAGTTGACACTGACTATCTGGTGCCTGCCATTTTCTACAAAGTGTTTTGGATTTAATTCTGGAATTCTTACTAGATTTTGAGTTACATTGCACACTATAAGCTGCAACAAGAATATATTTTAAGCAACATGCACTAAGCAATAAAAAATAAGTTGATATGAAGTTATTTTCCTGAAATAAAAAATAGCAGCTATTGTAAAATAGAAATATAATTATTTAGAGTAGATCTAATTATGATACATTGATCATTTCTCTTTAATCATTATTGTGTAAAGGCAAAAAAAATATCTTGCACTGTTGTATTTTGGATAACATATTTTCTATATTCAACTATTTATGTACCTTTGTATTATGAATTGAGATGACACAAATTATTATAGGATAAATACTATGTAAGTGCTCAATGAGTTCTTCTGGGAATACCCCAAAGCAATATATGAGTTTCACACGATATGTGAAAATAACGCAGTATCATTGATTTCTTTCTAACATGTACATTCAGAGGAAAAAAGGTGAAATGAGTACTCAGCAGAAGCGAGTAACACAAAGGCAGCTGTCTCATCCATCCAGTGGAAATGTGTGGGTTTTCTTACCTTCTCAATTAAAAAGTTGTGAAGATTTAGACAAACCCAAGGGTGTTGCAAAAATAGTGTATCTGCTGTTGTTTACCTTCTAGTGCTTGTAAGTATGAATCGTATGGTCTCGTTCATGGTGATTCACTTCATAACATATGCCACCCTTCACTAGAAGAGCAAAGTTGAAAATATCAGGCATGTGAAAGTGATGAGATATTCTGTTGTGTCCAGCTTTGGAGTCCTCAGCAGAGGAAAGACATGAACCTGTTGGAGCAGGTCCAGAGGAGGGCCACAAAAATGATCAGAGGGATGGAGCACCTCTTCTCTGAAGACAGGCTGAGAGCATTGAGGTTGTTCAGCCTGGAGGGATAATGGTTTTAAAGTAAAAGAGGGAAGATTTAGATGAGATATAACAAAGAATTTTTTTAAGATGAGTGTGGTGAAACACTGGAACAGGTTGCCCAGAGAGGTGGTAGATGCCCCATCCCTGGAAACATTCAAGGTTAGGTTGGACAGGGCTGTGAGCAACCTGATCTAGTTGAAGATGTCCCTGCTCATTGCAGGAGGGGCTGGACTATATGACCTTTAAATGTCCTTTCCAACCCAAACCATTCAGTGATTCTATGATTCTGTGATTTCAGATCATGTACATAGATCTTGTGGAAAATGCCTTTCTATTCTCTCCTGTTAATTTTCATCTTGATATCTGATCTTGTAATGCAGGCTTTAACAGTAGAAAAAGGATTAGTGGCATGTGAAGTGCTGTCTTGCATCAGCAGTGTAAGTAGCTCTCTGTGGGAAACACAGTAGCATCATACTCTTTCTGGTGTAGTTTATGATTAATATGTTCTTTTTATTTTCTGTGCTGTAAAGAAACCTTTCAGTAATGAGACGCGTTTCTAGGACTTACCAGTGCGATATCATAGAATCATAGAATGTGTTGGGTTGGAAGGGACCTTTAAAGGTCATCTAGTCCAACCCCCCTGCAGTAAGCAGGGACACCTTTAACTAGATCAGGTTGCTCAGAGCCTCATCAAGCCTGGCCTTGAATGTCTCCAGGGATGGGGCCTCCACCACCTCTCTGGGCAACCTGTTCCAGTACCTCAACACCCTCACTGTAAAGAACTTCTTCCTAATGTCTAATCTAATCCTACCCTGCTCTGGTTTAAAACCATTGCCCCTCGTCCTATCGCTACATGCTCTTGCAAACAGCCCCTCCCCCGCTTTCTTGTAGGCCCCCTTCAGGTACTGGAAGGCTGCTATAAGGTCTTGCTGGAGCCTTCTCTTCTCCAGGCTGAACACCCCCAGCTCTCTCAGCCTGTCTTCATAGGAGAGGTGCTCCAGCCCTTGGATCATCTTCGTGGCCCTTCTCTGGACTCTCTCCAACAGGTCCATGTCCTTCTTTTATGATATATTTGCTCATAAGATGAAATCTTGTTTTCCTTCATTTTTTTTCTTCTTCCGTGCTTACCAGTTGGACAATTTGTCCCAAGTATCACAGCATCTTTCACCATTATACATCTAATCTGTGTGTAAAGAAGTGAAAAATGAGCTAGCGGTTAGGCAATAAAGAGTAGTTATAAAATTTTGCATTGTGTATTATTGAAGGCTAGAGTAGGAAATAAACTTACGAAAGTAAATAATAATTTTATTTGTTCCTTTATGGTATATGTAATCTTGTCAAGAGCAAATAATTATAATTATTATAATANTTAAAATATATTATTAAAAATAATATAATTAAAAAATAATTATTTATGGGATTTGAGAGAACTTCTAGCTTGTAGCAGTCATAGTCAGTATCAGGCCTTCTCTTTAGGAAGAGTTTTGCTTAAAGAACCAAATGAACCATCTTTATAATAAAAATAATTTTTGAAGGTGATAAAAAAATCCCCTTGAGACATTCAGCTAAAAGTCTTGCTGCTAATTATAAATATTCATGATTATTCAGCAGAAACACTTCATTATCACTGAGTCCGGAAAAGATTTTGTATTAATTAATTTTCGTTATTTTGATAGTGGAAATCTGGTAGACAAACAGAAGAAGAAGGACTCACCTGTGACATGTCACTTATCAGTTGCATCCAGAGAATGTGTTTTTCATAAAAAGAAACATTTCATAAAGACTAATAGTTTACATAATCTCCTCTCATTTTCTAAACAATAGATTAGCCAGCACAGTATAGCTAGGGAAAGACTTGCTTACACTTTTTCTAGTGTTTTAAATCCAGTCTTCGTTCAGCTAAAACTAGAACAGATACTGATTCTCAATTTATATTTTTCAAATTGAAATGGAGAATGAACACATATCCCATATAGCAATTGAGCTGGAGAGGCGTTTAACATCCAAAGTATTCATTAACATTTGCTTGCTTATGTTAATTGATCATGAACTGCAGTTAAGTCTTCTTTTTCTGAAACACTCAGGTTTAATTCTGTATGATGTTATGACTTGCATACTAATAACAGTGTGATAATGATTTTGTGCTATGTCTTTATCAAAAATGCATACCATTGGCAAAGCAAAAGGTATTCCATTTTGTCATTCTTACAGTGCTTAAAAGGGATAAGATTATTTTTTATCTCATTTGGTTCAGAGTTTTTTGAATAAATCGCTGTATTTAATATGATTGTACATCAGATGTGATTGCACAGACCTGTGCTGGCATCAGGTCTAAAGAAAATAATGAACATGCACTGCAGTTGTAACTTCATGCTACCACCACGACTAGAAGTCATCATCTACTATCCATGTAAATGATAGTGTGCTGTGAACCATTTATCAGTATGGTCTCAGAAAGTAGGTCAGAAGTGGACACATACAGCCAATTGAAGAACATAATAAATTATACCCTGGTAGTTTCATGAAATACGAGGTAAAAAAAAAAAAAAAAAGAAAAAAAAAACCCAAACACCCAAACCGCTGCTGCCTTAGTACCAATGCTTTTACGTATAATACAGCAAGAGGAAAAATTTAGAGATGTACTGCTCTCAGATACAGGGTTGATTCAGGTATTTTTATAGTGTTCTCTTTGGTTACAGTTCCAGTAAGAGCTGCTTGTTGAATTAACCTGAACGTGCTATTTTTCACTGGCAGATAATTGTGATGATCAGTTGGTGTCTGCTTTGCCTCAGTCATCATTCAGCAGTTCATCAGAGCTGTCTAGCAGTCACAGCCCTGGATTTGCAAAGCTTAATCGAAGAGAGGGTGAGTGCATTTTATTCATTGATTGATGCTTTTTTTAAGCATTTTTTAACCTGTACAGAACATTGAAATGATACATATTGAGTTACTGGGGCTGGAGAGAGATTGTTGTTTTAAGGAGAGTGGGAAGATAAAACAGTCTCAAATAATTCACTTTGCTATGTACACTAAGTTTTCCATGGTAAAATTATACGTTCAGACACTTGTGAATATTTTACTAATTTTAGTAAATTTTTGGCATAAGGTCCGAATTTTTGCTAAAGTGAAGGAAACTTGCCTGTTAGGTTATTATTTATGTTATACCTCTATGTAAACCTTCTGAAAGCTCTGTATCATTTCTAATTTTGTTTTATAAAGTAATTAAACATATATTTTCAGTCTTTTTGGCCAATAATGGGACACTTTCTTTTGTTAAATGCAATTAAAGTTTGATTGCATTGTTATTTTTGTCTTTTCTGACAGGTAGCTAAAAGGTTTAAACACTTGGGTACATGTCAGAAGATCTGGAGATTACCCATTTTACCTGAAGTTTAGTGGAAACTCAAACCTTACATTTTGTGTCAAGAACACTGTAGGAATGAGAAATTATGAATTTCTTTTAATTACTGTAAATACATTTTCTGTTCCTAATGACAGCAGTCTTATACATTCTGTGTGAAGGACATCTATTCTGAAGCTTTTTCACAGTGTCTGTTAGATTACATAAAATCTGTCAAAAAAAAAAATTCAAACTATCAAGACATATCATATTAGACTTTTAGTGCTGTGTTTATGTCCTATTTGTAATAATTAATTATGTTTAAAAGTCATGTTAAAAAATATATGTTAGTACCTTGAACATTAAAAAGATAAAAATTAACTTTGAAATACTGAGAAATCTCAGTCATCAGGCTCATTAGGGAAGTATCTGGGAGCTCAGTCATTCCTGTCAATAACACAATTAAGGCAATTTTTCTTCTTCTCTTCTGCGTACCAGCAGGGTTCTCAGTCTTGACATCACAGTGCTAATGCTAAAGAGGAATAAACATCTTCATGAAGGATTTTATTAAAATGTGTCAATACAGTGTTACTGGTAAATGAAATCCCACTTGTTGACATACCTAATAATACTAGTCTGTTTTAAAATTACGGCTTTGAAACCAGCTAAAGTCTAGGTTGAAATTAAATCAGTTTAGATATCCAAAAGCATATGTTACTGTTTCAAATCATCTTTGTCCAGAGTTTGTAAACCAACCATGATCCACAGTGTAGTCTAAGTTCATGAAACCTGTGAAGTTCAACTTCCCACCCGTTGGTAAGCTGTCTAACAACATAAGCACACGCTGGCTGGAGCTGCTATATGGATTTACGGAAGAAGGCGTTTCTATGGACACTGACTTCTGTTTAATTATAACCAGTGATGAGGCAAGAAAGAAACTGATTAAAAACTGCTGTCCTGGGAGACCTCACAGAAATATGTCTTAGGTCACAATCTAATTGCAATAATTAAACATTAATAATTAATAATAATATTAATAATCATTAATATGACAGTGAGAACCATGCTGATTATTTAGAGCCATTCAAATACATCCAGTTCCCCTCATATGTTTAATTATTATATTTTATATCAATGCATATAATTGATAAGTATGTAAATTAAATCTTAAGAATATTTTGCACTGCCAAAAGCATTTCCATTCTTAGATCTCCATGATTTACTGGAACATTTGTTATGTACTGGTAGATAGAAACGCTATAGTGAATAAGTAATATCCCAATCTATAGAATTATCCTCATGTACAAATTTGATAAGCAAGAACTTCTGTTTTGAATGAAGATGTGATATTAAAGAAAATGATATATTGTGGAAGGACTTGCCTTAATTTGAAGTAATATATGTTCTTGGAATCTTAGCTAACACATGAATGGTCATCAAACAGTATATTGGTCTTCCCAAAAATGTGCATTTAAAAACTTTTTCTGTTTGGCTATTTTCGTGTGCTATGAAGTTGTACCATGTAAGGATTTTTCAGATTTATCATTTCCTTCACATTACCTCGTAGTGTGTGCACACATTAGAAATGCTCATAGCTTTTAGCTTTACGTCTGGTATCTTTTCATCTCACATAGACACAAAGCAGCAGGTCTCCTAATTAGAAGATTGCTAGCTCTCTGACTTCTCATGCTATGTACATCAGGTCCACAGTACTCAACAGGGTACAGATTTGAATGTCTTACTCATTTGCCATGTTCAAATATTTAGTTGGTTTAATAACTTATGACCAGACTGTTTGGTTAGATACCTTTTGGTTCATTCAGACATAAATCTATAGAATTGTGTAGATGAGGTGAGATGAAAAATTTCTTCAGTCTTCAGTAAATTAATATTAAATAAATTAGTCTTAATTTATATTTTCTTATTTTCATGAGGGACCGAGTAATCGCTATGGAACAAGGAATGCTTTTTCTGTACCAAATCTATATTTAACTCTTTTCTGTGAATTTTCAAGGGAAAATTCGAGGTGGTTGTAGATGATATTTTTATTTGGGTGGAACAAAGCATGTCATTGTACATGCATGGTTATAAACAAATGGGTTTAGTCACACAAGAAATAATCGTTAAACTATATAGACTGGAAAAAGATCTGTTATTAGGAGAATATGACTTGGATCGCTGTGTTAGCTTATGGAAACAATGAACACATCATTACATTTTCAAAATAAATTGATAATTGCACATGGGTTTGCCTTTAATATAGATAATTCTCTACTTTGGATAAAACCAAATCTTTCATTCAGCCAAAGTTAGTGTTTGAGAGTGATTGTGACCTTCTAACATTCAATTTAGACAAGCAGATTATGGTCCTAGATCAATAATATACTTAAAATCTTCTTAAAATGCCAAAATTAGTGAAAACTGAACACAATTTGTACAGCAAAAAGTACAGTGTTTTTACACAGATTGCTTAGGATTCAAATTGTTGTCATTCATCAGTAAAGAAATTAAACAATTATGCATATAAACCTACAGTTTTTCAATTGGCGAAGAAAAGGTAGATATTAGCGGGAAATTTGTCAGGAATGTGGGAAGTTGCACTGAAGGAGGGAGTAGTTATTTAACCACATAGCTTCATGTTTACTAAATGTGGACAATTAATAGGAAAAGTTAAAGGCATTGAGAGAATGTTATAGTTTTTAAAAAAGTACAGTATGGAGTTTAAATGAAGACATAATAAAAATGGTAACAGCAGAGACAGACTAGTTAAACAGCTATCTGCAATTATGTTTCAGCTCTCTGTAAAGGAAAACGATAATGTGTATGAGCTACATGATGACAAATAAGTTTTTTCAGTCATTGGCAGTTAAGGACAGTGATAGCATCTAGGAATATCTTGTTAAATGTTCTTCAAACTTCTAATTATTATTAGTGCATTGATTTCCTGAAGCTTTGCAAATATTCAATACCCATGCTCAGCCAATGAATACTTCTGCTACCTGCTAAAGTAGTTACTCTGACATCCGCTCTGCTTGAAATAACAAGAAGAAGAGTTACAGAATCATAGAATCATAGAATGTTGGGTTGGAAGGGACCTTTAAAGGTCATCTAGTCCAACCCCCCTGCAGTAAGCAGGGACATCTTTAAATAGATCAGATTGCTCAGAGCCTCATCAAGCCTGGCAAGTAACAAGAATTAAGTAAAAAAACCAAACACTAATAGCAGTCAAATATTTTTAATGGAAAAATAGATTTTATAAAATCCTGATTTAATTATTTGAGTTTACTAGATATAAATGCAGGGATTTAATATATGTGGAGTTTGACTTTTGGCCTAATGTTGTATGATTTACTAATTTTAAATAATAGCACAATATCAATACAGCCCAAATAAATGGATTAAGATTAGCTGGTTGATCTCAAAAAGCATTTATCATTACTGTATAAAGGTGCTTCCACAGAAGTTCAGAGGCAATGCTAAGGCCAACTCTGTTCAATATTTTTGTTGATTATATACAAGTAAACACAAATAATTTATGATGAAATGTGGAAATGACCTGAAGATTGGTGAAATAATAAATAATTATGGCAAAGCAATTATGCAGAGATATGTTAATCAATTTACCTATTGCACTAAAGTGCATTAAGCACTTTAATAGGATAAGTTTTAAAGTGTTTAGAAGAAAGAACGTCAGTCCTACTTATCACACAGGAACTGTACCCTACAAAGTTATGACTCTGAAATTAATCTGGGAGTTGAGCTGAATTAGCAATTCATCATTATCATATTCTGTAGCAAAAAGAGGTAATGAAGCTCTTGTATATACAAACAGAAGATAGGAGTTCTTACTGTCCATGCAGCTATATATTTTATCACTGAACTGTGTTGTAAAATTCTGGATCCTGAAAGGCTTATTGAAAAACTAGGCTGTTTTTCTTTGCTGATTCCACCACTGTGAATAGGTGATACAAAAAAAATACATTAGGGGAGGTGCTTTTTTAAATTTATCTTTCCACATGACGCTAAAAGAAACAAAAGGGGAAAAAAACCACAACAACAAAAAAAACCAACAAAAAAACCAACCAAACCCAAAAAACAAATGAGAAGAAACACAGAACATTCTGGTTAAGCTCTCAGATCTGCAAAAGGCTTGAAAAAGCCAGGTTGGGACAGAAGCAATTAAGGATTTGTATGACTCACAAGTAGGCACTTGGTCCAAAGAAGTCTTTTTTTTTTTTTTTCTTTTTTTATAACTGGATAGGTAGCACACACTTCTTTATAGGGAGAAATGAGGCATCCCAAATGAAGGGAAACAATAGCCAGCCTGCACAGCATGCCTACAAGGACTAGTGGTAGGAGTCATAAGTACCGATATCTAAGCTGGGCCCTCAAGGATGTGCCTCTGTCTATGTCTGCTGTTTACCAATAATTTTTATGATGATTATTCAGCTGAAGTTCGGTACTACAGACAATTTGCCCATCTGTGAATACAGAAGGTTTCTTGACATATTATCTCCCAACCTTGATCTGTGGAAGAGCCCTCTGCCAGACAGGGAGAAGGTTGTGTCATTGGGTCAGGGTCTTCTGGTTTTGTCTGTGTGATCAGTATTTCATGCTGCTTTGCTAGGTTTGTTAGTCACCAAAAGATAATTAGAAAGGACTTACTTCCTCCATTAATTAGTATGCAAATAAAATTCATTAAGGCTGATATTTTGCTTTAGTACAAGCAATAAGAAAATGAAACTAGAATGAAGAAGACACAATCTGATGGTAATCATTGTGCTTTTATAAATTAACACCAAATCTATGTTGATCCAGCTAACATAATGGCTTAGATTTTTATGACTTACCTGACTTCAATAGGTGTTTTGGGAAAAAGGCAAAAGTGCCAATCTAAATCTTTTATTTTTAAACAAAATAATATAAGCAGTGGCTACAGTGACTTATGCATAAAAGATGAGGTGATGCGTACTGCTGTACTGTCAGTGAAATTCCTGTACCATTCAGTTTCTGAGGAAGAAATCATAGGTTTATTTATTTTTCTTTAATTACTACAGTAGTTAGGGCTTTCATTGAGAACACTGCCATCAGTCTGTCACCATATTAATTATGAAATTCTTTAATACCATTGTACAGCTTCACTTTTTCTATAGAAGATGTTTTTAACACCTGTTTTAAACACCTTAAAGAAAATATATGCGAACATATGAAAGTTGTATATGGAATTGTAGGTGGACTACAAATTTTAAGAAATTATCAAATTTACAGCAGCTTCAATGAAAGCAGGATTTGAAGCAGTAGTACTTCGTTAATGTCTAAAGATAAATTTGTTGGTTTGTGTTGGGTTTGTGTTCGTGTGTGTGTGTGTGTGGTGTGATTCTGATACTGCAGAAGGGTGTATGGGAGAAAGAAAGAAGGAAAGTAGTAAATTAGTCCTGAGTAAGTAAATAGGAGAAAATATTTAGAATTATTTTAAATATTTAAAGAGCTTTGTGCTTTCATGAACATTTGTGAGGAGTTAGGAATATTCATACAGTTATTTCCAGAAACCAAATTCCAGCTTTGTCGTCAAAATTCATTCAAGCATAACAAAACATAACAAAAGGTTTCAACCAGAGCTATTTCATGTGTGAGAACATCTGTGTTCACCATATTTTCAATAATTCACCAATAATTCAAATTATGGTGAAACGCACAGAATAAGGAAATGGTAATAAGGGTATTTTATTCTTGATATTGTACGGGACTGTGTTTCTTCCTGAAATATAGCTATGGGAATAGAAAAAAGCGAGAACAAGTTTTTCAAAAAAGTTTCATAGAACTACAATATTCAAATACTCTTAGAAGCAAACTTGAATAGGCTGAGAGCATGATCAAATAAAAATTAACTTCAGAAATCAAATTTGACACAACTCATGTATGCTATCCCCTTTTTTATACTCATTATAATAAAAAATAGAATTCTTGATCTATTCATATTGATATTTTCTGTTTAGATATTTTTAAATAATATGTTTTTGAAATTGTAGATAAAAGCTGAATTTTATCCAAAATTTGAATCACTGTGATGTCTTTCAAAGAGTCATAATGGAATTTGACTCCCAAACATGTTTTTCATTAGTAAATAATGCAAGATCATACCTCCTTTAATAAGTTGAGGGATGGAAAAATAGATTGTAAGTGCTAATGCATCTGATTTTCCTCAAATTTTCCTTGCATGTTCGAGGCAGCAGAGGGAGTTGGATTTTTTTTCCTGACAAATCAAAAACACTCAAAAGCATTCACCTGTTGCTAGATGGGCCAAGACTAGAGACTTTGGACAATCTCCTAAATTAAAAAAGGTTAGGAAATCTTCCATATAATGTAATCTTGACTAATTTAATTTGTAATGCAAAACAAATTTGAGTGTCTTAATTTCAGTTTTTTACAAATTCTTAAATTTTTCAATTCTAAAGGAAATTAATATAAATATATTAAACATTCTACCTGGCACACCCCTAAAAAAAGTTCAGAGACTTTAATTTGACAAAGAATCTGTCTCTTGCCATCCCCTTTAAAATGTTTTTCAATACTCCATTAGTGCTCAGTTTGCTGGCATACAAAATGTGCTTTTCTGTATTATGATCCTACTCATACTGCCATTGGACTGAGACAGTATTGCCATACAAGCATGGCTGGATGGAAAGCTCAGAATTGCTACGTTAAATTGATCTCAAAGTCCTACAAAAATGTGGCATTCTTATGAATATCTTAGTCTCTATTTCCCTCAGCATCAGATGGACGGGTAATTTAACTAAATACTATCATAAACTTTATAATATTGTGTTACATTTAATATATTCTAATCCACATCTACATCTTTAGATATCTGAAAGATACAGAAAATCCTATACCAAGCCACTTCAGAAAATAGTATGTAAGAGCTGAAAGTAAACTAGAGGCTCATGAAACCTTTATCTCTGGGAAGTAATACTCCTTATGTTAAACTTAGTAGTATCTAAAGTAGGACTAACTTGTGGAAAGTAACTTTGACTTGACTGTTTCATCTTTTTGCTATACAACTGAATAGGAATAAAGTATCCATTAATGGGATTTTATTTTAAAAATTTTAAATCCAATATTAAAAATAGGTATAGTATTAAATAATAGCTTAAATAGACAGATATATTAGATAATAGCATTATGTATGCAAAATGCACATTTATATTTTCTTCTACTTTTTAAACTTTCTGTCACAATATTGTACTGCTCAGGAGGCAAATAACTGAGGAGAGATTTTGAAGTGAGGTAGACAGCGAAATCCTATTATTTAACAGTTTTGAATATATTTCATTGAGTATATTCAAGCTGAAGAACAGCAGTCTTTGTCTAACAGTCGTATATTCTTTTTTTTTTTCTTCCAAAACAGAAATATTTCGGTTACAAGCTGTTATATGTAAAGAATTAGGCAGAGAAATCAGTGTTACATCATGAAATTTAGTGTAAAATAAAACCATTACATCGTATTTGCTACTATATTTCCTTCAAATTTCCAGTGAACAATGAAATCTATCTATGGTTCCTCAATCAATTTTGCTGTTGTCTGGGAGCTTGACCGATAACCAGACAGGTTGTAATAAATTATTTGGATGTAGTGAATGGAAAGAGGGTATGACAAAGGCTTCAGCTGTACAGAGCAATGTAAAAGAGCATATGAACGTCCTTGTCCATGTTGGAATTCATTCCGTTCATTGCTCCTGGAATAATTATCACACAAAAATGCTATGGTCCAGCTTTGACGAGGTAAGCTTGGTAGATAACTGTGTGGAGTTGACTTTCTGATTGTATTTACCCACAGCGGGGTTGTTCCCATAACTCCTCCCGAAGCCTGAAATCAGCAGAAAAAGGTGAAGTAGCTCCATCAGCAGGATTATTGGTGTACAAACAGAAATAATAATATGCTTGATGGGTTTTTTAAGACAGTTAAATTGGCATGATGGTAGGTAGTGAGGTAAAGTAGAATTGATTTGGATGGAAGCTGTAGAACTTTTTGTGAAGATTTTATTTTACTCTTTTATAAAAGTAGCCTTTTCAGAGACTTGTGTGCCTGGTACTTTATTTTTCTCTGTCATTATTTAACCAAAATAAGAATTCTGTTACAAATTTAGCAATACAAAGTTCAATATTATGCATTTTTATATATTAGTGCCATTTAGGAATCAATAAAATGGAGTATATCTTATGTCATTTGCAAAATCAAAGGCATTTCCATTAGCTATTTTCTACAGTTAAATAATTTATGAGTATGTGGATACTCCACAAAGTCTTCACCTGTGTGTTCTATTTTTTCTCACCTTTCAAACAAAGAATAAAAAAAAATCTAAAATTTCCGTAAATATCATGATATGTCAGCTGCTTTATATGATTTTGTAGTTTTTACAGTCCTCCTTCAATTGCCTAAATTGTAGTGTCATGAAGATTCTAGAATTTAAATAATTTATTTAATATGCTTTTTGTTGTTGTGATCTTTTCCTAGTGTCACATTAGTACTTGGTACCAGTTAGTACCAAGTATAAACTTGACCTTTACTGCTTATCTTGTAAATTATAGCTCATGTACCATGTTAAATAAAAGGTCATCTGTAAATGAAGCTGCTCAGTCTTCAGTAACTCAGAGTAAAAAAATTCTCTTCCTTTATGTAGTATGTGAATTTATCTAGACTACCAGCACTGCTGCTTTTTTGTTCCTCTTAAGAATAAATCACAATACAGTTTTTTCTTGTGTAAGGGTGGGTGGGTTTTGTGTTGGTTTTTTGTGGTTTTTTTGTGTTGTTTTTTTTTTTTTCAGTTTGAGGGGGTTTTGGGGAGTAGAAAGGCCTTCCTTTCCTACCAATAACAAAAAAAGTTGTTCTTCATTTTCTAGTTATTTATTCTGCATATTAACCTTTTTTTCATTCTGCGTTTGACAACTGAAATACAGTTGTGCATTAAGTTCATCATGACTAGAAAGCAAATAAGGGGTGCACTACGTACATTGATGCACAGGTCTCAGTTCAGCCTTTTTTGTGAGGGGTGGTTTGTGTTATTTTTTAGTGTCTAACGTGAGCATTGCAGGAATGTAGTGATAGCCACTGCAAAAGTCAACTCTGCAAATACTCTGAGGTCAGAAGCTGAGAGTTTATAATAAATTTATCACATTGCTGGCTGATGTAGTCTCTAATCCTTTAGCAGAGAATTAACATGAATAGAATTGGTGCTGATACCAGTGATATCTGTGTATCACTGCACACTAAGGTTGCTGTCTCCCTAAACACGGGTGGATTGCAGGATGTCTCACTCATAGATTATCCCCTGGACCGTTTCCATCCCAACACAAAGAGATCATTGCTACATAGCCTCACCTGCAAAGAAACAGTAAAAAAAATACATTTTGGGATTCATAGTAATTATATATTGTTATGAACGAATTTCACAAAAACATTGCCAAAAAAAGATAATTCAAAATAAATTTTTTTGAGACAGAAGATAAGCACAGAGAAACGTAACCCTAAATAATCCTTTTTGAGGCAGTAGGTGTAAATGAAAACCCAAAATAAAAATCCAAATTATAAAGTTGTTATCTATCTTAACAAATCGATCTCTAGAGAGGTTATCCATTGTGTTTAAAACTAATTAGTCATTCTCAGAATAACATAATGAACCTGAAAATTCAAGAGGAATCCTCAAGGCTATTTAAGATTTGAAATTCAAAACAGAATTTTGAGTCCATTAACTTAAGAATTTTGTGAAAAATAATAATAATAAAAAAAGCCCATGAGATGCTAGTACTAACTAAATCTCAAGGAAATATGAGAAGGACTTAGTTAAACCATTTGCATACTTGTCAGACAAGTATTTATAGTGTATATATATATTGCATATATATTAGTGCAAGGTGATATATAGTATATTGTATTAATGTATATTACTAATGTATGTATAATGTAGTGTATATTAGTGTATATTACAAAGTATAGTATAGTAGTGCAAGATTTAATCTTTGAAAAAGGACTCTGAATATTGAAAAAATATATTTTACTCAATAGTGGCCAAGAATGCTGGATATTATAATAAAAGAAGTATCTTTACTGACTTTATCAACATTTATTTTTTGTTGATAAATTTAAATAGTCTCTTCTTTTAAAACTTCTTAAATGGAACAAAATACATGCACACCCTGCAAGTGTGAGCAGTATATTACAAGTATAGCTAATACAATTCTGAAATGCAGATGGAATTTTAAGTAGATAGTTAGTGTCATTGATCAGGCATTGATTTAAAAATACCCACAACTGAGATCTCCAGTGTTGCCAGCTGCAAGAAGAGAGACACAAAGGTGGGAATTTTAACACAGGCACAATCCAGAACCCTTTGATGTGAATAAAGCTTTAAGCATCATTTCTCACGATAGTTGTTTAATTTCAATAATAGTGTGAAAATCCATTGAAAAGTCTGAATGTTTAAAATGGAATGTTAAAGAATAATTGTAATAATTTAATGAAAATATATAAACAAGTATATAAAATAGACTTCACCCAAATCTTTTTAGTGTTATAGTTTATTTGTGTTGTTTTGTGAGCGATGAGTAAAAATTGTGCTCATTATTTTTAGAAATAAAGCAGCCAAAGTCTGCCTTTTATATCAAATCCTTGAGCTATAGAAAGATGGATGTCTTTCTGATGGGAAATTAAAAGGGTCTATTGATTCTAAAGAGTAAATTGTCAAAAATAGACTGACAGGAGCTTACTGATAAATCAGTTTTCAGACAACTCTTGATATTTCAACTTCTAACATTTTAAATAGGATTAAGCTGCCTCATGTCAAAGTGTACCTGATTTCTAAATACAGAATGAAGGGATGAAATGGGATCTCCACTTTTGCTGTTGTTGAGAGGGATAAATAGATCTACATCTGGCAAGCACAAAACCTTTGTTTGAGGTTATTGTATGCCTGTACTTCTGAAATAAGATGTTTGCAGTTTAAGAGAATTTATAAAATGATTGAGTTTTTAGTTAAACACAAAACAAAAAAAAGGGCAAAAAGTGAACTGTAGTGAAGTGTGGTTTCATCCTAAATTCAGGAGCTTAAAAATTGTAAAAGTATCTTAAATCAAACCAAAATCAGAACTGATTGTGGATGAGAAAGAACTGGAAAATACATCAGTATTTATTGGAAGTAATTGTATTTTTTCTCATTTTTTTCCAGCTCTTTTTCCACAAAAGATTTTTCGTATGATATTCAGTGGACCATTTACTTTTTTTTCAATGTATCTTTACAATATTTTATATCCAAAAGCTTCAAAACATCTTATAAACATGTTTTGATTAATGAGACATGAGAGTTTAAATGGACATTTTAGCTTCATTAATATAATAATTCATTAATAATATGCAGTGTTGCCTGTTTTGGTCTTTTTGTCAGTCAGCAAGCTACACAGCGGTGTACATGGTGCGTGCCGCGACTGGGTGCTATATCGAGGTGGACAGGGGGTTCCCGGAGCCAGGGAAACCCGAGAAAGAGCCGTCAGCTCTAACGAGCGAGACTGACGTGGCAAAGGGGGCATTGCCGGAAGCAACTGCGAGAGATCTATACTGCTCTAGGGAACGCTAGTGACTAGGGACGTTGCGATCAGGGCAGGCAAACAGGACGTGGCACATCAGTCAGGGAGTGGCGCAGCATTTCGCACGGGAAGGGTGTTGCACGCTGCTTGTTGGTTCACAGCCCAAGGCACTCATCTTAGAGTTAAAAGCAGTGCCTCTCCAGAGAAAGGCCCTCAGATGTGTGATGCATCCACACAGATGGAGCTGGTAAGGGGGGAGACTTCAGTACAGGTGGTAGGTTGCAGTGAGTGCCGAGACTCTTCTTCTCATTCTCCTGGCAGTAAGGTAAGTACTTGCACACAGTGTGCACATGCCAATGACCTGTTATGTCAGGTGGCTGAATAGCAAGAATTAAAGGGTTGCATAGTATCAGAGGAGCTGAGACATAGGTAGATAGGTGGTTTCAAAACCATGTTCCTGCAGTAGATACTACCGAGAATGAGGCACCTTGAACCCTGTTGACCCCCAAAGGCAGGACTACACTTCAGCCCCCACCCTCTGGCATGGAAACAAAAAACTAGTATGAAGCTTTAGGAGCTCCAGATAACCACGAGCAAAGTCTGCCAGGAGGACCTGCACCAGCAGCACACAGTAGGCATGGAAAAAAATGACGACAAATGCTAGTAGTGGGTGACTCCCTGTTAAAGGGCACCGAGGCGCCCATCTGCAATCCTGACAGGGAGTCATGTGAGGTATGCTACCTCCCAGAAGCTAAGGTTCGAGATGTTGCTGAGGGGGTGCCACAACTTGTCAAGAACACAGACCACTACCCACTGTTACTCTTTCATGTGGGCATGAATGACACTGCAAGATGGAACCTGGGCAGAATTAAGGAAGACTATAAAGCCCTGGGAGCGCAAGTGAAAAAAAATTGGTGCCCAAGTCATCTTCTCCTTCATTTTACTAGTTACAGGAAAGGGAGGAGACAGAAATGGGTGGATAATGCGTATCAACTCCTGGATGTGTGGCTGGTGCCATTGTGAGGGTTTTGGCTTTTATGACAATGCAACATTCTTTGATGATTATGGCCTGTTAGAGAGGGATGGGATCCACCTGTCTAGAAGGGACAAGGGAATCCTTGGCAGCAGGCTGGCCAACTTGGTGAAGCGCGCTTTAAACAGAAGGACTTGAGGGGTGGGATCCAGGGTGGCAATGCTCAAGCCAGCTTAGCCAACTATGAAATAAGCCAGGCCAACCACAGCAGTGGCTGACTCCCAAGATGAGATCTGGAAGGCCAGCCACCTCAAGGGTGTGAATGGCTGTGGTGGATTCTCTTGTTTCCCTCCAGGGAAACCCTCATGCTCGACTGCTTCTCTGAAATTTCTGTACACCAACGCACGCTGCATGGGGAATAAACAGGAAGAATTAGAGATCTGTGTGCAGTCGCAGGGCCATGATCTCATTGCAATTACAGAGACACGGTATGGCTCACACGACTGGAATGCTGTCATGGATGGCTACGTACTTTTTAGGAAAGACAGGCTGGCGGGGCGTGGTGGTGGAGTTGCTCTCTGTGTGAGAGAGGGCAACAGAAATGCAGCGAGCTCTGCCTAGGGGTGGATGAAAAATGTGTTGAGAGCCTACGGGGTAAGAATTAAGGGCCACAACAGGGAGACAGTGTTGTATGTGTTGACTACAGACAACCGGATCAGAAGAAGAAGTTGATGAGGCCTTCTACAGACAGCTGGAAATAGCCTCACAGTCACAGGCTCTGGTTCTCATGGGGGAATTCAACTACACTGGACATCTGATGGACAGACAACACAGCCCGGCACGCACAGTCCCGGAGATTTCTGCAGAGCACTGATGATAACTTCTTGACACAGGTTGTGGAGGAACCAACGAGGAGAGGTCCGCTGCTGCACCTTGTACTGACAAACAAAGAAAGTCTGGTTAAGGAAGTGAAGGTTTGGGGTAGTCTCGGCTCTGGTGACTATGAGGTGGTGGAGTTCAGGATCCTGCATGGAAGGAGCGGGACAAAAAGTAGAATTATAATCCTGAACTTCAGGAGTGCTTACTTAGACCTCTTCAAAAAAAACCTACTTGGAGGAATCCCATGGGCTAGGATCTAGAAGTAAGAGGGGTGCAAGAGAGCTGGTCAGTACTTTAGGACCGCTTCCTCCAAGCTCAAGATCGGTGCATACGTAATACATAATATTTATTGTATCATACATAATCTAAAATACAATAAACCAGAAGAGATTTTGGTTTTGCTATTGATTTTTAATGATGAATCAGGTTTCTTGTATTTTAAAGTAATAATTCAGTAGCTTTGTTTTTGTGATATTCTTTCTGCACTTAATTTCTAGCATTGTAGCTATATTTAGGTCTTTTTAATAAATTTGTTTGACTAGCCTGGGATACATTTCTAAGTTACCTTTTTTACACCCTCTAATAATCATAGCAATAATAGTTTTAAAATATATTTTGTAGGGAAATCACAGTCTGTAAGTAGCTTCTGGATATACTCACAGGACTAACTACTAATTCACTGCAGAAGGCCAGCTGTCTACATTAGTAAAAAGTTGACCTTGAAATTGGTAAGCGTAGAAGAGTAGTCATGAAAAAGCAGCTCAGGCAAAAATGAAATGACTCATTGAAACCGTAGATTTCACAACTCATTACATTGTTGGCTGTGTTTCCTCAAGGGATTGTTTTACCTTTTGGAGAACTAAGAAGGCTTAATTATTTTTCTAGCCTATAGAAATATGTAAAAGCTTTCATAATTTAATTTTTTACAAGATGGAAGTCTGACAGATATAAGTAACTTCAGACTATTATTTCTTGATTAAAAAAAGCGAAACAAAACAGAACAAACCCCATCTCACCTTCTATTTGGAATTGCAACGAAGAATCTCTTATTTTTGCTGCTGTATGAGTATTTGTCACATAAACTATGTTTGTTTATGTGGGAACAGAGAGTAACATAATCAGACTTATGAATAGAGATGCTTAAGGGACTATATGCATGCATAGGATTCTTCGTGCTCAAATGAGAGAGCACAAAACCCACTGTGGCTCTGTTCTTATTTCTTAAGAGCATGCAAGATATTTTTTCTCTCACAAATACAGAAAAGTTGTCTGTGCCCATCTTTCCCAGGACTTCTAGAAACTTATTTACAGATTCATCTCCTTGAATGATCTGTATGTTTCACTTTAGTCTCAAAGACAGTATTTGCAGCTGGAGTGAGACTTTGTGAGCAACTGTTAAGCAGTTCTCCCTCAGGTATTCATAATTTTCTGTGACTGTGAATTGAAAAGAAACAAGGAAGAATTTGGCAAAGTTAGGACTGAAGTGGGATTTCTGCCACATAAAATTGTAACAGCAGGAATGTCAGTTGTGAATACTGTTGGATGTTTGACCTAGTGCCAGGATCTGAAGCAGCTGAAGGCTCCTCCAGGGAAGGCATACATAGTGACAGAGAAGAATAATTTTCTAAATGCCTAAATTTTGCTTTACAGAAGACAAGAATCACAGTGCAGTTTCTGGCTATATTCCATGTGCAGTAGCTCTCAAGTCCTTTCCTGTGCATTTTCCACTCAGTTCTCTAACCTTTACACAATTTCTAATATCAGAAGAGACAAAGGCAAAATTATTTTTATAGTTTCCTGCTTGCTGAGGCAGTTTTGGCTTACACGGTTACAAATGTCCTTCTGGCTTTTAATCCAGGTTCCAGACTGCCTGGACTCAATTTCATAGGTGAACTACCAGATATTCAAACCAGATGTGAAGTCTGCACCTGATTGACGTGTGAGAACTGATCCTGCAGGTACAGAGTATCCTACCATGAAAATAGTAATGAGAAAAAAGTCCACAGTCTAAAATCCTTACCAAAATTGAATGTTACCTGCAGCTGATTCAGGTTTTGGTACTGATGAGCCTTTGACTTCTCATTGAATCCAAAGCAGACAGTATCTTAGTATCTTCACCCATGTCATGAAAGTTTCTTACTGGCAATATCTGTTCTCCATTTGTGCAACATGCTTGATCTTTTTTACCTCACAACATCAATATTTATAAAAAAAAAAAAAAAGAAAATTAACCCAATGATCAGAGAACATGCACTTTCTAGAAAAGATCATAATTTATTCTCGGAGTCATTCATTGCAATCCCCAATTTTCAGCTCACTTAATGACTTTCTTCATATATTCTTCACACATTATTTACGTAGTATTTATGATTAATCTGATGCACTTGTATTAAACCTCTTTAACTGAAGTCCAATTCAAGTCACAGTGGAGTTCTTTGTCCCAATCAATACTTCTAATCTTTGATCAAACTCTTGTCTTTCCATACTGAATCTTCTGCCTTCCCATCACCTAAATAAAGAAGATGGAAATGAGCTGCAAAATAAATTTCCTCATTTAACCTGGTGTTAACCCATAAACCTCAGCAGCACCAGTACTTCAGTGGAACAGTGCAGGCAGACCTTTCAGAGTTACCTCATAACAAATCTTGATCTTTTTTTTCCAAAGGTTTATATGTCAGCCAAACGTGGTGGTTGATAATGAAAGAAAAAAAAAACATATTCTTGACACATATTCATTATCTAATAACTAACAAAATCCTGATCTAAGTCTTTGACTTGCTAAGGGAATTTGTCAGATAAAAAAGGAAATAGACAAAGAGAGAAAAATAAGCCTGAAAGTGATAAAGTTTTCAGTCTAGTAGTAAGTCTGAGAGGATTTGAAATACTTGGAAACAGGGAATTGTAGTTGGAAGTAGTGGATAACCTTAATAATAAACCATACTACCAAGATTTCCTATAATGTAATTCTTCCTCCTTTTGTTACAGATCAGTGGATTTGAAATCCCTATCTGTATCTTTTCCATTTTATGTAACTTAATAAGGGAGGAAGAACATGTCAATCTTGGCAGGCTAAGGTTCAGCTATCAACGTTCAAAGCTGACCTCTGGCTGTAAAAGGCTCCATTAATATGATCAGGTGAGGGCAGGTTTGTGACTGATTGCTGGCCCACTCCAAGCCCATTTGTGTATCATCCAATTTGGTAAAACAAAATCTACTTATTACTGCTAAACTACTTAAGGAATAGGAGTTGAAAGTGGAATTTTAGCTACCAGATTTCTAATTTCTGTGGTGGCTCATAGAGTAGACTGTCAGATACTGAATAAGGAGAAAACCCCAAACATAATACTTGTGTGTTTTCTACAGACTATACTTGGACCTCTGAAGATATCAATACTCTGCCACCTAAGTAAAGATACTAATTTTTTAGCAACAGAATCTTATATTTATATATTTGGTTTAGCCATTTTAGAATTACACAAAATTATTCTAAATTATGTAGTTAACAAAAGCATTGTTTAACTTCCTTCCGTTCACACCCAAATAAGGCTATGATACCGTGGATATTCTTTGTAATAGTGTTGTGAATAGAAAACTCTTGGTTATTTTATTTGTGAAGTAGCTACATGTTAACAGCTCTCCAGAAGTCTTGGTTACCCTCCATGACACTTAAATACGCACAGCGCATAAAAATTTTACAGCTGGAAGAACTTGGGCAACATGGTGTTTTGTGTTATCTTGTGACTGCCTTCATTAAGTGGGAGACTGAGAGGTGTGCAGGAGAATGTCTCTGATGACAAAACTGGAAGAGCTT
The DNA here is from genome assembly GCA_013398915.1 of Dromas ardeola. Classification (NCBI taxonomy): domain Eukaryota; kingdom Metazoa; phylum Chordata; class Aves; order Charadriiformes; family Dromadidae; genus Dromas; species Dromas ardeola. The sequence goes on along the minus strand of VYZM01022001.1, from coordinate 33,915 downwards.
AATACATTGCTTTCCAACAAACACCTTTGTGGAAAATTTCAGTTTTTTAACAGTGTTTTTTAATGTAACATCTGCTACATTGCTACAGTATTCTGGTCTGACTAGAAGAGCAGGTCTATTTCTGTTGGAAATGATCTTTTTGCCGAGAACTCCAGTTAAATTTGATTATCAGCAGTTAAGAACATGTTGACCTTACTATCCAAATTTTATGTACTGTACCCAGATTCCTTTCATTCGTTGGCACAGTTGTTGAAGACCGTTTTGATGAAGCTTCGGATTCTGATTTTGTCTTTTCTTAGGATAGGAAAATATGGGTTATCCTTGTTAGGCAGAATATAACCTGTCAAACAAACTCCATTATTTGACAGTTTCCACACTCAGGCAACATCATTATTATTGTGCAGCTGTAAAACTAATGTTCTGGCAAAAGTTTTAAGTCACGGAAATTGGGAAAAGATCTTCCTGTTGTTTAGCTTGTGATTTCGTTGTTGCCTGGTAAGAGAAAAGACTGGTCACACAATAAAGAATGGTTGGTTTTTTTTACAATTGGCAACTAAAAAAGTTGTTAATATTAATGAATAATTAATAAACTATTTTATTTTACTTATTAATTAGCAGTTTCACTATCATCTTCGTTACTTAATAGCAAAGTATTCTCTAAATGCTAGTTTTCACGGTGAAGAAATTGTTACCCTACTATATCTTCATTTACCTGCTTAAGTAGACAAAATTTCCTCATAAAGACATAAATCTGCAAAATCAAAAAATATAATGATACCATGTGGGCAAATGTGTTATCTGCAACACATCTCAGTTAGAAGTCTCAGGCACTAAATCCACCTCTCTTAGAGGCAGAGATTGAGTTTTTATTCTTTGGACAGTTTTTAACCAATTTGGCTGCAATCCTTGACTAAAGCTATTCAGACTACCTAGGAGTAAGTAAAAATGAGTTACAGAGTTCATAAATCCATTTGAAATCCATTTAGCAATGTATATTTCTTAGCCATTTGATGCTCAGAAATCAAATAAGTAATATGCTGTTAAAATTTAAGGGACTGTAAGGGGTGTATGTGTATGTATATGCTTTTCTGATGGGCACTGTCAGCTTTTATATATATATGAAGTGTATAGCTATATGACGTCTTTATATATGACATGTATACCCATACATATATGGCATTTATCATAATAATCTACTTCAAGAAATCTTAAAAATACAAAGAGCCAAAATCTCAACTCAGAGCAGCCTACTGTTCCATAACACATTTGAGATAACAAGACAGCCATCAAACCTTTTAGAAATAAGAGCAGAGACAGCAGTCCTATTTCTTACTCGACATCCATCACAGCATTGGTAGATAAGGGAAGAGCAACCGATGTCATCTACGTGGACTTATGCAAAGTATTTTGACGCCGTTCAGCACGACATCCTGGTCTCTAAATTGGAAAGGCATGGATTTGATGGATGGAACACTTGGTGGATAAGGAACTGGCTAGATGGCCACACTCAAAGGGTTGCGGTCAACAACGCAATGTCCACGTGGAAACCAGTGACGAGTGGCATTCTCAGGGGTCAGTATTGGGACTGGTGCTGTTTAATATCTTTGTCAGCAACATGGACAGTGGGATTGAGTGCCCCCTCAGCAAGGTTGATGATGACACCAAGCTGTGTGGTGTGGTCAACGCTCTGGAGGGAAGGGATGCCATCCAGAGGGACCTTGACAGGCTTGAGAGGTGGGCCCATGCAAACTTCATGAAGTTCAACAAGGCCAAGTGCAAGGTCCTGCACTTGGGTCAGGGCAATCCCAGGCACAAATACAGGTTGGGCAGAGAATGGCTTGAGAGCAGCCCTGAGGAGAAGGACTTGGGGGTGCTGGTGGACGAGAAGGTCAACATGAACAGGCAATGCACACTTGCAGCCCAGAAAGCCAACCACATCCTGGGCTGCATCAAACGAAGCGTGGCCAGCAGGTTGAGGGAGGTGATTCTGCCCCTTCACTCTACTCTGGTGAGACCCCATCTGGAGTACTGCATCCAGCTCTGGAGTCCTCAGCACAAGAAGGACATGGACTTGTTGGAACGGGTCCAGAGGAGGGCCACAAAGGTGATCAGAGGGCTGGAGCACCTATGCTATGAGGACAGGCTGAGAGAGCTGGGGTTGTTCAACCTGGAGAAGAGAAGGCTCTAGGGAGACTTTATAGCAGGCTTCCAGTACCTAAAGGGAGCTTACAGGAAAGATGTGGAGGGACTTTTGATCAGGGATTTTAATGATAGGATGAGGGGTAACAGTTTCAAACTGAAAGAGGGTGGATTTTGATTGCATATTAGGAAGAAATTCATTACTGTGAGGGTGGTGAGGCACTGGAACAGGTTGCCCAGGGAAGTTGTGGATGCCCCATCCCTGGAAGTGTTCAAGACCAGGCTGGATGAAGCTTTGAACAGCCTGGTCTAGTGGAAGGTGTGCCTGCCCATGGCAGGGGGGGTTAGAACTAGCTGTTCTTCAAGGTCCCTTCCAACCCAAACCATTCTATAAATCGATGATTTTGTACCGTATAATCTAGCATAATGTTTCAGGATATAGAGTTAAACTACCACATGAATGTTTGCACATGGACACCAGAACCACAACAGTGCTGTCAGACGTTAATTTGCAGTTGAAATTAGTAATGGCATAAATATAGGTGTAAAAAAAGCACAAATGTTGTCTAGTCATATTCTATTTATTGTTATATCTATTTTTTGCCATTTATTTTGCCCTAAAAAGAGTTTTTATTTTAGTAATTAACATTTTATTTACCTGTGTGTTACAATAGATTGAAAATAATTTACAAATAAAGTAGATTTATTCCTGAAAATACAATTATTAATGGATAACTGCTGATATCAGATTAGCCTCTAATTCACCAGACTCGTGCTAAAGAAGTGTCAGTTTACAAAATGAATTCTTACAAGCAAGAAGAGACTGTATAAGCATTATTAAGTTGTGCTGGATTGGTGTCATTTTGACTGTGTTCCTTAAAAAAATTCTCAGCCAGATTTTAAATAATATAACATTTCCAAAGAAAAAATAAAGTTGGAATCATAGTAGCCCACAGAAGTTGCACTGTTCAATTCATCAAGGGTTTTAACAAGAATATTACTTTTCTGAAATCTGCACAACTACTATGATTTATTTTTACATATAGTATATAGCCTGATTCCAGTAGTTCTGCTTTCCATAATGACTATCATTAAAAGTAAGAATCTGTGATGATCTGAAAAAATGGCATCTAAATATGCATAAATGCACAATTTTAAGTGTCAGAAAAGCTTTTAAGTTAAACATGGCTTTACAAATAATACAGCTTATCTGTGCACTTGTTATACACCAGTTGTCGTAAAACTGATGCAAATAAAAAGTCCCTGAATTTCTCATTTGGCTGTTGGCTGATTTAGTTTCATAAACTGAAAAATTTGAAAATCACAATGAGGACTAATGTCATTGTAATACTCTGAAAAAGATAATAATCCAGATTTCTGAAAAATGAAGCTTTGTTCCAAGGACAAAATTTAAGTGGATTGAACTGCACTTTTTCTTCATTGTTAGGTATGGCAATTAATAAACCACCCAAAGTTTCATGAAACAATAATAAAACTCTTAATCTGGTAATATTTATAGCTATACTACCTATAATTTAAGCATTTAACCAATAAAGATGGTGTTTCTTAAAAGATATTGTTATTTTCTATTTCTGATAATCAAGCCAGATGTGATTATATTTGCTGATCATGAAATTCCATTAGTCTAGCTCAATTGCCTCTTCCCTATGCTGTTTTTCTAACCATCATAGTTATATTCTCAGTCTTTATACCAACAAAACTGAGGCAGGAGTAAATCCTGTTTGTAGTTCTCTAATTTAACGTGTTCAAACTTCTTACTCATTAGGGCTTATTTCCAAATTCTGTGGTGAAGTATTGACATCAGAATCCATGAATTCTGAAAAACACTGATAGTAGATGAATACACAAAACTAGAAGTTCCCTTGGGTTTGAAGAGAAATAGCATAGCTTATTTTTAATTCTTTTTATAACAATAGGAACATTAAAACATGGAAGGCAAGTGTGCTAATGGCGTATTTAAATTGTGTCTTTCTGAAAGCTCCATATTAAATTGCTATATCAACATTTTAACGTTCGGGTCATTATGGAAAAGATGATTGAAAACCAAATACAGTGACTTAAGGAGTGTTATACTAACTTTACAGCTGAGGATCTGGAATAGTGTGTCTATAGATACAAATAAATGAATTGCTATATAACCTTGGAATTGCTGAAAAATGTCAGTAGAATGACAACTAATTTAACTATTAATGTACACATTTTCTAAGTAAGTATCATATGACATATAATTGCGTAAGTGAACGGAATGCTGGGAGTCATACCTGGAACACTAAATTAGGGAAATACTGTTTTTGTAGGGGATATTGCACTTAATGGTTTGTTCTCATCCTTTTATGTGTTGGTCAGGTCAAGTAGATCACAAACGTACATGTACACAAATGGAACTGCACATGTACATGCATATTGCGACACTTGAGAGTACCTTACACAGAGCCAAAAATGGAATCAGACTAGACATTTGAATTGACTTACAGAGTATCTGTCAGTCCATCGTAGAAGGTTCGTATTCTTGTGCACATAAGCACAAATAGACTTTAAGCACCAGAAAGGTAACACTTCACTTGTTCTCTGTCTTATAAAATCGCGTTCTTCTTGTGTATGTCAGATCCAGGTGCAGGCCAATAGCCAGATGGAGTTGGCCAGTGTTCCCCTGCTGCTAGCTGGTGTAATTTATACCCATGATAATGGAAACAAAATAGAGCTTTTCTGTTTTAAGTATATAAACTGAGAGTATTTTTACTTGGAAGCTGCAGGTGCCAACATTTTATCTGTTTGCTTTGCTGTACTGAATGTCACATGTTGTGTGTGCTAAAACAGGTGCCAAAGTTAGTGAATCAGCATTCCAGTGTTGAAACAGAATTTACAGAAGTACCACTATGAGAAGGTGAATCATCAAGGACTGAGATTAAAGTAGTGATAAAAGCAGCAGACACAAACATGTTCATCTGCTCAGAGATACTGCACTACTCGTTTTCTAGCAGAGTATACAAACGTATCACTCCTGCTAAGTGCAATTGGAGATGATCTATCTAGATTTACATTAGAACTGGGTCATAAATATCAGGGGAATTTAATATTTAGTTTGATATTATTTTTAAATTTGTTGCCATTCTTTTTAAAGTTCACTGATATTGCAGTTTAACGCTCTCAAAAGCAGTGTGCAATTCATCAAGGAAAACACAAGAGTATCTGATACATTCTTCTACTTTTTTTGCAGTACAGTTAAAAAAAAAAATTAGTCCATACCTGTGTCAGTCTGCTCTTAATAAATGTCAGCATTTACTATTAAAATGCCAGTGGTGATTTATGTTTGAGGAGAGAGGAACACAAATCTTGTTCCTCTGGAATCAGAATGTCTGTATCAGGGAAATACAATCTGGATATACATAATCCTATTTTTCAGTGTAATTCACATCACTGAAGACTGTAGCTTGAGTTTGGATATTTAATTTAATTATCCTGGAAAACATCATCAGAACACTGTCACAGTGGCATATATTTAAAATATTCACAGTCTTCTTGTGTCACATATACTGATGCCAACTTGTCAATACAAAATGTTCTGAACTTGCTTTTAATTTTTCTTCTAATTCTGTGATTTACATAATAATTTACATAGTCAGTAAAATATTGGGATGGCACACTAGCTTGATGTGAACACTGGTCAATGAAAAAGAATGAGGTTTGATGTAGTTTGATAGTTTGTTTTAATCTGGTTGTTTCATATCTGAAGGAATGAAAGGAAAACAGAAAGAAAGAAAAAGATTAAAATTTTTATAAGTGAATGACTTGCAGAAGTTCAAATGTGTCAATGTGAAAACATTTTTGGCGATGAAAGCTATGGCTAATTATCAGTGCTAGTTTTACATTGCAAGTGGCAGAGTAACATTTTGGGTAAGACCATGGAAGAAGGAAAACAAATATAGGTGGTTCATTGAAAGCAGCTGCTATGCAAAGAGCATGTAAAAATTTAATAGCCTGAAAGAAGTTGTATAATTTTATCAAACTGTGCCGAACAGTGTATTAGAATTAGTTATGCTATTCTTTCATTTCATTGTAAGAAATATTGATACAATAAATACATATTTTCCATTTTCACTCCATTTGGTTTATATTTGCTAATTATGGTATATACAATTAGAAATTATATCAGTACAGAATTCTAAATTAAAGTTTTGCTTAAACTCAGAGGTGTAATGAAAGATGGTGGCAATTAGATCTTTTTATTTTTGTTTTCCCCATGAAGTTTTCTGTGCATCATCTACCTATAAACAAAATTACCTCCTCAGGCAAAATTTACAATTATGAGGTGTAAAAATCCCCACTTGGCTGATGAAGAAAATGAAAGAGAAGATTAAGAATAAAAATTAATGATCCAAGCTTCACACACAGTAGGACTTACTAATACAGCATCCTGAACCCAGGGTATATACCCTGGGGTATATACTCTGGGTATATACCCAGAGACTACAGAAAGAAAAGAGAACAGCACTACTTCAAGAGTGCATTTTCCTAAGAATGAAACAAGGTCCCAAATTAAGTCCTGTCTTAGTTTCAGGCTTGGATTACTGTCAGAATACATGCCAAAACCGGGTACACCTGCAAGCGATGCAAAATTCCTAGCTCCTAGTAAGAGAGATAGTTTGCTGATGATCATCAAATAAAAGTGGATGGTAATAGCCAAGAATGGTGCAAATCTTGCAATAAACTGGCATCCTTCCAAAATGCTAGGAAGCATTTTCTGTGAAGAGTGAGAACTGCTTTCCCAGCAGAAATCTGTTGGAAGGAGGTTTTTCTAGTACCTGCCTTCCCTGCAGGGAAGAAATTACACAATTACAGTTTCATTATAATATTTCTAAAAAAAATCTTATCTATTTAAATAAACATGTGGTCTACATGTTTATGTATTCCCTTCCAACCTCAACCATTCTGTGATTCTGTTATATAAAAGTGTTTGACTCAAACTTTGGCTTTCCAACACGTACAAAACATGTTGCCTAGTGTAGACTGTTGGGTCATAGCACTTTGTGTTATGATGGTGATGAAAAATCTGAAGAAAAATTACTGGCTTTGAAAAGTCTTTGAATCATTGGCAGTAAGTTCTCCTTTTGATAAACTATGGCAGTCACCTTTATAAAATATCTCCCTTGATATATTTCCGTAATGATTGATTGAGGAAAAATGTCTTCAAAGCCTTCTGAAGATGCAATGTAAAATAGGATTCACTCACTCACACACTCCCCTAAATTACTGTTAATGCAGAAGAAAGGGGGTGAAATAAAGTCAGCTACATTCTTCTAACTAGCTCCATGAAGCTAGAGCAAACTTTGTCATTATTAATACCACGTCCTAGCACCTTTCTGTAATGCTGAATCAGATGCAAAATGTCACTGAAACTTCTCTTGACATAGCAACTGCTACTTGTCACAAAAAATTATTAAAACCTGACATTAGTTTTATAATACCTGCTACAATTTTGAACTTTAAGATCCTTACATATTAAATATTCTGACAGCTGAAAAAATAAATACAATTGCTCCTTCTCTTCTAAGACTATACCTGTTTTCTTCATTGATACTCAGGTTCAGAATATCTTAAAATATGGTAGACCCTTCTGCAAAATTAAGCTTGTTTTGCCTTTGAGGTCACTTAAGTAGCTGCTCCCCCCACCTCCCTTAGAAGAGAGTCTGCCTGACAAAATCATTCTTGTATCTCTTTTTGTGTTCTGCCTAGTGCAAAAGTCCCTGAAATTTTTCAGTAGTTCTGATTTCCATTGAGAAAGCTCTGCATGCCACCTATGAGGTACTACTGGGAAAATACAGCTTCCTTACATGGATAAGCTAACAAATTGCTGTTATTTCTATACTTATTCTTGGAAATTACTCAGCTAAATTCCTCTCATTCTTCAACTTTTAAGAACTTCTTCGCTCATTTCTTGACAGCGAAGGTAACTTATTATACCTTTCATAATCAGATGCCACTCACATGGGACTTTTCAGTCTTTATTCAAACAATGCATCTCATGAAATATTCTTGTGAATGAGAATGTCTGGGGTTTTGTTTGTTTTATTTATTTTTTTTAGTGTGTAGGGTTTTCCCAAACACCAGCCTTCATAAATGCATCTCTTAGTTGTTCTCTCACAATATTTTTTGAAACCTGGCCAAGAGCTGCCCTAACAATCCAGAAAATACTGGCTCTGTCATCTGTTAGGGAAGAATGGGTAGTACTCAATACCTTCAGAGCTTATGTAGCCCAACAAAATCTGTTTTTGTTACAATATAGGGAGATAAGTATTTTTTTCCTAAAAGAGGGCACCATTCATAAGACTTATTTGAAGAGGAAATGTTTTGATTCCTTTAAATCTATCCAAGATTTCATTCTGTATTTCTGTTATTGAGACCTTAGTACTTTCATTGAGCTTAACATACCTCTGTCAGTTTGTAACATAAGAAGACAAAACCAGAAAACAACTAAGGATCTATGCATAAAGTTGAGAGTATTTCTTGGTTTTACCAGTTCTTCTTAATAGTTATGAAGGCTTCAGCTAGCACTTGTTTTCCTAGCTTCAACTTACATTATTCAAACACTACTAAAATCAATGGGAAGTGATGAAGACATTGAGTGGTTTCCTATGAAATGCAGTTATGCAAGGATACTGGACCATGACAGTGTCCTGAAGGACAGCCATGGAGTCTTTTTATACACTGTTAAAGTGACAGGTCACAACTGCTTTTAGTCTCCCCCAAATAGTAATACATATTTTTCATGCAGAAAGTAATTGCTTACTAGAAGTCAGATTCCCCAGATATCCAAAATAAAGAGGTATTTCTTTGTTCTTACAGTTTAGCTGAACACAATATATTTGCTGATCTCACCAGCTAAAAATAAAAGGGAGAGGAGACTGCAGAGATGGAAATATCAAGGTTGTTCTGTCTGGGACCAGTTAGACATGGGTCTTTCTTCATGCAATAATGACCCTTTTTGAAGAGCTGAGCTTTACTGCATTGAATGCCCTTTTGTCTTTTTAAGTGTTAGAATTGGCTGGTTTGTATGACAGTTTTAAATACGGGTAATACATCAGTATGAGAAAGACTTTTTACTCCTGAAAATAATCTCGTGGGAAGCAATAGGATTTTGCTGAGATCAAAGGCAAAAGATAATGCAGATATCAAACATGTGGTTGAAAAATACCATGCAGAAATTTTATATATGGAGCACTGACTGCAGAGCTGGCTTCTGATCTAACAGTCCCTCTCGGCCTCCTTCTGTCTATGTTCAAAGATGATTCTGTATCCAGTATTTCTTATTCATAGAATCATAGAATTGTTTGGGTTGGAAGGGACACTTAAAGGTCATCTAGTCCAATCTTCCCTGCAATGACCAGGGACATCTTCAACTTGATCAGGTTGCTTACAGCCCCAAATGTTTCCAGAAATGCAGGCAATCTGAAGGAAAACAAACCTTCTCCTGAAAATTTAGTGTCTAAATTCAGGACACATTACAGGACTATAATATTTTTTTATGGTTTAGCAACTGAAGTGACTAAGAAATTGTTGACTAAACTGTAAGCTGATTGCTTTAATCAATACCACCTCTCTGGGCAACCTGCTCCAGTGTTTCACCACCCTCATCATAAAAAAATTCTTCCTTGTATCTCGTTTAAATCTTCCCTCTTTTAGTTTAAAACCATTACCCCTTGTCCTATGGCAACAGGCTCCACTAAAAAGTCTGTCATCGTCTTTCTTATAAGCCCCCTTTAAGTATTGAAAGACCGCAATAAGGTCTCCCTGGAGCCTTCTTTTGTGCAGGCTGAACAACCTCAACTCTCTCAGCCTGTCCTCAAAGGAGATGTGTTCCATCCCTCTGATCATTTTCGTGGCCCTCCTCTGGACCTGATCCAACAGATTCATGTCTTCCCTGTGCTGACGACTCCAGAGCTAGATGCAGTACTCCAAGTGGGTTATTACCAGAGCAGAGTTAGGGCTGAATCAAGGTCCCTCATTCTCTTCTCAGTTTTGCTTGCCACAGTTTATCCATGGTTTCAAATTTTGATGCTTATGTTCATGTCTTTTATCATTGGGATTTGACTCCAAACAACATTGCTGTGATAGCTTTTGCATAGCCTTTCTGAAAATCTGGCTGAGTTTTGATTTACACTGTTTGGCATATTTGGCTATTTAGGTTCTTCCTGATAATTACTTTTCTTGCACTTTGCTAGTGTGTAAATGGGAGTTTCTAATTTCTTGGATTGCCTTATTCAAGCCCAGGGGAATTAAAATTTGGAAGACAGAGGTTCAATCCCAGCATTCATCTTCTTCCCCAGTTCTGTTATTCAAGAGACTTTTCCACAGGACCAAGAGGGTTGTCACCTGGTAGCAATCCATCAACACTTTTATCAGATATTCCCCCATCCTGGTCATCAGTCAATAAACTTTTACAGAACAAAACTCTTGCACTGTTTATTTAAGTGTAAGCCTACAGTTTTGTAATTCCCCATTTGTGAAAGAGGATGCCTTGCTTTTCAGCTTATGAAAGGAAATAATGTCATATGTTGGTATTTTATGTTTTTTGGATGCTGTAAAACACTTCATTTTATAAGCCTATGAAACCTCGGTTGCCAATTACTTGCCTGTAGAAAATCTGCTTTTTAATATGTGCAGCCAAAATTATCCCTGGGGCAACTTTATTGACTTCAAATTAAAATCAGCTTCTGTTAAATGATGCATGTGGGAAATACATAGCATTCTTTACGGTGTCTGTTAGTTTAAATCTGGATTTTAACTTACATGCATTGCTTGCAGTTATTACGATTAAATATGCAAAAACTAGGCTGAATTTGAAATTATTATAAATGGTGATGAGGGCTAAACGGTATAATGAACTGCATGTGAAGAAGCTGGTGTGAATGCACGTAGGAGTGTGAACTGCGTTAACTGTGTTGTGGTTTACATAACATAGGCAACTGTAGTCATAGAGCAGGATAAACAAGTAAAGGGGTGCTGTTCATACAAAGGGGGAATCTTTATATCAGTTTCTATTCTCTGCAGTTCACAGTTTTTAAAAGGAAGCAAAAGGAGCCTGGCAGCCTGATATTTACGGAGTGCCATTTTGGGAAGCTTGCCTGCCAGAAAGGTTAAGTTTTAAACCTGATATAACCCTCCAAATCCACTGTAAGAATACTCAGGTATTTTCTGTCATGGATTTGAGGGTTTGGGCCTTTTCCTCAGTTGTTTCTGGTTTTGTTCTTTTGTACCTATTTGAAAACTCCCATTTTCAATGTCTTAATGATAATGGTATTCCCCCTTGTAAAGCTAAGGAATTATGAAAATGCATGCCCTTAAAACACACATCCTAGCAGACAGGAGCCTGGATGAGAAAATAGTATTCATTCATCATTGTAATGTATTTATATTGGTGGCCAAGGGGCAGGCATAGGATATTTAACCTCCAGAAGCAAGGAAAACAATCTCATAGAATTTAAACTATATGTGAAATGCGTAAGAATGAAAATCTTAGAGAAATGCAGGCAATCTGAAGGAAAACAAACCTTCTCCTGAAAATTTAGTGTCTAAATTCAGGACACATTACAGGACTATAATATTTTTTTATGGTTTAGCAACTGAAGTGACTAAGAAATTGTTGATTAAACTGTAAGCTGATTGGTTTAATGAATAACACCTCCTTGTTTAACTTCTTCAGAAAAGCATTGTGCATTACTTGGACGGAGAGTGTGAGGAAACCCCAAAATGTTGTCACTTAACTGACTTGAAAATGAATGTTATAACATTGTAGAAACAGAAATCAAGAATAATGATTGTTCACAAGGCAAAATTTATTTCAGTAATACATGAAAGATGCATGATTGCTTAGATATTGAATCTAGCACAAATTAATCAACTTTAATGCATTAAAAATATCAAGTGCTTAGGAAATTTTCCCATCATTTAATACTCAGTTTATTTATAATATTGCATAAAATGAAGGAGTCTATTTATCAATTAGTATGTACAAGTGACTGATGGAAACTTTTAACTTTGATTTAATCGCTGCTAAGCTGTGTGAAACCAGCCTCCCAGTAACCATAGACACTCCATTAACTTGTCAGCCATCAGGACAAGCTGGCAAGTTGCTACTAAAATGGAGTTGAAAAACAGAGATTCATGAATTAAGAAAAAGAGTAACCTTCAGAAAAGGTATGTGGTTGCTAGATGTGTTTAGTAAATTAATGTACTTTAAAGAGAATTACACTGTATGTGTACAAACTTTTTTTCAAATATTTGTATTAAAAACCAATTACAATAGGAAGAATTAATGTTAAATAGAATCAAAAGATTTTATTTGTTATCTGCATGTGCAGCTTCAAGTCATCATGTTCTTCATGAAGAGAAACTGTGTAATGCTTGGGTTTTTTTAGCAGAAATCAAGCATTAATCTTGCATGCATTTGCAGCCTGAATGTAGATTTTTGGTATAGTGCATGTAACTGATCTTAATATTGGCAAGAGATAGTGGAAAATAAAGAGGGTGAAACACCTCCTGAGATTAAGTTAAAAAAAAGTATCTGTACATACTGGTTGCGTCACTCGTGAAAATGTTTTTTACGATTTGCTGGTAGTTCACAAGGGAAAATGTTTCATCAATGACTGTTATAAAATACAGTGAGAGGTAATTGACGAAAACATATGTTTTACATAAATGACGCTGTCAAAAAGAAAAGTTAGAGAATTAAGGTGAAGAATGCAAAGTCAGTCATTCAGAAAGTTTGGGCAAGGGATGGCAAAGTTATATTTTTCTTGTGAATCTTAGTTTAGCCCTCTGTGTTCATACATATTGGCACAGTCTTGATTAATGCACACAGTATCTACACAGAGACACTTGAGAACCTCCTCAGATCTCCCTAGAAACATCCACACCACATAGCATCTGACAAGCCTTTCTGGTTTTCAACAATATCCTTTTGATATCCATTACGCCTCCGACTTCTACGCATCACCATGCCCAGAAGTATGCTACAACAAAAAAATTCTGCGACCACTACAATTAATCTTGCTGCAAAGATAGGACACACTGTAAAAAAGACTATAAAGTGCTGGGTGAGGAACTAACATGCTCTAATAGTGTTTCCTGCTAGACTGGGCAAATGTTTCATCTCTGATGTTGCAGGCAGCAGTCAGATGCAGGCAGGACAGTTGGCTGCTGGGCAGTCAGACAGGAGTGCCTTTGACAGATGAAAGCATTGTGTGAACCAGAGTGGTGCAGTGCTGCAGGAAACATTTTGCAGTGGCTGAATGGTGATCCAGGCCAGACTGTGTCTTCACACAGGATGCTGGAGACATTTCGCTGCTTCTGCTACATGGCTATTCTATATGGATCATCTGTGGCATTGGTGAATAGAGGGCTGACAGAGGGCTTCTGGGACTGCATTTTTTCTTCTGATCCTCCAATTCAACTGCCCCTGGCATTAAAAGCCAGTGTATCTGTGCCTCTTTCTCTTCTTTCCACAGGATGTAGTGCAGTATGATGAGGGGCAATAGGCTACGTGGTGGCTTGCCTTGCAAAAACTTCTGAAAAATGTGGTACTAAAGGCAGAAGTACCTCCCTCAGCCAGCAGCAGGTAGTGCTGCCATAACAGACAGGTATTTTTTGTTTACATCTTTCTAACTTGCTTTGTTACTTCATTCTGAACAAAGCTCTGCAGTCGCCAAATGAAAACGTTTTTTGCAGATGGGCTTTACAAATTATGTTCTCAGTGCAGTGTGCCTGACTATTCCTGTTGACTACAATACAAAGCTCCCATTCAATTGAAAAGTTCAACATTGTCACCAAACTTATTACAGTGACACAGTATACTGAGAAGGCTTTGGATACTATGGCACTGCAGGATGATGCTATGCCTGGAAGTGTTAGTACATGACCTGAGGATTTGGTTGTGTAAGTTAAGTTGTCTGGTCTTGTGTAGTGTGCGACAAAGACACAGTATATGCTATGGATGTGGACTGCCCAGCTTATGGGTGCAAAGTCCGTTGTTTAACTTCCTGGGTGGGTGTTCACAACGTTTTCTTACTTGCCTGATGCTGACACACTGTGTTCCACAGCTACTAAAAGATGAAACAGTATGGAAATAAAGACAAGGCTGTGGAGGCTGCAGCAGAGCAGTTTAGGTGCACTGAAATCACAGAAGAAATAATACCACTTACTCTTCCTGAAGAAGTAATTTTAAGGAAAATCTTGTTTGACCTCCTCTCTTTTAAGGTAGAGCATGTGAAAGACTAGTGGAGCCTTCATGGAAAGTAATTATGAGCACGCAAGCTTTATCAGTGATTTAATTTTAGTTAGTTAAATTGGGAAGGTGTCAAAGGATGAATTTCCTGGTAAGTATTCAGGACCTTGCCTGAATTGAGGGAGAAGCAGATTTTTTTCATGAAGTGACTGATTTGATCAGCATTTGTAGAACTTGTGTCATACCTGAAAAATAAACAAAGCAACACAGAAAGATATTTGCTTTATTTGATGGAAAATAAAGATTTTTGGAGACACAGTATCATGCAGTTGTTTTAATGGAAAACTGAGGTGTTTCATGGAAGTATTGCGATCGACTCAAGGTTTCAATTATCAATACTAGGAAGTTGTATGATTTGCTATGGAAATGATGAGCCATGTGTTGGCATTTAACAATTATAATGGGCCAAACAAATTTACTGGATTTTTTTTTCTATATTCACACTGATTTGCCATTTTGTATCGTTCTCATAATCCCACTAATTTTCTGTCTGGTTTATTGGCTCTGAAGGAATATGCCTTTTGGCACTTCAGCCCAACCTCACTACAGCCCAGCTTCAGCCCCAAGAGACTACTTGGCCTCTCATTTTAGTGTGGGATCTACATCATTCATAGAGAGCAGCAGGAACAGTGAATTGTTTTTTCATTTGTTGATTTCCACAAGGCAAGATGGCATGGCCATGGCTGTCATGGCTGGTGGATTGCAAGGAGTATCTTGATGCCATATCCAACCAAGGGACCCAGCAACCCCAGCACAAGTACTGCCCTGTTATATTCCTTGCAGGGAGAAACCCTGTTGGGTTGTGTGCCCAACACAACAGGTGGGAGGAGACGGGACATGGCAGGGGTGGCTGTGTGAAGATGAGTGTAGTGCAAATGGAGGCTGCTACATGGGGATTTCGAGGGGGAAACTTGTCAATAGGAAAGAGGACACTTTCATGAAGAACTGAATTTATCTGAAAGGAGGATGAGGGATTTTTTGCTGGTATAGAGGTTGTCTTAAATTTAGCGTCATCTTTATCTTGTGTTAATAATTTTTAGAACTTGCATTTTACTCGGAAATATGCTGCTTGTGCCTGTGCCTGCTTTCAGGGGAGAGTCTGATGGGCCACATTTCTCTGACAGTGCTGCTTGAGAAAACTCAATGGCACGTTCCCAGAGAGCAAACTTGTGGTAGGTTGTGTTTTGCAGTCTTGGTTTTATGGTAACAAATACATTATTAATATATATATGTGTGTGTGTATACGTATTAGAATATATTTCAGAATGTATATATATATTAGAATATATTTTAGAACACATTATTAGAAATATGTTAGTGACATAAGGTGTAATGATATAAAGTGAGGATTTGTGCAATGAGGGTCTTCAGAAACGAAGTGAAAACATTGAAGGTGTATGTCAGGGCGCTGGATGGGCTGGCTGAGCTCAAATACGGTCCTGAGCCCATGGGCAGGGCATAGGAGGAGGTCCCATGGGAGTATGGGGAGAACAATTAAATCTTTTTACTGCCTTCAGGGCACTGATACTGTTTTAGAAAAATCAGTGAAAACAAGATTGTGAAAAAGACATAGAGAAACCAAGACCTGCTGGATGGAAGACCAATGACCAGTCTGGAAAGGAGACTCACATGGTCTCACTGAGAACTACAGAAATACTTTCAGTATTTTATCCAGAACTGTTCGTTATGGCTTTTTATCTCTCTGGTTTTGGGGGCGGGGGTTGGGAGGAAGCAAAGAATTAAAACAAACAAAACCTCATTTGCCCTCAGTGCAAAATGAAGTGCATCTTCAATCTTGATTTTTTTTTTTATTTATTTTTAGTGAATTTGGCAAACTGTTTTATAACTATCTTTAAATATCTTTATGGGTTTATGTTGTTGCTGAGTACGAAGAATTTCTAGCCAGCACTTTGAAGTACTTGTAGAATAGATTTTTCTTAAAGAATAGTGCACTATTACAGCACAGGAAACTGAAAATAAACATGGAACAAAAGTCAAACCTTTTATTTTAAGGAAATAGACACCTTTTTACCTAGTGATATCCTTTTCATTAAGAAAACAAAAGTGAATATGAATTACCTTATCCCTGGCTACATTAAGAAGCGGATGTGTTTTCATTGGTATGCTGAGTTATTTTCTATTCTTAATGTAATAAATACTCACTTGGTTAATTCAGACAATAATAATTAAGAACAGACTTTTCTAAATCTGTTTTGATATCATTTAACTTAACCTGTGCATTTGGAAAGTAGAATATGCCAAGTAGGAAATTCAATTTAAATTACTAACCACCATCCCCCCGCCCCATTTTTTCTCAATGAAAACAGACTGACATGACAAAGTCTATGTAATTATATTTGCCTCCTTTAAGTGCAGAATGCCCCTTTTATATTATACTTGTTTTTACTGAATACCTATCTTAGGCAATTGCTCTTTGCTTCTTGTTCTCCATCTTCGTTTTCAGAAACGTGTCTGTATTTCTTCTGTTAGATGTAGTCAGTTAAGTGTTCACTTAAGGAAGATAGTATTTTGTGTAAGAACTCACATTTATTAGGCACAGTTCAAATTTTGAAGGAATCTCTTCAGAAGCTGCCAATTTTTGCCCATTTCATCAACTTGCATGTGCAAACACTTGTGTTTTTTGAGTTACGTGATGTGAATATTCCTTCGGAATTTTTTTTGTACCATCTTTTTTGAAAAAGTATTCTGAATTTATTGGGAAAGTGCGTGAGTGAGTAAAGGCAGCAGTGGTTGCCTTTGAGTCACTGCTGAGACTAACTGTAGCTGTTTTAAAATTATTTTGCTAAATAATTATATCACTAATTCTGATCAAGTGAAAATTCAAATCCTCACTCAGCTACAGTTTCCATGACAAACAGGTTCATAAAGGAACCACAAAAAATCAATGTGTGGAAAATGCTATAGGTATAGCCTTCATCTGATGTCTTCTCTTATTAAGAAATGAATAAAAGGAGAAACTCAGTGGAGGTTAAGGCAAAATAGTATTTACATAAAGTTCTGAATCCTGATTTAGATAAAGAGCTAAAAAATAATAATAAAAAAGCCACACAATCTTTAACTCCAACAATAAATTTAAATCTGTTACATTTTAATTAGTTCATAAATGTGTGGACAAAGGAATTGTTACATACTTGGAGCTTTATATGTTTCTCTCAGCTCCTTCCACTTACCTTGCTCTGTAGAATAAACTTCATGTTTTGTCGCTTATGAACACCTATATGATTTCCCACCATTTTATTTTCAAATGACAGTTTTAAATCCCTAAAAAACAATTCTCTTTCTTTTCCCTTTTTCTAAAGGAGGTAATGTTAAGAACTCATGACCCTGAACAGAATTAAACCATAAGTAATATTTTATTTTATTAGATGTTATGCATCTTGAAGCCTATACAAGCAGAAGTTTGGTTTGCAGTTGTCCATTGCCACATAATACAGTGTTTATCGATTGTTGTGGGAGCTATATATATCTGTTCTCCTTATTCTGTGCCTGTATTCTTAAAGAACTTTTCAAGGTGCCTCTTATGTTGTGTGAGTTTGTCTGAATTAGATCCAAATCTGTGCTTCCAAAATGGATCTTTTATGATTTGTTGTACCCCATTCTCTAATAAAACCCACCAGATGCTAATCCTGTTTGAATACTTGCAAATTTTGCAAAATATTTTCATAAAACAACATTTTTTCTAATGAGATGATTGTTTGCAATCTACCCTTGGGCTTTTCCATCCAACTTTACAGACATGGTAGTAGCCTGATCTGAGTAAATGAAGGCAAACTAAGGATGGCAAGGGAAAACTGAATTGATATGATATCTTTCTTTGTTTCAACATGTTTTTCTGATTAGTTAAAATACTGCAAGAATTTTATATGTAACTATATGTTTTGTGTTAAACTTTATCTTTGCGAGCTGGTCTGTTTCCTGATTGAAACTGCATGTGTATACTTCATACTCTTTTACTCCTTTGCCTATAAATTGGTTGGTTGCTTTAAGAAGCATGTGTATATTTATCATCTAACTGTACTGTATTGGTTCATTCACACATCTGTATATCCAGGCCTCACAGAACAAAATCATGCATCATCTTGAGTCATTCGGGTTAGACGGGACCTCAGGAGAACTTATAGTCCATATAAAATAAAATGAGGTGTATACAACAAATAAACAAAATTCTGAGTTTTTGATTTAAAGGGCTTTGTCTAATTGGATAAGAATTACTCTGTAAAATTCATTATGAAAGTTAGAGAGAGAAAAAAGGGAGCGAATAACTTGACAACAACTTTTAATAGTTATAATTGGTTACACATATCAAGTAATCTATATAAATTTTTAAAATAGTTGCTAAATATTATCAAGATGGTTTTGGTGCAACTATATCTTGAATTAGAATCATAGAATCATAGAATGGTTTGGGTTGGAAAGAAGTTTTAAAGATCGTCTACTTTCAAACCCTGCCTTACACAAGGTCATCTTTCATTAGATCAGGTTACTCAAATTAATTCATTTTTACATGTACAAGTTTATATTGTTCTTTTAGGAATACCTTTCAATCTTTTCCATTTTTTTTAAGGTGCTGGTGGCTGGTCTCCACTTGTGTCCAATAAATATCAATGGCTTCAGATTGATCTTGGTGAAAGAACTGAGATTACTGCTGTTGCTACTCAAGGTGGTTACGGGAGCTCCGATTGGGTAACAAGCTACCTTCTGATGTTTAGTGATAGTGGACAAAACTGGAAGCAGTATCGTCAAGAAGAAGGCATTTGGGTATGTTTTTTCAATAATGAGAATTAAGTTTCTGCAGAAGACTTAAGATACTTGTGCTATACATTGTTGCAAATATAAGCAAAGCAGTGGAATATAAAGAACACTGAAAGTTTTTAGATAATTAAATATACAAATTATTTTAGCTTTTGACAAGGTAAGAAAAGCTGTAAAAAGCAAACAAACATCTAAAACTAGCCTTAGCATTACTCCATTAAATCTCAAGGAGGTATTCTGAGAACTAAAAATGTACTGCAAAATCTCTTTTGTCTTGCTATGTATGGTGAAGTTGTTTTCCCAAAGTGTTGATCCTAGCGTATTGAAAAAATAATAGTTGATTTGTTTTTTCTGGAACATTGAATCGGACTGTAAAAATAAAAAGAAGCAACATAAAGAAATCAAAATCATAAGGAAACAAATCCCAGTTTATTTAAAACAAATAAATATTAAGCAATATTTAATTTTTTGGTCATCTAATTCAGTCTAGTTTCTGGTGTTTCAACCCATTTATCTCTTATTATCTTTGTTAATAATAATAATAACAGTAATAATAAAAAATAATAAATAAAATAAGCCTTGGTATGCTTATCACCTTCTATGCATACGGATTTTATTGAGAGCAAAGGATATGCAATAGCAGATAGATAATGTCCAAAATCTACATGGAAAATTGAATGATACAGTTCTAGAGCAGAGTGGCATCTTTCCTTGATCCCCAGTGATTAGCAACTTGGACTAAAGGAAGAATATTGGGTTTTGTGGTCTATCATTTTATGCTGTCAAGTTACTTCTATCCTTCTGACCATACAAAGAGCTGATTCATTTTTAAATTTTATTAAGTTTTAGGCTTCAGTTGTTTCGCACTGCAGCTAAACATTATGTTAAAATGTATTTCTTTTTATGCATTTTAATTTTGTTGACTTTTAATTCAAAATGTGCTTGTCACTCTTATTATCAAACCCATCTATGGTATAATGAGATTATGCATGGGCTTACTTGCTGCATAATTGTCCTTCTTTTTGAATTTGCTACATACTTCTCCTGCAGATTGTGTTTTTGTAACAAAAAGAAATGAATGTGTTTCTAATCCATATGGCTGTGGGGAGTGAGAAAAGAAAAAGAATCTCCCAAATGTTAAATGAGCATAAGCTGCCGCAATATTATCTTTGCCCATCTTCAGACAGACTAATAAAACAAATTTTATTGGTAGAGCTGCTTGATCTGTTCAGTGAGGACTCTTGAAATCCCATATTGGTATTGCAAAATGGTATGTAGATAATTATTTCTTGAATATTGCCACCAGTAAAATATCAAACGAAAGTTCAAGGAGGTTGCTAGGTCTGTAGGGGGGGAAAAGTAAGTCTTCAATACCATTATCTCAAGCTTTATAAAAAAATTATTATTTTCATGATTGTAATGCAGATTGGAGGTACGGCTTTCAGACAGTGATGCATAATTCAAGGATGTAAGCCATCATATTCATGGGTAGTCTATTGATCTTTTTACATGTCTTTATTTAAGACTTCTGCTTCTAGTACATTTTCTCTTCTCTGAACTAATGCATAGACGTAGTCGCGGAATGAAACTCTTAAATCTCTATTTATTTTATAGATTTTCTCTTATTGTTATCTGTTTATGTTTATGTTTAGTCTTCTTAAATGAAGTGCCCAAATTCATTTTCAGAAAGAATATTCCACATTTTATGATACTTACTGTGTTATTTCTATCCTCTTTTTAACTGGTCCAGTGCCCCATTACAAAATTGCTTACCAGGGGTAATTTTTTTCCTTTTTTTTTTTTTTTAACTACTACTGTGCATTAGAAGACAGAAGATGCGCATTTTTGAGGTCCCTGTGTTGCTATAAGTATTTCAGAATTCTTCACCGTATGTAAGGGTTTGCACTTTGTACTTTTTATTTTCCTTTTCAGAAGTTAGTTTTGAATTGTCTTTGTCACCTTATGGCTTATCTTAACTTCAGGTTCTGAAGCTCCTGTCATCAGTGGAGCTGATCACAGTTTTTTCACTCACTCTAAAATTTTTATAACTGAGATGCAAAGAGGACTATCTAGGCATCTGCAAATGATCTAGTTATAAAAACTCTCTTTATAGTCTGTGGAAAGGATAGTCTGTTCTAAGGCTGGTTCTTCTGACCTTAGATGTCTTTTATAGGTTATAATGAATCACGTACAGCGATCTTACCCCTCCCCTGTCTATAAATGTTTCATTGCCTGTTGGTGCTGAATTTGGATGTAAATACTCTAAACTTAGGTGAGATGAACTTTTCTCCCTTCTTATGCTCCTGTGGCTGCTAAATATGATTTGTCTTCACTTCTCTGCTTATTAGGAATTGGTTTAGAAGGAATCATGGTGACCATAGTCTTTTTTTTTACCCATGCAATATACCTTGATCTCAGAACATTGACGGTTTACTGGTGAACTAAATGTATGCCTTACTTGCTGTCGTATACCTGTAAGGAGTTTCTCTTTCATGTCTATTTACTGTTTTAAATCCTTTAATTACAGAAGATACTTTTGAAAGACTAACTCCATTACAGTTACTAGGACTGCTTTCATTGTAGATTAAGTATTGTTAAGTATAGTTAGGTATAGTTTTTTTGGTAGTTTCTTTTTCTTACTTCGACAAAAAGTCTATTTTCACACTCATTTTGATTTCTTTCCTCACTGACATGGCTATCACTGTCTATTTTAAAGTTATCTCTAAATATTTTCTGCACTGTTCTTGATGTGTATGTTAAGATTTTTCAGGGAGCAATTCCTAGGATCAATACTAACAACATTTTTAAAGTTGGTACAGTTCTGGTCAAAATATAATTCTCAAGTGAAATAGTTGTTATTAATGGTAAAATACGTATTTTTTGACAGAAATGTTTCCCTGTGAGAAAGATCAGTTTAATCTCGGAAGGAGATTAATTCAAATCAATTTTAGATTTTCTTTGATGTTACCGTAAATGTAAACCTGTTTGAACAAGGAAAGTTGTGTGTCTCTATGTGTATGTACTTCAATCTATTTCTATTTTTTTCCATTTCTTAGAGTATAATTTCAGATGCAGTAAAGCCCAACCTTCCAAGCCAAACCTTTTGCATAGTTCTTTTTTTTACCTCTAAAATGAGCAGTGGTTGTTAATCTGTTTGTATATTAAGCTATCAGACATTTACTCTGGAGAGGACAATTCTTTTCACTTGTTTTCTTTCAAACTTACAGTAAAACATCATACAAACATAACAACATACAAACAACATACAAAACAACAAACAACATAAAAATTGTATTGTAAACTCAAGCTTTGGTTCAAGAAATGCTAAGAAGATTTTTACATCTTTAAATATTTCATTAAATACTGGTACTGCAATTACTTCTTCATAGCAATTTGTATTCTACATATAATCACCTGTATTTTATCTATGAAGAATCTAATATTGTAATCGCTAGTTTATTTTATCTATTTGGGGCTGTATATCAATCCTTTTAACGAGTGTAGTTTCCAGTTTTAACTAATTTCATAGTTTTGTATCACAAATGTTTTTATACTGGGTACTCTCTCCTTAACATTACTAATTAAATATGTCTTTTGAAAGAACAGTAATAAGGTGAAAGATGATATTCTCCATCATTTTCAAAAGGAGGAGCTAAGAGGGGGAAGAAGGAGAGCGATTCACAGTTTGAATGATAAGTTTCCCATTGCTGATAGTTTCATTGAAAGCATGAGTGACACAGTTCATGGGGAAATGCACCAAAATGACATTCATTAGCAGGATCTTTGAAGAAGAGATAAAATTTCTCTTCAATTAGAAGTTGGCCAATTCTTCTCTGATACAGATAGGGAAATACAAAAAAATTCACAAAAATTCTGCCTTCAGGTTTTGTGTGTTTGATTTGGTTTTGGTTTTTTGGGTATTTTTGTTTATATTTTTTTTTTTTCCAGAGAGAATAATCATTTGTCTGTTCCACAACTATGATCCAATTTGCAGATTTATTTGTTTTGTGTCTTTCTTCTAAAATTTATAGTCAAAGCAGAGGAGTTAAAACTAATATTTATACAATGTTAACAAAAATTTGGGGAAATTCTGACCATTTTTGTAACATCTGATTCAAAAGGCAGATCTTTGCAATGTAGAAGTATGTTCATGTCTGTGTATGTTTTTATGTATATTTAAGTTCTGAGGTCTGTTTTCCATTTTATTTACCATAGCTGAAGTTAAAAATTAAAGCTGGAAGTTTGTTTTGTCATAAGTTTCTCAATCTTGTGAGTTTGCATAGAAGTAGTTTCACTCTAACAGTTACTATTCTGATGGTATATAATAAAATAGTATGAATGTTGAATGATTTGTTGTGCATGCATTGCTATTTGTATTCCCAAGGACAGGCTTGTCACTTTTTCTGCTGCTACTCACAGAAAATAAGAACCTCTTTATCTATAAATTAATTAATTATCTATAAATTAAAGGGTGGTGGGTTCAACAGAGTTGGTTCTGATTTGTTGCAGCTTTTTCATCATTCTTGCATTTTCAGTCAAAAAACTCCCAACAGAACATTTTTAACTACTTGACTAAACTGTGTAACTCAAGGACATGTAACAACTTAGCTGCTACTGACCTCTTTCACTTTGTAAAATCCTCAAAGAGAAAACTGGGGTTTGTCAGATTGCATAATTTACGTCTGTATTTATGCACTACAAAGTGCACCATTATGTTTAAAGTGCTTAAAAAAATATTTGCAGCCTTAAATTTTTAAATTCTTCCTTGTAAAGGATAATAGCATAAAAGACAATCAAACTGTGTTTTACTTTATCATGTAGATGAACAATCCTCTGAATTTTATGCAGAGTGTCTGTTTTAAATAATAATAATAAAAAAATTAATAAACCGAATGTGTGTCACAAAATTGTAAAATATATCATCAGCATCAAAATGTCTTGTCTTTGAAATGTTCTGTTTGAGGAAGGTTTGTTAAAATACCAGTAGCTGCAGTCATGGCATCACTATTGTCCACAACATTAGATACACAAATCTAATGCAAAAAACAAAGAGCCACTGACTAGAAGGATGGGAAATCAGGAAGAGCATAGTGAAAAATGGTGATTATCAAATTCTCTGCAGGACAGAAGTAAATTTTCTGGCAATATTGAATTACATTAGAGGTTCTCAGGATCTGAAAGTGAGATATGGTACTTCAAAGTATAATGGCACATAAAAAAATCAACTGGCCATGCTAGCTTAAGATGATAATGACTTTCACCTTTAAAAGTTTGTGTGTTATTAAGGTAAATATCAGATGTACTTTTTATAGAATATGCAGAATGATATTACATAAGCATTTTTAGTTTTTTTTATTTATATTTTCTTCCTTATTTTACCATTACCATAATTACAGTGAACCAGACATAAATGGTTCCATATATATATATATATTAAAAAAACACAAATCTTTTTTTCCGGAGCCCTTTAGATTGTGCATATAATAGTGCATATCCATATGGTGTTATCTATCTATTGTAATCATGTTTTTCTGTCACTGAATGTAGTTATGGCAAGGAGATAATTTTATATTCTGTGTAGCAGATTTGTCTTATTTCACAGCTTAATGTAACATAAGGGTTTGGTGTTTGTGGGGTTTTTTTGTGTATGCTTTGGGGGTGGCATGTTTCTGAGTAAGGGATTTGCATTGGAAATGTGTATTATTGTCTTCCATTGAAACCATCCAGTATGGGTCCAAACAAGAACTTAAAATCCCATCTGAGATAAGAAAGATGAGGTTCAGTGCAAAAAGGTTGGATACTATAGGATCTACTGAAATGAGACACCTGAAATATTTTCTTAGTCTGCTATTTCACTTGATGTGAGAAGGAAAATACAGACAGGTGAATAATTCATAACTAATGATTTATTCAGTGAATGTTTGGATTTTCTGCCTAAGAATTGTCTGTTAGACTGTGATTTACATAAATGAATTTGCTCTTTTCAAATTATTTGTAGAATAGTGCTTTTAAAAATAGTTTGTGATTTTTATTCAGCTTGCTTCAGGAACATATCCCAGGCTATTTTCAATATGTACACAGATGACAATGATATATTATAATTACCCAACTAAGTAACCATAAGTGTTAAGATCAGGGCTTCCTGAGTAAAAGTTCAGAGTAATGAACTTGAAATTAATTTTGCAGAAGAATTCTATACTAATTTCATGACACTGTGGTGAATATATTTACAGTACCCCATGAACTAGAAAATTGTGGGTAGGAAAAACAAATGAGATATGAAAATAGTTAAAGTAATTTAATTTTAAAAAGATTGTGAGTGATCAGTTTTAACATCACACAGTTCTAGGGGAAATCAAATGCAAACATCTTGGTACTGTTAATCTTGTGGATATTTCTGGTAACATCTAATTCCTTGCTCTTCCTCTTTGGTTCTGCAGCAGCTGCTTATCTTTTGTAATGGCCAGACATAGTATATTGAAAAACATTTTCAAAGCTCTTTGCCTACCTGCTAAGATGTTACAAAATGACACAAAACCTGACCTCTTTTTCTTCCCTGGAACCGAAACAATGTTTTGGTGTATGTACATGTGTACACCCACACCCACAAACACAGAGATAGATTGCACTGTAGAAAACTGACTGATAAAGATTCTATTCAAGACAACTTGCATAAAAATACACCTTGTATGTCTCTGTCATTGGGGGAAATAGGGGTAGACTGATGTGTGATAATACTACGCAAACAATATTTCACCCACTGTTTGCATGGGGAAAAAAGCTTACAAGTGTGTAGTTTGAACTCAAAAAGAGAAATAATTGAGTGGAGAAAAATGCTGCAGATGGAGGAAGAGGCAGAAGAAAACAAAGGAGGAGAATACTCTGAATTAGGGTAAAAGGAACTTGAACAGAAAAATGAAAAATGCAGTATGAAGAAAATCAGAGATACAAGGAAGCTTGGAAGGAATAACAAATGCATGGGTCTATTGTGGAGAAGCTTTTCTGAAACGTGCTGCATGCATAAGCTTCCATTTATGATGAGGACATTATGACTTCTGTCTAAAACATTAAAATTTCTGAACTTAAAAGTTAAGCTTTTGGATTTCTGTATCCACTCCTATTTAAAATGCACTTTGACCACATTGCTATTTTTAAACACTTAAATGACAATCTAATAAGGCTAATTTAGCAGTCACAATTATTAATGTTCTGTATAAAGTAACTTATAGTACGTTAAGAGATGAATGCATGTGTCAAGGTTAGCCTGTCCCAGAATATTTAATATAAGCTAAAAGGAAGAAAAAAAATATTGAAACATCAGCAAATAATGCAGTGTTCTAAACAACACCTAGTAAATTGTGTGGGTAAGCATTCAGGAAAGTATTAATACCATAACAGGTAAAATACATATTATCCCTGCATATATTATGGTAATCCGTATGGGGGCAGGGGGAGGGGATTTACATGCACACAGTTAAAGGAACCATATTTAAATAAGGACACCAAGATGCCTTGAAAATACGTAAGTCCAGCAACATGTAGAAGTAAATGCTCTACTAGAATTAGACATTCACAGCTTAGTTTTAATGTATGTATTCTAATGTATGTGTTAGTACTGTGGTTATTAATTTGCCTAGATGATCAGGAGCTTTGGGAACCAAATTGTAATGTGTTAGGATAATACTTTGTTATTTTAAAGACTGCTGTCCATGGAAAGTATTAATTTAGAACTAGAGTTGGATTCTGGGACTGGTTGATCAGAACTGGTTTTCTGACAGTTGCCTGACGCATCATGGTCATCTTAAGACGAAGCAATAGACAAGGAACTACAACTTACTGTGTTTGGGTAGTATAAGAGAAATAGTAGACAATTTGTTGCTTCCTTTCTCTGCACATTCAGTTAGTGAGTTTGTACCATAAAAGCTTTGCGCTTCTAATACGCACAAATCCTGGAAAAGGCAGTACTATTATCCTCTATAGGCTTTATAAATATCAATAGTAATTTTTCATGAAGGTAATTATTTTCTTTAGAACTCTGATTATCTGTAATCTAAATATGGTGATGGAGGCACACCATTTTTCCATGGAAACAATTAACTGTGACAGATGCTGAATTACTACACATTGTTTCTACTACTTGGTTGTCTTAAGATCAATAACTTTGTAATATCCACTTTGTGGAAAATACTGTAGGAAGTATTACAACTAGAAAAAAAACAAGTTTTATTTTTTTGCCTCTCAGGTGTTGCCTGTTCTAGAGTGATACGATACTGATCATATCATTATCATACTTATATGAGAAGTTTGTGCTTAAACACATATTATTGTCTGAAAATGACTTATGATGGATGGGAAAAAATGGGCTATGGATAGGAAAATATTGTCCCTATTTTCTGCAAAAAACACACCGTGAAGTTGCAGATGACTTGAAGAAATCAATCGGTCTTTGAAGACAACAGTTCATCTTCATAAACAGAATGGGTTGTCCTAGTTTCAGCTGGGATAGAGTTAATTTTCTTTCCAGTGGTTGCTGTGTTTCAGATTTAGTATGAAAAGCATGTCAGTAATACATATTATTTTAGTTGTTGCCAGGTGATATTTGCATTTTTTCAAGCTCTTTTTTCAGCTTCCCACAGAAGCTGAGAAGGAGCCTAGACAGAACAACGGAATGGCCAGTGGAATATTTCATACCATAAGCATCAGGCTCAGTATATAGGTGAGGTTAGCTGGGTGGTGGTACTCAAAATAACTGCTCAGGAAGGTCCCAATTTACCAGATGTTGAGAGTCACTTTTATCATCATCATCATCATCATCGTCGTCGTCGTCGTCGTCGTCGTCGTAGTTGTTGTTGTTATTTTTATTTTTATTTTTATTTTCCTTTTCTGTTATTGTTCTATTAAGCTGTCTTTATCTCAGCCCATGAGGTGGGGGTTTTTCCTTCCCTTTCCTCTCCTTTTCTCCCTCTTCTTTCTCCCCACCCTTCTGAGGGAAGGGAGAGAACTGCATGAGCAGGTGCATGGTCCTAGCTGCGGTTAGACCACAATAGATGTGTTTAGTTTGCTCAAGGCCTGTTGAGCTAGTGAGACCCCACATTCAGCTTCTCTTGTTTACCCCAGCAACTCTCTTAGATGTAACAAAAATACTTTCAGAAATGGACTTCGTATCTCGTTTGGAAGCATCTCTGTATTATACATGAATTTGTCTTATGCCCAGTATAATCCCTGAGGTTTAAAGTCAACTGAAGAGAAAGCCCTGAATTTTT
>VYZM01021999.1:130978-160700 GCA_013398915.1 Dromas ardeola | reverse complement strand
GTACGCAAATGACGATGTAAAAAACCGCCCCCGGTGCGTTGCGGACTGGGCAGCCTCGCCGCCGCTCGGCCCACGCGCCGCCACGCCAGTCCCACCAGCGCCAGGAGAAGGTGGGACCTGGCCCAGGAGGTACCTGCTCCGACCTACGTGGCCGGGAGGAGCAGCACCAGGAAGAAAACTTACCCCCGGAGACTCCCGAGCCTCCCAGCACCGGGGTGAGAAGAGAGTGCGGGACTTTCCTGGCTTTACACTGTTGATTAAAGGTCTCTCCGTGCTTACAGAGATTAATTTGCGGTTATTTAACAAAAGAAAGAGCAGGGCTGGAAATAAGTTAACAAATAAATGTTACTTGTGGCCACTTTCTTGTGTTCTGTCAGAAGAAACTCCCGGAGCAGAAGCACCCCCTGGTCCCAGTGGTCACACTGGTTGCCCACCCCGACCTGGCAGCCCTGGGGGGAAAAACCACTTAGTCTCCGGTAAGAAACTCGAGAAACTGGTGAGAAACAGCCCTGCTCTGCCCGCGGTGAGCCCGGTCCCCGCCGGTGTTGCTGGTCCGGCAACGGGCTGCGGTGGCAAGGCAGGAGCTGGGGGTCTGGCGGGGGAGGGCAGGACCCCCCTGGCTCTTATGAAGCTGCTGTGACACGATGGGAGAGAAACTCGAGGTCCCTGGTGCAGGGATGGTGGAAAATTCCTCAACTGGCTGCAAAGCTGGTGGCAGCGCGGGGGGAGCCGAGTTGTCCCGGCACAGTGGGTGCTCTGCGTGGGGACCCTCGTGGCTGCCGGTGGCACGAGCCTGGACCCCGGCGAGGGCTTGGTGCTCCACAGGCTCCCAGACCTCCTCACCTGCCTGGGCTGAGCGAGAGCCTGCGCTTGCAGAGAGGCGGATGGGGCCGAAAAGCTGTTTAGTGAATTCAGCGGGTCCCCTCCGGTCCCCCCCACCAAGCCGTGCCAGCAGGGGAAGAGGAGCCAATCGATTTTATAACATCTCCACTTCCAGAAGCAGCAGCTGAGACATTCCCCCAGCCGGGGACCCGGCAGGACTGAAGAGAAGAGGCAGGAGAATCAGGCGCCGACAGCGGGTGCCTATGGGGACCAGTTCCCGGGGGCAGCCAGGACTCCTGCCTGCCGGGAAAGGTCAGGCAGCAGCAGCAAGCAAGGCACAGAGGTCTTGGAAGAGGCACTCGAATCCATCTCCAGCTGCATCCCTGCGAGTTTGTGCTGGAGGACCGACTTTGCCAACCACACTAAGCCTGGGCTGGGATACGGCTCCGGCAAGAGCCGCACGTCCAGGTCAGCCCCCAGGGAAAGGGCTGTGGTGCATTGCCAAGCCAGTGGCTCCTTCCCACCACGGGGCAGCCCCAGCGGAGGCCCGTGAGCCCATGTCCCCACCTGAAGCCACGCAGGGTGAGTGCCCACCTGGGAGGTGAAGCCTCCCCCCATTTCTCCAGGCTGCAGAGGAGGGCGGCACGCCGGGCCGGGCTGAGCCCAGCACGGGGCAAGTCCTCCTGCCAGATCCAGGCACCACCTTTACGTGGGATGACAGATTCCTCTGGTCTCCGCGTGGGTGGGAACGCCAGGGTCAGTCCCAGCGGGGCCAAGCCAAGCTCCCGCCGGGCGCTGCCTCCATCCTCTGGGAGGACCAGCCTCCGCTGAGCCGGCCGGGCTGGCAGCCGCACCCTGCCACCTCCAGCTGCGCTTTACAGCTCGGAAAAGCAATTTGAGCCAGGCTGGTGCTCGCAAACACGGCGGCACACCTGCAGCGCGTGGAAGCACCCCGGCAGACGCCCTTCCCCAGGCACACGGGGCGGCAGCCCCCCAGCATGAAGCACCGCTGGCTGCAAGCCCCGCCACAGGCTCCTGGGCTCCGGCTCACCGCGGCAGCGCCAGAAGCCATCTCTCTCCCTGCCTGACCTACCAGCAACCGGCCTCTTGATCCAGAAAGCACCGAGCAGATGCCCCAGCACGACAACCTGCATCCGCAGCGCTGGGCTCCACCCGTCCTTCTCCAAGCTTTGCAGCCCCCAAAACACCAACTCCTCGACCTGCAGCCGCTAGGGCTGCATGGGGTGTGTAAAACTCACCAGCCCGAGCCCAAACATCAGTCTTCACACGGCTCTGTGCCCCCGGCTGGCAAGCGGCACAGGGGGCTCTCCTCTCTCCACGGCCCACTCTGCCACAGCCGCAGGGTCGTCACCGCCGGCCTTCCAACTCCACCGAATGCAAAGGGACAGGGGAAAGAGGAGAGAAACGACGTGGTGTTATAAAAATCAGGTCAGCATTCGGAGAACCCTGTAGAACCATGGGTCGGACTCCCGTGCGTGCCTGAGCGCATCAGACGGGCTTCCAAGTGACACCGCACAACGCCCTGGCCCTTATTTTTAACTTGACAGGGAAAGTGCTGCCTAGGGTGAACTATACATACAAAGATAATTTTAATTAATTTATTTATTTCTTTACACATAACTGAAAGTGATGTTACAGTACATAAGTTATTTACAACTGTGCAGTAATGTGTTGCAAAATAAATTATCTAGAAGGCAGCAAAAGTACATTGTTAATGTATATAAAAACTGTACAGCATTTATGGGATACAATTTTTCTTTATATGAGTATTGGCTCTGTAGTGTTTTCAAGTTATGTTCTCAGAAAGAGAAACGAAATGCCCAAGATTAAAGGAAAAAAATATATAAACCACATGGATTTTACTCCATTAAAAACACAGTTGGCAAAGTCCTTTCTCTGCGTCACCATTTCCCCGCCCGCCGCTGGCCGTGCTGCCCCGGCGCACGGTGCGCAGGCGGCTCCTCTGCTCTTCCGAAACGGTGGCGAGCGGCTGCTGCGGGACACCGCGGGCACACCCCGGAGCCGTCCACGCCTTCAGAGCCGCCCACACCTTCAGAGCCGCGTCTGCCCAACTTGGGACGCTGTCTTTTTGTTTCTAATTGTTTTTGTTTTTTTCTTTTCTTTTTTTTTTTTTCTTTTTTTTTCTTTTTTTTTAGACATACCCAGGATGGAACGAGAAACTCAAACAATCCCCCCCCTCCCCCCATGGTTTCCTACTGCAGCTTCTCCGCGAGGAGATCCGCGACCGGTGGAAAACAAGAGAGCTGGAAATCACGGTGTTCACAAGTACATGAATCACGTGGTTGCTGGCCCCGCTCAGCAGCTTCTGCAACACACAAATGGTGTCCTTGGCCTCCTCCCTCCACGCCTCTGCCAGTCTCTTGGCCGGTGAGTGCTCGCTGCCCGCGCAGACCGGCTGCCTCCCTGCCGCAGCAGCCGGTTGGAAAGGAGATGCGCCCCGGCCCGCTGCCCGGCGGAGCTGCCGTCAGTCCGGAAGCGAGGGACGCGTTGTGAAGAAAGTG
Organism: Dromas ardeola; assembly: GCA_013398915.1. Lineage (NCBI taxonomy): Eukaryota > Metazoa > Chordata > Aves > Charadriiformes > Dromadidae > Dromas > Dromas ardeola. The sequence goes on along the minus strand of VYZM01021999.1, from coordinate 157,335 downwards.
CAATTATTTTTCTTATTGTTTTGTTTTCTGCCGATAGCTGCTTCCTCCTCCTCTGACCAGGGATTCATCAGCAAGCGGTAAGGGTGAATGTGAGCTCGACCGCCCGACCTCGGAGGGCTCCCATCTTTGCCAGTTTTCAGTGATGTCTCCTGGTTTTGAACTGTCATGCCGGCAAGAGCACAAAGTCATCGTTCACGTCGACCATTGGCACATAGAACGAGGGCACCTCGTTCACGCAGAGGGATTTGTGCCCCGCGGGGTCCAGCTCCTGCACCTTCAGCTGCCATTCCATCCTTTGCACTGCGTTCAAGGCAGCAGCTTCGTGTTGCTGTCGCATGAGCAGGCACGTCTGGATCGGGGAAATAAAAAACCAAGCAGAGATGAGCGGTGGGCAGGAGAGGGCAGGAAAGGTCCTGCTGCCCATCCCACCTGGCAAAGGCAGGGGACCTGCAGCCATCTCTGCGGTGGGCAGAGCAGCAAACGGAGCACGGGACGCCACACACATCCTTGCAGGAAGGAAACCTGGACTTGGGACATCTGCCGAGCCCAGTTCCAGCAGGAGCAGGGGCGGCAAACCCAAAAGGGCCTTGTGGAGTGGCTTTTAAAGGCTCCTAAGCACTCAAGAGGACTGACCCCGCTGGTGACAGCCTCGGCAGACAGTCCCCATTGGCCCCAGTGGTGGCCCTCGGCTGCCTGAGAGCATGGTCCTGCTCCCTTTGTGGGAGCTGCCAACTTCCTCCGTGTCACCAGCTGAAAGCACAATCGTCCCCACTCCCTCCCAGGCCAGAGTCTGTCGCCCAGAGCTCCGCAGAGCCCTCTGCAAATCACTGCATGGGCTCCTGCCACCTTGAAGTTTGCCATGGGTTCTGAGCTCGCTGCAGCAAGTGTTGCTGGCAAAGACCAGGCCCCGGGGGTTTCAGTGACGGAGAAAGCTCCAGCCCAGACAGCACGAAGCAGAGGAAGAGTCAGACAGACAACCCTAACCAGAACGTGTCTCCCTTCTCCCTTTTTGGAACCAGAAAAGGCAACTGCGCTCCCACAGTCCCTGCGGAGGCTCCCACCTCTCCGCCGTGCCATGCACAGAAGCGTCCCCCATCGCCTAACGCTGCCCAGACCACCTCGGGACACCAGCTCCCGGCAGATTTTTGGAAACCACAAAGGCAGCTTCCAGGCTACAGAAGCAGCCAGGACCCCTCTCGGGGAGACGCTGCCAGCAGGAGGCAGAGCAGCAGGACCTGCAGCACCGGGGCTCCCGCACCTCTCACCTTCATTCGGTCGTACTTGTCATCCACGTCTTGCAACCAGGAAATGAACTGTCGCGCGTTGAAACGGTCTCTGACCGATTTGTTTTCATCTCCCTAAGCAAAAGACAGCGAAAGGGAATTACACGATAGATTATTATTATTTTTTTTACGGTCCCAGGTCTGACAGGCCATATTCAAACCCCTCTACGGGCACACACTCATCAGAAACAAGAAAGGTGCCTGCAGGGAGGGAGAACAGAGGATGCTGCTCCCAGCTGCTCTTGCAGCCCTTTGCCAGGGGCCTCAGCCTCAGAGACGCACAGACACATGCCTGCACGCACTCCCCATTTTTGCTTTCTTTGCAGAGAATCTGTCCGCGCCAGCCCATCACAGCACCCGCACCTCTCTGTCTCCTTCAACTCATGCCCAAGATCGTAACGCCTTCGCTTCAGAAGCACGGACACTTGGCTGGGAAACGCCGAGGCATAAATCAAGGCTCCTGGATCAATATGCCAGGTCAGTAATAAATTCCAGGATCCCATCCCTGCACAGGATCCCTCCTGCAATGCAGCAGCGTGCTTCCCCGAGCAGCCAGGCTGGCGGCAGCTGCGGCACACAGGCTGCAGAGGGTGCTGGTGGGATGGCTCGGGACCACCGCAGACACACAGCCACCGGCTGCAGACACCGGACACGATTCCCCCTTCTCCGGCACAGAAGCATGTGAAATCGAAGGAAGAAATGACCATTTTTTTGTGGGCTGTGTGACAGAGTCTGGCTCTTTCAAAGCCACTATTCAGACACCAATCAATTTAATGGCTCTCTCCCCTTCCTTCAACAGGAAAAGACATCCCAGAGTGTAGTAAAATAAACCTTTCAAGTGTGCAGATGATCCTGATCAAGAAGAAAGGCAGAGGGTCCTGACTCACTGATAAATGTGAGTCATCTCTGCTCCTAATGAGACACGGTGCTCCCTGTACCCCCATGTTCCCGGATGTATTTCCTTCCCCTGCACACATGTGGGGTATCCAACAACAGGCGACCCCAGAAACCAAGTCAGATTTAGGCAATATGGGCACGTGCTGGGGAGAGCTCTTGCAGGATGTCCTGCATCTGTGTGCCATGGTGGGCGACAGGCACCTGAGCGGGGAGAGCATTAGTAGCTCCTGCCCACATTCCTCCCTGCGTCCAGAAAAGCACCGTCTCCCTCAGGGTCTTGCAGGGCACCTCTGAGACACTTCTTCACCACCAAGACAGGCACTGACCTGATTTTCTAGAGGCATGTTATAGACCTCGGAGTCCAGCAGCATGGTGCAGGCACTGAAGGGCACAGCCTGGTTGGCAATAGTCCTTGCTGCCCGACAATGAACTCTCAAAATCTCCTGCTCGCAGGAGACGATGAGCTTCTCCTGAGGAAGAGCAAACAAAGCAGTGAGCATGGCAGCCTCGGTTTCCCCAGCAGAGGAAGTTCAGGGCCTCTTCCCCAGCAGGAGTTTCCCTGGAGCGCTCCCTTACCCGCTCTATGCTGTGCTGGAGCCGCAGCTTCCCCCGGACGGCTTCCTGCTGCTTGAAGAGCTCCTTCAGAGGCTCCGCGAGCGACGGCGGCGGGGCGATCTGCGGGCACGCGACAGCAGAGGGTTAGAGCCAGCAACGCTGCTGGGTGCGCAGCCCGTGGGGGTGCCTGCTCCCCCGGCCACGCAGCCGAAATGCACATCAGCCAAGGGCTCGGAGAGGGAGTCGGGGCCACCCCGCGGGGTGCTGTATGGAGCTCACCAGAGGAGAAGGTCTGCCTGTCTCCTCAGCAGGCAGGTGGCAAAGGACAACGTCCCGCCAGTGCTCAGACCACAATGACGCGTGAGACAACAGGGCAAGAGGTGTCCAGTGCCGAGAGACGAGCTCAGGCTGCAGAGCCAGAGCCTCAATCACCCCACGTGCTGCAAGGGCAGTTTGTAAAGGGGCCCGAGCGCGTATGATGAAGGGGATGATACTGTTGGGAGAAATACTGCCGGGAGCAGCCCAGCCTGCACGCCAGGAAGGGTGCCTGTGCTCTTATCTGTCCTGATCTGATCTGCAAGGCGCTCCTCCAGCGCAGCCCCAGTTGCAGAACAGAGGAGCAGGTGGCTCTGGGTTAGCCTAGGAAGGAACAAGCTGATGGAACACAGGCTACAAGCACCGCGGTGCTGTCGCAGACTGAGCACATGTTAACTCGTGCAAAGAGTAACTCACGCATGGACTACCCTGCAACAGAAATACCCACAGATCGGGGTATCTCACCCTGCCTGCAGCAGGGAACAAAGCCTGACGTGGCTGGTCATATCGACCCTCTAGGCCGGATGCCGGATTTACTGCCTGCAGCATTAATTTTATTGATGCATTTGTATTAGCAAGTCCATTCATGCAGCACAGCAGTGAAATGCAGATCCCACTGCCAAGGAGCGTGTGATATCGGCAAGTCAAATATTGGTGCTCGGGAAAACGAAGGCAGGAGTTAAGAGCCACCTTTTTCTTACAGTCTTCTAGGTTTATTATCCAATTACTATTACTGCTTGTAAAAGCAGTTCTGCCTTCCGGCCTCAAATCCAGTGGGTTCATATAAACTTGCTCTAAAGCGTGAACAAATCTCAGGTTCCCAAGCCCAGCCTAAGGTCTTCTCTGCAAAAATACAGTGTCTCAGAGGATGCATTTATCATGCAGCCACATCCACTTACCGAGGCTTAGATTTGTCATAGAATCATAGACTTGCATGTTCTAAAAGTAGGCTAAAGCCACGGCCGGGGGTGCCATCAGCACTGCAAAGGGCACTCATGATGCACAGGGGACAATCTGGCTGTGCTTGCAGCAGCAAGGGAGGGGACAGTCCCTGATGCTGCGGTTTAAAGAGAGAAGGTGACTCACCACTGGAATATGGAGCTTGCTTAAAGGCTTGCCATCCAACAGGTAGGAGCCCGTATAGGTGACATATTCAGCGTAGCACTGCGGAGCTTGGGGGGTAATATAGCAGAGGATTTTCCGCTTCTCTTCAATCTTTTTCCTGATCTGGAGGTACTCAAAGTAGGGGTTGGACCTGTCACTGTGATAAGGTTCAATGTCGTCCAGCTTTATAGCATCTACGATAGCTGCCAGTGTTTGCTGTATCATCTCCCTTGTCTGCTGGGTGGACGTGTTGATCTGCTGCTGCAGCTGCTGGTTGGAGCGCTGGAACCGGCGCTTGCGAGGGTGCTGAGCCTGGGAATCGTCCTCCTCTGTAATGCGGCCTTTGGCACGTGTGACGGGCGCAGACACAGGAGGAAATTCCTTCTCAGAAGAGGCGGCATTCTGCTTGTTTTGGTTGGCGAGCATCTGAGCCCGGTTCCTGGTAATCCGCTGAGGAATCTCTTCTATTTTGGGCGGTTTGGGAACTTCTGCTACTGGTTTTTGTATTGGTTCAACGATTTCTGCTTGAGTGTTGCCCGGAGGTACATCGGCCTGGGAGGAAGGGACTTGGCTCCCACCACGTGCCGCAGCACCCTCCTGTGAAACGCTGCTCTCGGCGGTGGCCACGGGTGGGGGACAGGTCTGGGAGCTGCCCTCTGCCACCCCACCAGAAGAGGACAGGTCTTCGTGCACAGCCTCTACCTCTTTGCTCTCCACCTGAGCGGACTCGGATGGGGTCTGTTGGAAAATCTGTGCTTCCGAGTCCTCCGCTCCTTTTTCCTCAGCTACGTTCAGTGCTTCTGAGGTGGCTTCTTGTGCAGCCGCTTCTGGTTTCTGCTCTTCTGCTTGTGGCTCCGTCTCCACAGGCAGGACAGCAGCTGCCTGGCTGGCTGGCGGCTCCTCCGGCTCAGCGGACGCTATTACAGACGCGTTTGCTTTAATGGTCCCAGCGCTTGTTTCTGAAGCTGCTGCTGGGCTTTCTTCTACTGCTTCTGCCTCCGTCATCTCTGTCTCGGCAACATCCTTAGGTTGGAGCGGCAGGTCTGGTAGCGAGAAGGGCCCGAGGTCCAAGTCATCTTCTGTATTGGTGAAGGGATCAGGCCACGTTACTGCCTCCTCTGTATTTGCAGGCGCAGCGTTATTGTTTTCTAAATAGTTGTTTTCTGGCGTGCTAACAACTTCTGCCTGAGGTTCTGCTGGCATACAAGGGGGCTCTGGAGGTATCTCAGGTGCTTCTTCTGGAAGAGGCTTGCAGTTACTGAAGAACGTGTCTAACCTAGTAGGGGACATGTACGGTGCCTGCTCTTCGGCGTTCGCTATTTCTCCTGGAACTGCTTCCTCAGCATCCTCTTTGACTTCATCGAGCCCCGGTTCAGACACTGACAGAGGGTAAGATATGGGAGAAACGGGGTAGGAAGTATCTGTGGGAATGAAGGCTACCGGTGTAGGATGAATCGGCTCTAGGGAACAAAGCGGAGGTTTAGGGGACTCAGAAAACCTCTGGGGAGATTTCATCAGAAGCTCTGAGCCCATGGACCAGCTGACAGAGTGCTCTGCCGGGTTACCCATCAGGCTGGGAGGTATGGCGGTGTCAGGGTTTCTGGAAGGAGGATTATCCCAGTCTATATTGTTTTGTTCTGGCATACCTGAACTGAAATGGTTTTCTTCAATTGGTGGTAAGTAGGTAGATTCCGGTGGCATAATGGAGGCAGTAGCTTGCTGCTCTTCCGTGGTATCCAAGGGCATGCCGAGGTCAGGGGGAAGAGCACTTTCTACCGAGGGAGCCAGCAACTCATCTCTGTGCGAAGGGGAGGATTTTGCTTGTAAACCAGAAAAGACACTTTCAGGCGACTGGGCAACTCCGCTGACAGGTCCTGGCGCACAATGCAAAGCTTCCACTTTCGGTGATGAAACCCCATAATCTGGTGAGTAATACCCAGGAGATAAACACTGGAACTTCTCAGTAGGAACAGAAGGAAGGGGAACTTTCTCCTCCATTAAATGCTGCACCGGAGAGTCGTAATTTGATGTCGCCGGGACACTTTGCTGTCTGAAAAATTTATCTCCGACGCTGAATTCTTCTTCAGGTGCCCTTCTGATGTCAACTGAGATGGAACGATAAAGGTTTGTGGAGGGTATGGTACGAGTTGGGGTCTGACTTGGATTCTCGGGGAGCCCAGTGGAAACATTCGCGTATCTGTCAAAGAAGGATGGAGAACAAGCGTTCATGGACATCGTGGATATGGGCAGTGAGTGCTGCGAGTCCGCGCATTCAAACATCAGGTCTGTGTAGTCTTCGTTGCTGCACGAAGGAGTCCTGGGCGTCTGCATCACCTCCTCGTAGCTTGGACAAGAGACGACGGATGCCGGGGTCGGGACTCCCGTCGGCCGGTTTTGATCCGGCCTGGGAGACGCCGGAAGGATCTCCTTCAGCTGAGGACCCGTAATCCAGTCCTTAGAGTCTGTGCCGACAGCAGGCTGTGCCTTGTTTTCCGGTGACAGTATAGGAGTCAGTGGACCCAACTCTTTAAGCTTCTTGTCCTTGAGCTGAGTATCCAGCGCTAACGGCTTCTTCGTTGCCAGATCCAGACTCCTCTTGCGCACATCTTCCGAGCTTTTGAGTTTGTCCTTTAATTTGGGGTCTCCGGACCTGTGCCTCATTTTCTCCATTTGCTTCATTCTCTCTTTGTGCCTTTTGTGGCGCTCCTCGATTTCCAGGTCTTTCTGGCTCAGCATCCTCTCAAAGCTGGTCATCATCAAATCACCGTCTCCCAGAAGTTTCTCCCTTGGCCTAGCATCTTTCTTGCCGCTGTCTTTGGATAGGGTTATTTTTTCATTCCCATTGCTTATTTTTATTGACTCTGATTTGTCTTTCTCTTGGTTCTCCTTGAGCTTCTCCTTCAGTTTGGTTTCACCGAATTTGAGGTTGTCCTCCTTTGATTTATCTTTGAAGGTGGTAACTTGAGGACTGTCCTTGTCTTTAAGCGTTGACTTTGGCTCGTCTTTGTGGTGTTTAAAGAAACCATCTGCATGTTTGTCTCTATGCTTTTCCTTTTCCTCCTTCCATTTTTCCTTGTGTTTATCTCGCTTCTTTTTCTCTTTAACTGTGCTGATGGTGCTGGAACCATAAGTCTTTTCTTTTTCCGCCTTCTTTGACAGCTCTCTTTCAGAATCATTTTTGTCTTTCTTTTCAGAAAATAAGTAATCAATGCTTTTCTCTGGTTCCTCATCAGGCTCTGCCTTCATGTTGTAGGAAGTGCCAAAAGCCTCCCCATCCACAGAGAAATCTTTTTCATAATGAGTGGAATCCTTTCTGCTGCCGGAGTCTTTGAATTCTTCTGCTTTTTCCTTTTTCTCCGTTTTCTCCTTCTTTGCTTTTTCTTTCTCATGACTTTTCTTTGACGAAGACGAGGAATGTCTGTGTCTCTCCTTCTCCTTGAGTTTGTCCTGCAAGCAGGGTAAAGGGAGAGAGTCCTTAAACTTTTCTTCAGCAGCATCAGTAAGAGAGAGGTTAGAAGACTCAAAGAGGCTGGTCAGTCCCGGATCTTGTCCTCTATCTGTGAAGCTGTCAGAAGAGATCTCGCTGATTTTGTCATTGGAGTCATCTCTATAGTCATTCAGAGCCTCCTCCTCCAATTTCTCCAGCAGGCTCTTCTCCGACTCCCCTCCTTTCGAAGACTTTTTCTCTTTGGAATGCTCTTTATCTGGCTTCTCCTTATGCTTGCTTTTCACCTTGTCGTCACTGGCATGTTTCTTTTCAACCTTTTCTGGGAGCTTTTGCTTGTTTTTCTTCTCTTGGGTGGAATCTATGGATGTTCTGTCTTTCCTGTCCTTGTACTTCTCGGTAGACTCCTTATCTTTCTTCTCTTTGTGTTTTTCAAAGGAACTCTTCTCCTTCTTCTCTTTTCCCCCTTCTGATGTTCCTTTGTCCTTCTTCTTCTCCTTGGAGTCCTTATCTTTCTGCTTCTCTCCTGAATGTTGCCGGTCGGAGGAGTACTTACGGTGCTTGTCAGGGTACAGCTCCTTCTCGGTAGCTGCACCGTCGTCCTTCTCCTGCAGACTGTCCAGACGATGCATTTCGCTCCCAGCAGAGTCGCTGACTTTGAACCCAGTCAAGCTGTAATCATCCCTCTCATCTTCGCTTTCATCTGTGAAGATGTCTGCAATGCTGTACCAGCTTTTCTCCTTGCCTTTCTTCTCATCTTTTTTCTCGGAGAAGTCCTCTCGATCCGTGGAGAAGCTTTTCTCTTTCTTCTCTTTAACCTGGTCGAAAGAACTCTTCCTTTCTTTGTCTTTGCTGTGCAGGTCTTTGTATTTCTCCTTAGTTTCTTTTTTCTCTTTGAAACTCTTGTCTAGTTCTTTGTCTTTCAGGATTTTCTCAGGAGCAACTTTTTCATTTTTCTCCTTGTCGCCTTCTTTGGATTTTTCCTTGTATTTTTCTGGCTTCACCTTTTCTTTTTTTTCTTTATCGGGAGCATCTTTCTTCTCCTTTTCCTTCCCAGAATGGTGCCTCTCCCAACTCTCCAGAGTTTTACTGCTGAATTCAGGGTCAGACTTATCCTTGAAGAACGTTTCGCAGCCATATTCTTTAAAATCATCTCGATAGGGCTCCTCTTGCTTCGTTTTGCTATCTTTTCGATCTTTAGAGCCATCAGAGGAATCTTTTCTGTCTTTGTTGGTTTCACCTGTGTCTTTTTCTTTCCTCTCTTTGACACTCTCTGCAGAATCCTTCCTTTTCTTATCCTTTTCAGGCAAATAACTAGGAGTAACTTTGTGTCTGTCTGTTTGGTCCTTTTTCTTCTCGGAGCTTTTGTCCACATAGTCCCTCTCTTTCTTCTTTAAGTAAGTGTCCTTTTCATTACGTTTCTCGTTGTATTCCTTCTTCTCTTTCGTTTTGTTTTCCTTTTTCTTGTCTTTAATTTCCTCTTTCACAGGTTCTATGATTAGTTTTGCCACGGTGTCATTTTTAATCTCCCTGAAATCTGTTACTGGAGAATCCCAGCTATCTTCACCTTTGAAATCAAAGGATGAATCAGAAGACAAGTCTGAAAACCACCTCTCTTGCTGATCATCTGAAAGGCTGAATTTCGTGTCCTCGCTTTCAGGAAATTGGTTTTTGTTATTAAACTCATCAAAGCCAGACTCATCCCTGTAAAGTTTTTCTTTTTTGCATTTTTCTTTCTCTTCCTTGAAGGATTTTTCTTTCTCTAGTTTAGAAACCTTCTCCTCCTTCAGCTCATTCTTCTTTTCAGACTTCGACTGCTTGTCCTTTGACTTCTTCTTTCTCTCCTCCTTGTGTATTCTCGGCTTCTCCTCTTTGGGAGACTTCTCCTTTACAGGTTTCTCTTTTTCTGATTTACTTAATCCTTCTCTGAAGGATTTGCTCATGTCTTTACTACCATCTTTGACTTTTCTTAATGATTTCTCCTCTTTCAAGGATTTTCCAGTCTCATCTTTATACAACCATTCCTTCTCCTCCGCTTTACCTTTGGGGAGCTTTTCCTCCTTCTTACTGTGTTCTCGCTCGTGCTTTAACACTTTCAATTTGTTTTCGACTGGATTTTCTGTCTCTACTATCAAGCCTTTCTCAGGCTTTTGTTTAGAGTCCTCAAACTCAAAAGAAAATGTTTTGATTATTTTAATGTCTTGGCTGATGGGGCACTGCCCCTTCTCCTTGTTTTTATGTTTGTGTTTTGTTTTATGCTTTTTAACAACCTTCCCCTCCTTGTCCAGCTTTGGAATTGCTCCATCCACATTGCTATGGAATGAATTCTTTTTCTCAGAAACAGTGTTGTGTGGGGTGTTCTTCTTTTTGTGCTCTGGTTTCTTCCTGACTGGCTTTAGTGACTCTAAGCTCGAGTCCTCGGACGAGTAGTCTGACTCGCTCGTCAGTCTCGTCCTGGTGGAGTCCGATAAGGAACTGACATCTGACCAAGCTGGAGAAGATATGGTTTTCCAATTGTCCGTCCTCCAGTGCTTGGAGTGCTGTTCTGTAAGATTGGGATTATGTTTCTGGGATGCTAAACTCCCATGAGAAGAGGTCGATGAGGCAGACAGAGAGTTAAACAAGGAGGATTCCTTTAGCACTAGCCTTGAGTCCTTTACACAGCTAGAGCTCTGAAGAGAGTCTCTGTCATCCTCCTCACTCTCCACGTTTTCACTCTCTGATTCAGAGGAACAAAATTTGTCATTTTTTTTGCCAAACCGAACCTCTTTGCTTTTTGTCTCCTTCTTCCGCTTCTTTTTTACTTTGCTTTTCTCCTTCTGCGCCTTTGTGCTGGCGGGCTCCCGAATCTTGCTGCTGGGCAATATCGAGTGGGTCGAAAGTCGCAGCTTCTCCCCTGTCCCCACAGCAACGCTGGTCTCCTCCTCGTCCGAGCTGTCCGACAGGATGCGGTGGGCAGCTTTCTTTGGTGTAATTGTGTTATTTTTAGTATAAGTTTTCACTTCCATTTTGGGTATGGAAATGAAACTGTTTGCTTTAGTCTCTTTTCTGTAATCCTTTTTCAGCAAATGTTTGTCATCGACTGGCGGGACCCGGTCCTGCTCATCGTCCTCATCAAATTCATACTCATCCTTCACCGGGGTGATGGTTTTGGGGGGCTCCTGGGTCTTGGGCTTGTGCTTCAAACCCTTCTCAAACTCTGAGTCTGTGTTATTGCCATCAACAGAGCTGGAGGGAGCGAAGGAAGGGGCATCCTCCTCTTCTGAGGTCTCTGCAGAGAGAGAAGAACAATGCGTTAAGGGCTGCAAAGGGCTTCGGGGAGCATCATCAGTCTGCTGCAGTTGTGAACCCCTGCGAACGGCCCTGCCACCCTTTGGCCTCACCCAGCCTTTGCTAAGTCTGCAGCTGAAAGCTCGAAATGCCAGGTTGGGAGATCTTTTAGAAAGGAACAGCTATCCAATCTCAAACCTGCACGGGGTGTTCCTCAAAACAACGTCCCGGGTTTTATCAAGAGAAGAACTTTTTAACAGGGTTATGATTGCACACAGTGTAGGTGAAGACCCCCCGTAAGACCAGAACTCTAATTAGCAATAATTAAAACCTGCGGCGCTTCCCCACCTGGCACAGCCACAACGGTGGCACTCGTGCGACAGGCTCTAGCAGGGCGCTCTGCTGAGGGACAGCCCGGGAGCACAACCCGAAACGTCAGCACCGGTGCAGCCGAGCACCATGCCCTGTGACTGGGGAGGGATGGGAATACACGACGTGCACGCAAACCTCCTCCTCTCTAGGCACGAGCTGGAATATTTACCCACATTTCAAAGGTAAGACATCCATTTACCTGCAATTGGCTTCCAATCCTACATCTCGATTGCACCAGGCAAGTGATCTCAACGTAGGGTTCCAGGGCAAACAGCTAGAGCTCCCGGAGCTAAAGGCTGGTAGTTATGTTGTCTGAATTTGGGTTACAGCTACAGACGGACTCCTGACCGTGGCAGCAGCGTGCAGATATTCTGACAAGAGTCTAACTTCACTGTCCTCTTAACGTCTCTGTATTGACAGACAGCTGCAGGCCACAAACATCACTCCCACGTTCACAGAAAGGTCAATCTCACCTGTTGAGCTCTCTTCGCTAGAGGGGTACGTGGTCTTTCCCAGGAGCAGATTCACCATGGTGGGAGAATTAGCTACTTTTAAAGGTGTCTCGCCCTTCCTGTTGCTTTGATGAGGATTCCCTCCATAATGTAACAACAATTTCACCACCTGAAAACAGAAATTGAGACTTGAAGATGCTCATCATGTTTTGATTCCAGGCTTCTTGTACAACTTTCATATATAACTACAAGGGGGATGTCCTCAAGCGAGAAAGCAGTCTGTCCTTGGGACGTGCCTTATGGTACCAACAATCATTGGTAAGAAAGGAATCAAAAAACAGCAACACAAACCAACTTGGGCAGGAAAGAAGGAAGAAGAACAAGACACAAATCCATGCTCCCTCCCTCTGACTCCAGAAGGAAAATGAACTATCCCTCTGTACAGAGGAACACCAAGTACAACACTCAGCAGCACCGGGGCAGGGAAATTCTTGCCTGCTAAATGGTTAATCAGCAGCAAATGATAATAAAATAACCACAACCTCTGTATTTGCACAGTTCGGTGCTTGAAGCACAAGGAAAAAAAAAGTCATTAAAAACACAGCTATGAAATCCAGCAAAAACCAACCTTGAAGTGCCCGTTATTCGCTGCATCGTGCAGCGGGGTGTCGTCATCCAACCCCTTTGTGTTGACTTCGGCGCCCGCAGCAAGCAGCTGCTTTGCAACATCGTAGTAACCCCGGTTGCACGCCTCGTGCAATGCCGTCCAGCCTGCAAGCAAAGGGACACTCAGAACATGGACATCACCTTCATGGAGGAGTTGGACACAGTGAAAATTAACCTCCATCCACAGATGCCAGTATGTCAAGGGGTCTGTGGCTCTGATGGCCAAGAAGACTGTCTCGTTTGCCCAGCTCCCCATGGCACATCAGGCAGAAACCTGCAGCTCTGCCTTGCTACTCCAACCAGGCAGTCGTTAAATCAATCCCTCTTTTCCCTCTGGTCACGCAATGTGCTGCAGATTATCTGCCAGAACGGACACAGCCCCGGGAAATGGAAAGGCAAAATTTTATGTAGGAAATTAAGCGAAATGCTGATGCCACTTGGAAGCCAGGTCTCAAATCCTTTTCTCTTCCAACTCCTCTGTAAGGGAAACATGGCCGCCCAGATCAGGACTGAGCCCTGAACTGCAGACATCGCTCCGAAACATCCCCCACACAGACCTCACAAACATTTTCTGTGTGTTCTCCAAAGCAAGCAGCCATGCCGCGCATAACAGGCCCCCGGCTCAAGGAGAAACCAAACAGCAGGTCTCCACAGTAACAGTGTCTCTCCTTCTCAAACAAACCTCCAAAGAACACAGAATGAAACATTTTATCATGTTCAAACAGACTATTTTTAAGCAGAAACTGTTTTGAAGTTTCCCAGCAAATGTGCGTGGCTCCTTCGGTATTTTGCTGATAGCATCGTGGGAGCTCATTCTGTTACCTTCACTTGGAGCATTAAAAAGGGGCACCTGTGACCAGAATTAATCACAATTGATAGTTCAGTCTAGCGCTGATATTAATGATACAGGCGGAGGAACATGCGTATCTATTTATAGCCCCAAAATCGTGTGAAGAGAACAGCAGAGAGCAAAGTCAAGCTCTCGGACGTGCTGGGAGAAAGGCTGCCTCATGCTAATTCATCCCCATCGTTGGCGGGGTGTGCACGAACGGCACTGTTCATCATCTCACGGCCGCCCTCTCATCGCAGCACTCGGGGCTGTTCCCACCCCAGGCTCCGCTGTGGCCGCAGCCCCACATCCAGGCTCATTCCCACCACCAGAAGCAGGGGCTTGGCAGCACTGCTGGGGAGGAGGAGGTGGTGCTACTCCTCAGCTGCGGCTCAGGACAATCAGTGTTTCCTCTAAGTCGGGAGCCCGACCTTGCCCTTCACATTCACGCTGCTCCCACCAGTGGCACCCCCACGTTCGGTACTTAAAAACAAACCCCAAAACGCTGCAGGCATCAGCCATTCAACTCTGCAGCAATGATTTTACAAACCCACTCTTTCCAATGCTTTTGTGCATACGATTTCTTATATTTTAAGTAAAAAAAAGAGCTAAAACAGCCCCACCTCCCTTTGCAAATTCCCCTCCAGACTTCCATGACAGCATCCATGTGGAAGGGGACAAGAAAACGGACCACAGGGTCCCCGTCACTGTTTCAGAGCATGGAGCCACAGCAGTCCCAGGGATCGCTATGGATCAAGCCCAGCTTAGCATCACTGCCCCAGGTGGGAGCATGTTCAGGGCAGACAGGACAGCCTGGGAATTTAGCTACCAAACTCCAAGAAGCGAACCGATGCTTTTCAGGGATTCATTATTTTGACAAATCTGTGGTAGTTGGTGTTTTTTTTTAAAAAAGGACAGCAAGACTTTTTCCTCCCCAAAGAGCAAAATCATTATTTTTGGTTAGTCCCCTCTTTACAAGTAGCAAACCCACGTTATAAAGAAACTCTTTTCTCTGGTAGGAGCCATTCTTGGAGGTGGAATGTGCAACCAGGTGGGAAAAGGTTCAGATCCGTGGTCTGCCCCGCCAGGACTGCCAGCGGGCTGGTTACCTGCAAAGTCTTTCACATTGACATCTGCACCCTCGATAATGAGCTCCTTGATGCGCCGGGCATCTCCTCGGATGGCAGCTCGATGCAGCCGAGTCTCTCCTCGCTCGTTTCTCTTATTTACTTTATCTTTGGTTTTGGAGGCAGAGTTAGGAGTTCCCTTCTGACAAACTGTAGACTGAGAGGGATGCTTTGGTGTTGTGTCAACTGCATGGAGGAGAGAAACAGAGTCAAGAACTGCAATTCAAAGGAAGTCCTAAAACCCTTAGAGGGAGCTCTTGCAACACGTTTCATCTTGCCTCTCCCCAAAACGCTCACCACAAGGCACCGAGAGGCAACGGAACCTCTGAAGTCGATGTGAAGACAGAGAAAAACCTGTGTTTGTATAATGCAGATAGTAATTGCAGGCTGCCAAAGCCCACTGGAGAGAACTGCAGTCCTTGCAAAGACTGTAGGCAATTCCATGATTTAGGAGCAGACAATGAAGCTCCTCACCCTAAAAGCTCATTTCCTAAGGGAAGCGGCCTTTTACCAAGTACATGTGAGGTCTGACAGCCTTGGGAGGAGACTGCACATTTCCTAGGAGAACGTCTGAATGCTCTGAAGACAACACAGCTTTTTGCCTTTTTTTTCCCCTCCCCAAGGAACAGCACCATAAGCAGCTAAACTGGTGTTAAGAACAACAAAATACGTGGCTAAAAGCTGCAATGTTTGTGTGTAGGATGCAGACGTGCGCATACAGATAGCACAGTGCCTCTAAAAACCCCGAGGGGGTCATGTATGCAACAGATAAAAATTACTAAAATACAAAATCCGTGGTAAACGCATTCCAGCTGCTCTGCATCTCAAGTTACAGTTGCACTGGTTACATGTTTTATCCCTCTCCACAAGAAGAAACATTAAAAAACCCACAGAGGATGGTATTTTAACTTTATTCACAATGCTCCTTTCCTGAGTTAGCCTGAGACGCCAGCGGAAAATGCGAAGCTCTGACGTGGAGGAGGCTCCCATGGAACCGAAGCTCTGGTTCAGCAGCCAGGCCAGCCTCAGTGGCAGCCTGGATTCGGCCCGTGGGACATCTCCTGCTACTGCCTTATTCTGGAAAGAAGGAAGGGCAGCCGCAGCCTCAGCCACATGTGAACCCCGGCAGCAGCCCGTGTCCGGAGTCGCTGTGGGAGTGGGTGTCCTGCTGCCTGGCTCCAGCATCCCACCATTGGCAGTGAGAGCAGGGAGACCCCATGGAGCAGCGTACCAGCCCCCCTGCACCACGGCGGGGGTGGCAGCTCATCTCTGCTGCTAGCGAGGAGCTACCTGAACCCCCCCGGTGACCCCGTGGCCAGGCACCGAGAAGCCCAGGTATTCGCGAGCCTCTCGCTGCAAGCTCACACAGGTTTGCCCACACCACTGAACAAAAACCAGCCTCTGGATCTCACCTGGGCTGTTTGCAGACTCTTCTGCTGTCATCTGCATAAGGAGAGCGACTTGCTGGCGCTCAGAGAGCGGGTAGCCTGCCCGGATCCCCGAAAGGCCCATTCCGAAGAGCAAGCCAGGCTTTCTGGTGGCGGGCTCCTTTTTAATCCTCTTCCGCTCTGGACCCTGCTTTTCTGTGGTGCAAGGAGACACAAAAACACAAGCCGTGAATGTTGCTGTAAATGAAAACCGTATCCGTTTCCGAGCAAAGTGCTAACAACTCTCCAATTTCGTTTCCATCTCTCACAAAAAAGCCTGCGGTGAGGGATGGATCTCTGCAGTGGCAACACTGGTACCCAGGGCAGCCACCTGGGCTCACGCCGCTGTGGGTTGCAGTGGGGACATGCACCCCTCCTGCTGCCCACCAGCTCCTCCGACAGCCTCTCCTGGCACAGGCTTTTTACCAGTTCTCCCCCCACCATCAAAACAGCAGCGCAAGAGGGAGGGAGGAGGTCCTTGGAGGGGCTGCTGCCAGTACTGTACCTTCCATCTCGCTTCTAGGAGCCTCCATTTCATGCCATGGTGCTTCGAGGAGCGTACGCAGCCTTACACCACCACAGCATGGACTGAACTGGAGGCATCTAAAAGCATCAACAAAGAGTGCTAACAAGATAGAGGCTGACAGCTCGGAAACGTTGCCATCTCACCCCCTCACCACCATCAAACCGAGGACTCTGCAGCCAGACCATCAACGCCGGCCGAGCCGGGACGGTGCTCAGGGGGAGCACAGGGCTGGCCCTCTCCTCCCGAAGAGGCTGCTCCCAGCCTAGCGCAGAGCACCCACCTGCGGTCAGGCCAACGCCTGCTTAGCCACATCCATTCCTGCATCCCTCTAAAAAACCCCCCAAACAAACGGGAGGGGAGGAAAAAAAACCCTGTGCCTGGCTTGTCATCCCCCAAATCCCAGCCTGAGACGCGGTCTCCTAAATCATCTGGCTACAAAGGCAGGTCCTGCTGAGGGACTGAGGGCAACCACCTCTAAAGCCGGTATTTGCTGCTGGCATGTCATGTGCACAGGGATGAGACAGAACCCCAGCATCTCCCTGCACCTCCAGCCTTGCTCCCAGTGACCCACGCAGCAGCCCCACTGCGAGCTGGTGAGAACTGGACCCCGCTGAGTGCTCTGCAACTGGCTGCCTCCCTCCCCGCTGCCCGGCTCAGCCCAGCTCGCACACCCGACCTCTGCGAGAAGTCTCATCCTACAGCTTCTCTTAAGCATTTTTTCCACTTTCCTTTATGCAAGTATTGGCCCTTTTCCTGCGCAAGGAGAGTCAGCAGCCTGGTTTGCTTGCTGGTTGATGCTGCCCAGTGGAAGCACAAATCCTGCTGCATGCTCCGCAGAGCCGCAGCCACGCCAGAGCCCCACTGCAGGGATGCGTTCGGTGAATAAAGTTTCAAGGTGCCAGTTCAGGAAACAAAAGTTAAGTTTCCCTTTCATGGAGTCAGCCAAGCAAGAGAGACAGAATCCGTAGCTGCAGAGCAGCGCGGCAGCTCCCTGCCAGCAGCCAAGCTGCATCCCTCCTACCCGGCAACTGTCCTAAACCCACAAAGCAGCAAAAGGAAGATACGGTGCATGCGAGTGGAAAACCCAACTTTGCTCACATCTATTTGTAAGCACCGATATAGTTTGTTTATAACCGGGCTGATTGCAGGGCTCTTACTGCGTGTAGAGGGCTGGTTACGCCATTCTTCGCAGCCACACCTATAAAAGTTATAAATGCAGGCGAGTGGCTCCTGCCCTCACATCGCACGCGCAAACGCCAGTTCGAATCACGGCTGGTTCAATGCTGCCCGAGAAACCTGAGCAGCAAAACGCCTCGCTGCATCCCCGATGTAACGACAACACCGCGTATGGGCGAGCTGTTCAAAACCTCCCGCGTCCACAGAGGCTCCGTTCTCGACCTGACGGCGCTTGCTTTTCAAGGGAGCAAATCCCGCCTGTGACTTTGAAGCACAAAGTAAAAATCTTATTAACGAAAAGGAGTTTTGACTCGCACAGCCCCCAGCCCCCGGGTCCTGCCAGGCTCAGCCCCAGCAGCGACTGGTACTCGCCAGGATGCTGCCAGGAGACACAGAGGAATCGAGGGGGTTATTTATCAGAGCAAGGCTGCGAGTATCTGCTCCCTCCGAAGAGGAACGCTGCGACCTTGAGTACTTTCACGTGGGCTGGCTACGCTGCCGATATGGCACGCCAAGTCTTCCAGCAAGATAGCACAGGCAAGGACTACTCAAACGCTTGACTCTAGACATGCTTATTATTTAGCTGAAGTTATTTTGAGAATCACAGAAAATGTCAGAGGAGGTCTGCAAACAAGTACATGTCTGATAACACTCTCCAAGAAACAAGGTTTAATTCCCAGCAGCCAGGGAGGGGAAACCTCACCAAGTAACCACTCAGTCTCTGCTCAGACCCCAGCACCCTGAAGCTGGGAGTCACAAGTGTGCGGGCAGCTGTAGAGGTCCAAGAGGATTTGCAACGGATCACACAGATGCGAGCTTAATGGACTAACGGACTAACTGCATCCAGTCTCTGCCCCACCAGCACCCTCTGCCAGGGCAGGGTCCGGCAGCCCTGGGAAAGGCAAATCCTGCGACCTGCCAGCTCTAACCCAGCTCTGCTCATCCAGTCACATTTGTCATTTTGTCAAATTCAATGTGAGTCACTGGCACGCGGCCACCAGCAGGACAGAGCCCGCTCTGCCTCTGCGCACAGTCCAGCAGGTCAGGCGAAACCGCCAACGGACGGGTTTAAACTCAGTCACCGGACTTTGTGCCGAAGCACAGGTTTCCTCGTTCATTCACCGAACTGCCAGTGGCGTAAAACTCTCCGGCAGACGAGGGCAGCAGCGTGTGGGGACGTCTCCACTGCTCCACCTTGATTCATGCCACTTGCATCTCCTGCACTCCCTCGGCTGACGAGCAGGCAGCTCCAAAAACCTTTTCCTTGACCATGCACAAAGGTGCCATCCTCTGCTGCCCTCTCGCTGCAAAGGTCTCATCCAGAGCAGATGATTTCCATCGACCCCCTGCGCCTGGGATCCTGCACATCTAAGAAATAACAACTCCGTACCAGGGAACCTCCCCAACCAGACGGCACAGGCCACCCCTCTTCAAATACAAGCCCTGGAAACACGTCTGTGCATTGAAGGAGAATCACAGCCTAATTCTCCGAAGCCACATTTCAGTCACCCTGGTAGCCGTAACAGAGCTAGGAGACGAAATCAGATCACAGGCAAGTGGATAGTTTTTTAATGGCTTAAAATAAAATTAAACTCAATGTGCTTACGGTAAAGAAAACAATTTAGCCCGGGCAGTTCCAGGAGCCACGCTGCTGAGCAGCGCGTCCCACCAGGCACACTCGCCCCGAGCACAGGGACACCTGATCCGCAAACACGTCGCTTCCCTGCTCCTCCTGAGGCTCCGGAGCCGCGGCTAAATCCCGTTTGGCCAGGTGGTGGGTAAAAGCCGGGCTTCCCCGCACACCTCGGCTCAGCAGGCAGCTCCTGGCCACATCCAGCCGTGCCGCAAAGAGCGGGTCATGATGGTTAACACCCCGGCCGGTGCCACCGGGCAGCGTCCCTGAAGCACCAGCGTTGCACGTGGTAGAGGGCTGCACCGCCCGTACGTGCGGAGCCGCAATTAGAATGGGAACATTTTCATTAATATTACTTGGCTGCTGCAGGTTGTCAGCATGAGCCCGTGATTTGCAAAAATTGATTACCAAGTTCAACCGAAACCCCCTAAACTCCTATTAATTCTGCAGTTGCAGAAATTTCCTCCTCCACAGAACATTTAACATTAAAAAGCATGTGATCAACAAGATAAAAATAAATTGGAAAGCGACTGCCGCGTTCTTGCTCGCTGTGGTGAGGCGGCGAGGGCTGGAGGAGGCAGCCGAGGACTCGGGCTCGCGTGTGCTTCCCGGTGGGAAGACAGCATCGCCCGGCGCTGCACAGGCCCCTGGCGATGGGGGATCTCATCTAGTCCTGCACTCCTCCGTGCCTCCTTCTGCCCAGCAGTAAAAGGATTTCCCCCTCCGGTGCTGGGGCCTCGCTCACCCGTTCCCCTACAGCCTCTCCGGCGGAAGGCAGCAGAGAAAGGCAGCACTATCCCCTTTGCAATTAGATGCTTGTCTGCCGGCTGCCGCAGCGCAGAGGTTAATCCGACTTCTTTAAGCGTTCGGGGGGGAAGTAGGTCGCTGGCTGCCTTTCCTGCGCCGGTTGCATAAGGAGCGAGGCAGGGCCGGGTTCTGCCCGGCATCTGGTGGTTACCAGCGCCGGCACATGGGTGCAGGCGGCACGGCAGCCCCAGGCTCCCTGCGCGGCACGACACCCAGGCAGAAGGGAAGCCTGCAAGAGGGTCTGAAACGTGAGCGGGAAGGATGGAGAAGGAGCTGCTCCCAGCGGACGCATGCCGTGCCGCCGGCAGCTCCGCTTCCCATCCTCAGCCTCAGCAAAGCTCCCGGCAGGATCCTGCTCGGCCTCACGTGAGCGAAGCGACCGAAGGCTCAGGGCTGGCTTCCCTGGCCAGAGCTGCAAATGCGTTTCGTTTCATCCTGGAAGACTTTACTCAGAGTTCCTATTTAAAAGGGGCATCTGCACGAAGATCTCCGCTCAACAGCTTCAAGTGCCGCTGGCTCCTGCAGGCTGCTCCTTCTCCTCTAATTAAATGCTTTTCTGTAACACCTTGCAGCAACATGGAGCAAATTAAGAGAAACGCTCACAGTGGGTAAATACCTCAGCAAACAGGAACAAAGGTTATTTTACGCTAAAACTCCTTTAGCGAGGCTGTACGCATGCCAGTCCCTCCACGGAAGCACAAAAACCTGAGGTACAAGGGGTTGTGCAGGCAAGGAGCCCCCCTGCCACGGTTATCTCACTGCTCACCATCACCAGAGATGGTGGCTGGACCGCGCACACCGATCCCGGTGGGAAGGATGACCACAGCCACCCAGCGAGGTGCTGTGCGCTCGCCCGGGCATGAGCCACACCTCCATTTAGCTATTTTTAAAGCAGCTCGTTTGCTGCTTTTGCTTCAGCCTTCTGCAAACCTACAGAGCAGAGCTTCAACCTGGCGCTGCTGTGGTTTAATTGGGGATCCTGCTCGGCTCTTCCCTCGTGCTGACGCCAGCAGGAACCGCATGCACAAGCTTAAAGGGGAAAAGTAGGATGTGAGCAGGGCTGCAGCTGCCGAACGCAGCCAGGGAACTGCTTCTCCCTCCTTTCATCACACTAAAGCCCAAGAGGCTCGCAAAAGGCAGAACAGGAGCAGGTTCCCAGGACAAAGGGGTATGAGCATTAGCCCGCAGGTGGTTCTTCTACCCAAACTAGACTCCAGGTCACGCGATGCTCGTGCTGCTGCAACAGGGTGCACAAATCCGAGGCTGCTGGAAGCCCGTTGTCAGCTCCGCAGAGGTCCCAGGGCAGGTCCTGCTTCTCAGGGAGGCATTTGGTGCCAGCTTGTAGGGCTGGCTCTGCGCGCAGGGCAGGACCATGCAGGCTGAAGCCCCGGCCCCAGCAGAAACAGGAGAGAGGAGAGATGCCGGGAAGGAAAGGGAAAAGGGCTGTGGTGGAAAATCTTTCAGAGATTTCTCGAACACACAGTGTGAGATGCTGGCAGGTTGTGGGGACGGGAGCTCCAACCTGGAGCTGCGGCTGAGCAGCACAGCTCCTCGCTCCCCATGAATGCGTCGTGCCCTGTAATGCAAAAAGCATCTGTTTAAACTGCTCCGACATGACAACACACGCATATAAGGTGGTACCCTGAGGAAAAATACCATTTCCAAATAAGCAGCTCATGCTGAACATCTCAGCACTGCACAGAGAAACTGACTGTTGGCTCGCCAATGAGTCGGGATTTTCAACAGTTTATTTGCCGAACAAGCACACAAACAAAAGATCAATACGAATAAATTAGAATGGTACAGACAGCAATAAAGACTGCATTGCACCCCCGAGAGACCGCACAAGCCTCTGCTTTCCCCATCTACAGCCTAGCATGCGTAAGAGTGACTCATTTTTACTGCAGGAGTTGTAGGGCATAAAACGTTTTGGAGCACGTCAGCTCAAACTGGGGGAAAAGCAGGTTTAACCTGAGCGCGGACAGCCTGGAGCTCCGGCGTGCGGATGCTTACACGTGCTCGCAGGGCATCTGCAAACATGGACCAACATGCGCTGAAGAAGACTGATCACGAGTCGAAAGATTTACAGCAGCACGATACAACCAGGTCCCAAGGCTCCGTGGGCACCCCAGAATTTAAGGACAAGCACACAGGATGGTGCCGAGGGGAAGGATTCGAGGCAGCACCGCTGCAGGGGCACCGGGAGGACACCAGCAGCAGCAGCAGGTTAAGCGCAGCAGCGGCGTGAAATGGGACACGGCACAATGGCACGGGCGGATAAACAAGAGAGGGCCGCAGGGGAGCAGGACAGAAGCCAGGCCCACGCAAGGCTGCGAAGAGCACGGCGAGAACGGCAAACAGGGCTGGCACGACTGCACGGGGACCACCGTAATGCAGAGGAACGTGGCAGTCGGGCTGGAGAGCTGCACCTGAAGGCCAACGCAGGGAGGAGGCAACGCTTTGCACCAGGAGTCCACGGATGCGCTGCAGAGCCTGCAGCACAAACAGACTGTGGGGCAGAGATGGGAGATGATGTCTGGTTAATCAGCCAAATGAAAGCAGGCAAAAGGAAACTGAGGAAAAGCCGTAGCAGGGTCTGCTTCGGCAGAACAGCACGGAAGGCGCCCTGAGCCGCTCCCGTACAGCAGCGTGCTGTTTCCTAATGTGAAGGATGGAGCGGGTCCAGAGCCAGAGACTCATCCCGCACAGCTACACTGAACGGATGGCTTCAACAGTCAGGAGCAGAGAAAGAGGTGCCGCCGGGAGGCAACAAGCCCGTTTATAACCACGTCAGGTCACTGCGCATGGAACTGAGCCCACACTCCTCACTGCTCATCCCGGCTCCCTGGGGACAAGGGATCCACTGACCTAGCGGCTGCAGTATTTTTAAAAGCGTAATTCGGCTAGAAAGATTTAACGCTGTGCGATAGGCTGCCATCCAAATACTGGCGTTTTCCCTAGACTTATAGGACAGACAACACAGTTGTACAGAAATGTGTAAATGCGTCTTCTCACCAGAGTGGCCACTGGCTAACAAAGTGCTGCCAAGGAACCGAGAGGTTTCTATCAGACACAACAATCTCCATGTTAAAACGCGAATAATTCCAAGAGAGACCAATTTTCAGGTCCAAACCTTTCATTTCCCACAAAACAGAAAGAGCCGGAGGAAGGAGGACAGGGGAGGAAGGCTCCGCACCGCCGCCCGGCCAGCTCTCCCCTGCCGGGAGCTGGGGGCAGGACACTCTGCAGACAGCACTGATAAAAGCTCTTGTATTAAGGAAAAAGCCATCATTGATAGATTTTTGGTTCACAGAGACACAGCACACTGCAACCTCTCTCTCTGCATGTTAAGGAGGTGATGCCGGGGGGAGGAGGGAGATTTATGGCAGCTCCTGTCATAAAACGACCTGCTTTTCCGCACAGCACTTCCCAGATGGCTGATGCACACGGGGAGTTTCTAAGGGTGATCTGAAGGCTGGTGTTTGCCAGTCTATCCACACTGTACCGGCATTATGGAGCCCAGCTAGAAACGGAGAAGCTCTGACATTCACTCTCTCCCTCGTTGCTAGGTGAGAACAGTTTCTTGACTATTTTAGTAAAAGGACTGAAATTATACAACCAAAGAAAGACCCAATGCAGCACAGAGTCCCCCAGCTGCACACATCAGACCGAAGCCAGCGACAGAAAACGCGCACAAATAACAGTTTCGTACGCAGATGCATTTTTTAATAAGCCAGCAATTTGCTTCTCACGGATTCCCTCGCCAGCCTCGCAACTTGTGACTAACGAGCCCGTTCCCATGCAATGTCGCTCAAAACACTCGCAGGCATTAGGCAACCCAAGAGCCGGCTCCAGGAGAGGACGATGGCTTAGGTCATCTGATTCATCAAGCGTTTTCTAACCTAGTAATTAGCGTCACATAACATACTCGGGGGATTAGCACGAAGGAGGCTGAGAAGCAGAAGTTTCAAGCTCCGAGGCCAGGTTCTGCTGACTGTACTCACGCTAACCCTGGTCCACCAGCAGCACCTCCCCTGCCGGCTACAAGCCCCTGGGCTTGTCCCTGGGCACCCAGACAGCCCTTCCAAAGCCAGGGAAAGGTCAGTGTGCACAGATCAGCTCGGAGGACTTGGCTGGGGTTTTGTCTCTCCCTTCTTCCCCAAAGAGGAAAACCCTCCTGTGCCAAGGTGGATCCTCAGGGTGGGTGCTCAGGTGCTCTGTAGAGGGGCAGGGGCACCCACAGCACCTTCAGCGGTGCTGCTCCAGGGGTACGGCTGCTTGCTAAGTAAATACATCATGGGGTCTAAATAAATTGTGGGGACTGCAACCTCAGAAACCTGCTGCATCGTCAGGAAGGGACCTCAGGTTGAGGGTAAGGAAGCTGCCAGACACACCAAGTCAGAGGGGAGCTGGATGGATGGGCATTGCCCCGTCCCTGTGGCAGTGCCAGCCCATGGCGGGGGGGTGACCAGCATCCCCTCCAAACACCGGCAGAGTGTGACGGGCAGCCGGGAGGGGTGGCAAGAGAGGGCAAGGGGCTGGGGACGCAGGAGGGCTGGGGCCATGGAGTAGTTCCAACCAGCTTCTCATTCCCAGCTTACACCCACTTCATTATTCAAGAACGGAAAAGCATGGCACTGCTTTTATTTCTTTTTTCAAAGCAAGAGACAGAAACAGGTTAAGGACTTCTACATTTCAGACGTGGGGCATGCCGGGCTCTCAGGCCATGTTTTTCAGTTTTCCTCCCCATCCAGAGTCTAGCAACATCTCCCGCCCCTGAGTTGAGATGACCATCAAATGCCACAACAGATGCAGATGATGCTGCTGTTATTTCTGTTGGCACGGGAAGCTGCTGTTCCCATCTCCAGAACAGGACCCTCCTTCCGCTCTGTGCCTCGTACCGTGGTGGGTCCCCCACCATCCCTGGCGTGCACGGCATCGGCACCGTCACTGCTGCCTGCCGTGACATTTGGTTCAACTCAAATAACCGTAGCAACAACAACAACAACAAAAATATCAAGCGATGCTGAGAAATCCCATGACCCGAAGCCACAACGCTGCTAAACCACACTCCGCTCAGCCCTCCCACCCCGGCCGGGGACTGGAAGTGGCAGTGCTCCTGTCGGAGGCAGTGCCGCCAGGGGACAAGGAGCCAGGAGCCACTGCCGGGCTGATGGAAGGAGGAAGGAGGCAGCTCGCCATCACTCCTGGACCCGAGGGCTCCAGCTTTCAGGTTACCACCCACCGGGTTTAAACGGCATCCAACCCACCGAAGACCCCCTTCTGCAGCATTTTCAGCCGCACGCAAACCCCTCCTGCCTCCCCCTGCTCCCCTCCTCGGGGAGGCTGTCGGGAGAGCTCGGGTTTGCAAAGCACTCGGCTCAAAGAGCTGCCGGAGACACAGAAATCTCCGTGACAAAACACTTCAAAATTAGGATTTCTCTGGTGTTTGGGGAACTTCCCATAAATGAGGCGTTTGGCTGTGGACTAAAGCTGCCGAGGTGAGGGGTGGGCACCCTGGTTGCAGCTTTTGTCGATCAAGAGCAGCAGATGCTGTGCCAGCTCTACACGGCCACGGCAGTGAGCAGGAGCACAGGATGGCTCCAGGGCCTCTGCTTTTTAGAATACATTTATTTAAGCCTGGGTATTATTTAGCAATGGCAGGGTTTGGACATGATCTGGACAAAACTTGAGCTGCTCTCTTGCACGCACTGATTTTATCACCAAACACACAAAACCAGGCCTTGAGATTTTGCACAAGGAGGAGCAGCGGCACAAGTCAAAGGGCTGGAGGCACGAAAAACCAGCAGCAACCCTGCAAAGGCAAAGTAACTCCAGCGTATTCCTCACTCCTCCCAAGCAAATCCTCAGAGGAGACAGACCTTCTGCACCCAGGGAGGTAATGGGGCACCCAGCACTGTTGCGGACCCGCAGTTTTCACCCAGCCTTGCTCAGGTTTTTCCAGCTCGCAGGGAGAGTTCTCGGAGGACAAAATTAACTCACAGCGCTCCGAGATTCGTATTAAGTCCTAACTCTCCCTGATGATGACTAAAGGCCTGGAAACCAGAGCTCCACCTCAAGCCAAGGGACTCGAGTGACAGCCTGACGTCCAGCTCAAGAAACTGCCCGCAGTATTAGTGGATATATTGAATTTTGCGCTCCGGACTGTGCGTTTTCAGGGCTGACCTTCGAGCAGCATTACCTGATCGGGTCCGCGCAACGCAGAGCGATAACAAACCGTCCCGTGCGCAGCGTCGGCGCTGCAGGCTGGGCGGGAGGCGGGGAGCACCCAGCCCCGTGCCGGAGCCCGGTGCCGTTGAGTCAGCCATGACTCAGCCGCTGCGCCCCGCGCCAGCCGCCCCTGCCCTCCTCTGCCGACACCTCCCCGCAGGTGGCTTCCCAGCAGGACTGTCCCCTTCCCCCTGCCGTCTCCACAGGACGCTCCTCCGCGTGCTTCTTAATATTACAATTTT
>VYZM01021999.1:94936-130942 GCA_013398915.1 Dromas ardeola | reverse complement strand
TTTTTTTTTTTTTTTTAAAACGCCTAACCTCCTTTCAGCGCAGCACACAGACGACGAGCTGCACGAAGCCTCACAAGCTGCTGAAATTGCTGGGAAAAAAAGCTGGCTTTACTCATTCGGCGGCTGCCAGGCAGCACGTAGGCTCTCAGCAACGTCTGTGGATGTGGGGAGATGCCGCACGAGAGGGAAGGAGAAATCTCAGGCAGAGAGATGCTGCTCCCACAGTGCTGGATCCTGTACCATGCAAAGTCTGGAGCCTCACAGCTTTATGCAATTTTTTTTACTAAAGATAGCTTATTTAGTTAACTCTGAGGAACCCAAGAGGCAGAATTGTTGCTCTAGAAACCACTTTGAAGGAGATAATTTTACAAGCTTTAGCACTGAACCCACTGTGCCCAAACCATACACTTTAAACAGTGTTGGCCAGCAGCACGTCCCGCAGCCCACGCCAAGCCCGTCTCCATACGGGAAGAAACTGGGAGCGCTGGCTCGGGATCAGGGTGCAGTAAAGGCACACTGCGCTGGAGGCAGGCTGCTGCAAATAAAAACAGATCAAGAACGAAACCGCTTACTTGCTCGCTTTGTGAAGACATCAGCACTCCGCCAGCAGCGCGTGCTCCTAACCCAACGCAAGGAGTGGGCTGCAGCAGCAGGGCTAAAGGAAAGGCAGGTGGACAACAGGATGACCATGAGCCAGCAATGTGCCCTTGTGGCCAAGAAGGCCAATGGCATCCTGGGATGCATCAAGAAGAGCGTGGCCAGCAGGTCGAGGGAGGTCATCCTCCCCCTCCGCTCTGCCCTGGGGAGGCCACATCTGGAGTGCTGGGTCCAGTTCTGGGCACCCGGGTTCAGGAAGGACAGGGAACTGCTGGAGGGGGTACAGCAAAGGGCTACCAAGATGATGAGGGGACTGGAACACCTCTCTTATGAAGAAAGGCTGAGGGATTTGGGTCTTTTTAGTCTGGAAAAAAGATGACTGAGGGGGGATCTTATCAACGCTTATAAATACTTAACAGATGCGTGTCAGGAGGACGGGGCCAGGCTCTTTTCAGTGGTGCCCAGCGACAGGACAAGAGGTAACGGGCACAAACTTGAGTGTAGGAAGTTCCATCTCAACATGAGAAGGAACTTCTTTCCTTTGAGGGTGGCAGAGCCCTGGCACAGGCTGCCCAGAGAGGTGGTGGAGTCTCTGTCTCTGGAGACATTCAAAACCCGCCTGGACGCGTTCCTGTGCAACCTGCTCTGGGTGACCCTGCTCTGGCAGGGGGGTTGGACTAGATGCTCTCCAGAGGGCCCTTCCAACCCCTACCATTCTGTGAAAAGCCACACCGGTGAGGGGAGGTACGGGTGATACGAGCACACGAGAGACATAGGTTAACGTTTGTGACCTGCCAGCGAGGGGATGTGCCACTGCAACAAATCAGGATGAGGATTCACATTATTGTTTAAACATTTAAAGAGGGGACAAAATATTCCAGTACAGGCAAAAAAGAGAGCTCTCCCAGCTCCCACATCCTTACAGACGAATTCCATGCGGCTGTGGAACACCCTAGCAAAATTACCCTCCAACAAACACGACAGCCTGTGCACAGCAGCCCGGGAAGCACGACCGCGTTACATAAATCGCCTAAGGTCAACTCTGCAACTGGCACAGTGAACAACGATGTTGCAATCCCGCTTCTCACAAGAGCTGAAATCAAAGTTTCAGAACAGAACAAGAAAAAGCAGCCTCCCCCTTCCAGCGGGGAGGCGGGAAAGTGGCATTTCTGCCCAGGGAGCGGGGAGGTGTCGGGGGCTGCGGGGTGGGTGCTCTGCAGCCCCTGTGCTGGTGCCAAAAGCCCGTCCCCCGCTAGCCACGCACTGCCAGAGGTGTGTCATTAGACTAGTGCCACTCTGATTACACGTGCACAGGCTCGGGGACATCCCTCCACCCCCGTATGACGTGGACAACTTCTGTGCACCTACAAACATGCCTCTACCTGCTAAATGAAAGCCAGGCCAAGGAACAGAAGGGCCTGAAACGCCCCACGATTGCAACGGGGTGGTGCAAGAGGGGAGCAAGGTGCCAGTAAGCCTTTTCCCATCTCAAACATCTGATTCCTGGAGTAAAAGAACTCAGAGAAGAGAAACTGGCTCCTGCTAAGTATGAGTCTGCCTCTGCGCCTTTATCTGCAGCTCCCTGCTGCTATCTCCTCCCCAGCGGCTGAGTCACTTCCTCTCTTCTGTCTCCACCAACTAGGTTTTGGAGATTCGCCTACACCTACCCAGCGTTTCTCGAGCCCAGCTTGTTTTTAAAAGCATCTTTGAGCCCACTGACCACCCTCCAGGCCCCCGGCTGTCCTGCATGCAGGCAGGGAGCCGAGCTGCTGCCGCCCCTTGGCTCAGCTCCGCTGCTTGCGCACCCGCTTCCCCAGGAAGGACGAGCTCTGAAGAGGAAGGGAAAGACATCTCCGAAGATGGAAAGCAGAGGGGCAAGGCAGGAGCCCATGGGCAGGGGTGTCTCACGGCTGCGCTGCTGCTCCTCTGCACCCTGCAGCAGCCACCGCCTCTCCCCAGCAGCACTCTGCTCTCCATACCCTGCTGCTCTCTTTTTAATTTGGTTTCCTCCTCAATGCCGCCAGCAGAAACATTTCTAACATCTCTACAGCCAGAGAGAGACCAGACCCCTGTGAGAGGCAGCTAACTGCTGCTGGGGGGCATGGAAAGCGAGCTGGTGGAGCCCTACCATGACATTTTAGCTGTCATGAGGGTCAGACAGCCCTGAAGCAAGTTTGGGTTTAAATTCTCAACCAAGTATTGAACGTGGCAGAAACATCCTCGACAAAAAGCAGCAGCCATGGTTCTGGCTCATCAGCCTTGCCTTGCCCTGGCCACCCTCCCTCCAAAGGTGATACCCCTAAATTTATTCAAGTGGGACACTACAGCACCCGTGCCGAAGCACTCCCCACCCCGCCTGCTGGAGAGTGAGTGAGGATCACCCGTGTTGGGCTGTCACCCCATCTACTCCCCAGTTCCTGGGGGCCACCCATTCTCCCACAACCACAAACCCCCATTTATTCATTTAGCAATGCCCAGGGAAGTGGTGGAATCACCATCCCTGGAGGTATTTAAAGGACGGGTGGACGTGGTGCTGAGGGACATGGTTTAGTGGTGGTGGTTTTGTCAGTGTTAGGTTGACGGTTGTTCTCTATCTTAAAGGTCCCTTCCAACCTAGACGATTCTGTGATTCTATGATGCACCCACCCACCTGCATGCCACCAACGCTAACCCGACACTTCATCCCTGCATACAGCCATCAGTACGAGCTGTCACTTAATGAAATGAATTAATGTTTTGAAACCTTCTCTTGGGACAGGGAGTTCAGCAACCGAGAGAATTACTACTTGGCACACAGAAATCCACAGAAATGCTGGGCCAGCCCCAGGACATGACACCGTGTGTCCTCATCGTGGTGTCTGCGTGACCCAGGCGGCACTTGTGACCTTTTAAAATCTGCCCTCCCGACTTCTGAACCAGGGGAGACTGGCCGACAGCTCACAGAAGCTGACACAGCGTGTCCCATGTCAGACCACCTCATATGCTCATCAGAGAGTAACAGCAAATACATCCTTTTTACCATTTCTAAGCATATTCCCAACTTTTAGTCCATTCTATCTCTTGGCACAATTATTGATCCTTACCTGACCAGAATTATTTCCAAATGCAGATTTCCTAGAAATGTACAGAAAGGACCTATGCAAACCTCTGCCCATAAATCCATAGCTAAGCCCCTTGCAACCAAATAGCATTATTTTCTCCATGTCAAAGCTTTGCAGCAGCACTTCCCAATTGCTTACAAACCAAACAGCCCATTCAACGCCTCTGTAGCTACGTGGAGCCACGGTGGGCAAGAGCCACGTGTACCAGCCACTCTTCTGCCACGAGATGTGACCTGCCTGACCATGACACAGCCAGGCTGAAATACCCACAGCACCACCAACACTTCCCTGAGACCAGGTGTGTATTGAGGACGCGTTGCTCAGCCATGCTGCAACCACCGAAGCAACCCTGGCAATCCCAAGAACAGGGGCCAACAGGTCACCTTAATGTCCTTAGGGTCCTGAGGACCACCCGCACGAGCCCCAAGGAGCTGACCTAAATGCTCAAACAGGCCCAGGCGGCCACATCACCAAAGTCACACCTCCAGCCCATCAGTATGACCTCCAGGCGGTTTTACATGTTCTTGACAATGCCTGTGCGCACACCAATTGAAAATAATTGTTCAAAGTCAGTGAAGTACTAAAAATTTAAAGCCCCAAAACAACAAAACATGGTTAGAGGGGTACGCAGACGTATTTACATAGACATACACATATATATCAGGTTTACTTCAGGCAGATGCATGCAAGCTCCTATTTTTACTGCTTGTTGTTTTTCTGTTAAAGAGTACTTAGCTTTATTCTCTTATTTTCCAAGTTCTTACTAGCAGGCCCAGCACTGCTTCTCGGCTTGTCTAAGCTGCAGTTCATGAACTGGACTAGTCAGCAGCAGAGAATGGACCACCAGCCAAAGGAAGGGGTGCCTCCTCACAAAGCCATCTCTTGGTCCAGGTGAATATAATGCTAAGAACATAAGGGTTTTAATCCACTCAGCTCCAGATGTGTACGTGCATACCACAGTAGTTACCCTCTTGTCCACATGGCTCTTCCTTCAATTAAAATAATCAGGCAATGTGATACAACGCTTCAATATGGATTGCCCTTCTATGGGATACTGTGTGCTCTCCACCAGCCCCAACACTCACGTTTTGAGGGTGGAATATGTCATTTCTGTACCTGTATCCGAGTCCTTTTGATCTCCATTTGTTCCAACAGTGAAAGGCAACTTCCGTTTGGTCGCTCGCTCTTTCACCTCTTTGCCGCCATCACTCCGGTCCAACTTTGGAGTCTTGGTTAGAGAAACTTTATCTTTATCCTAGAAAGAGAAGAGACCAGATTCAACAAGAGCCTTTCCCAGACTGTGCCCACCTGACCCCCCAACGTCCTGCACCAGCCTCATGCAGCACTTGTCCTCCCCTTTCTACTGTGGGTTTCCAGCTTTAGGGTTTAGCATCTTGCCTCCACAAAGCTAAACCACCATCAGAGAAGAGCACGGCCAACCAAGGCTGCTGCATGGTGCCAAACCTGCAACCAATTCACGGGAACACTGGAGCCACCGAACGTCTTGTGTGCGGCTGGGGATGCGCCCGGCTGCAAGAGCAGGGGAAAGGCAGGCTGGGGGTGGGGGGAACCCAAGGATTTGGGAAGGGTTTCCCAATCCCAGGCAGAAGTGGGATGCTGGGGAATGTGTGCATCATGTCCAGGCGACACACAAAAAATGGTGTTAAGGCCCTTTGTTCAACGTGGAGAGCTGAGGGCTTCTCCTTGGGGCCTGCGGTATTTCTAGCACCAGCATAGAGCATTACTATTTGAGCTTACGTGATAACATGTTATTCTGCAGAATATTCTGGCAGCCGATAAGCCTGAGAACGTTACTGACTGTTTACAGGATCAGCACGGCAGCCAAATGCACTTAGAAGGTTTGTGTTGTACAGTCAGCGTAACGATTTCTACCAGAAAGGCCAGTATTGCTCTGCCTATATTCCACAGGCAGCACTCTCCATCCCAGAGCAGGCAGGCTCTGCCTGCGCTCCTGCCATCGCCTCCATCACCCCGTCCCTCTCCCATGCAGGTTTCTACTGGGATTTTAAGAGGAGAAGCTACCTTAACAACAAACCTACCGATATTGCATAAAGGCATGGTCGCGGTGCAGATGCTGGCTGAGCACTCAGTGACCTATGTCTGCTTTGTACTGATCTCGTTAATTTGGGGCTGGTTTGGATTTTAACGTGCAGCAAAGTGAAGCAGGTCATGCCCGGGGCTGCTGCTACAAGCAGCAGGAAGAAATTTTGAAGAAACATCCCGAGCAAGACAAAGTTACCAAGTATTGAGACGGGCAAGATTTTTCACATGAACAGTGAGAGCCGGTCCATAACTCAAACTTCAGGAGTCTGCTGAGAATATATACAGGCTGAAGTCATGCACTTGTGTTTTTTGCATGAGAAACAGCATTATTTTAAGCAAGCACTTCCGGATTGAACACTGTGCCACTGCTCTGAAAACAAGGCCAGAACGAGCAGCTTTGTAACAGATCCGATTTCAATAACCTCGGCAAAACCTAGACCCTAAGCTTTAGATATAAAGTTAGATTAAATAAAAGCATTTCAATACATTAAATCATGCAAGACCATCGCTGGGAACTCAGACAAGCCGATCTAACAGAAATTCCCGTGTTTAGAGAAGCCCAGTCATGCTGTCTGCATCAGACTCAGCACCCTGGCAGGTGGCTCCCGTGCCAGCAGTCACAAGACCGCGGCGTCACTGTGTACACTGCTCTTTCCTCTTTCCGAGTTTCTGTCCGGCAACCAGAACTTCACCCGCAGATTCAAGAGAAACCGTTTACTCGGACCAACGGGTTCTGCTTGCGCGTCCCCTTCGCGACGGGCAGCGAGACAACCCTGTGGCTGCACGCCCATGATTTGGTCCCTGTCACCCACGCTCCAGTGGGGACTGAAAAAAATGGGTCGGGGAATCCCTTTTTTGGTAAAGCAAGCTAAACAAACCTATCTGACAGTGGCCGTTGTGGCTGGAGGGAGCCAAGGCACGTTCAGCCGTCGGCACGCAGGACTTCACGTTGGGAGCCCGAGGAAGGACAGCCCTGTTCCAGAGCCCCTCCTCGGCACAGGAGCCAGCTGAGTGACGGGACGAAGCCCTAACAGCCAAAATAAACACTCCAGCATTTCGTTTAAACTCTCCCGACTTAAATGCATTTGTCTCATTATTTCTGACGTGAACAAAAATAGTTTGCAATAACAAATGATGCCACTTCTATTGCCAGCGGCTGCTCTGACCAGCTCAGAGGTGTAAGTAAGTAGCGACAGGGACCACCGATCATCCCCCAGGAGTGGCTCATTCCAGGCAGGTAAGTTGGTCCATCCTTTCCCTCCCCAGTTTAATGCAAGCTCAAACAGCAACGCTACACTCACACCCCGCTAACCCCCCATCAGTGGGGAGTATCCGAGACGCTGGGTCCACCTGGGGTAAAAGCACCATCTTCCCCGGGTGTAACGACTGCAGAGATGTGGCCCCAACGTTCCCCTCAAAAACTTCAACTGCACTTCAAGACAACGATCAGCCCAACAATTTTTACCCTTAAAAGTCAGAGCCTGGGATAAGAGCATAAAACCAGAGGAGACCATGGGCATGTCTCCTCCTCTGCTGCCCGTGCCTAAGGGCACACCCGCACACATCACACCCGAGCTGCTCCGCCACCGGGGAGCCACGGGATCGGGCACGAAGTGTCGGTGGAACCCAGCACCTTTTCCTGCTCTGAAAGTGCATTCGCACTTCTCACGTCCAGCACCTGCGGCTCAGGTTTACCAGCACCGAGGGCTGGCAGTCCTTGGTAAGAGAGGTACTTCTAGAAGATTCTGAGGTGGATCAGTCACAGCTGATGCTTCGAAAATGATGCTTCCCTGCATCGGCCACCGTGCTCAGTGTCCATACTGCAATTTCCACACCCAGACCCTTTGAGAAGACCATTCCACCTACTATTTCAGTACTAGGATACTCTTTGCCTGCTCTCGCAGCAGGAGGTCAGGATGCGGCTGAGACCCCGGCACCCCGCGGTGGGATTTCCTCCACTCCCAGCTTTTCTTCCAGACACTAGTTTCACGTTGGGAGCTCCAACAAGAGGTCAATTGTGCTCAACACAAAAAAACACGAATTCTTTCATTGTTCGTTACCTTAAAATAGATTTCAGCTGGAGCAAACGCGACATGTCCTCTGCTGCCCGAAAAGCACTCTGCCTTGCAGGCAACCCAGCTCTGGGCAGCACCGCTGCTCTTGCCCCCCACTTAAAAGCAAACGACGATGGTGACAGCTTTTTTTAAAACATACCTTCTCTAAAATCCCCTTAATCTTTGGACTTTGCTGTGGTGCGAAAGCCCGAACCTGCAGGCGCAGGGGATGTGCGGTGCCCGCAAGCCAGGTCAGCCGCCTGCTGGATTAATGCCATTTGGGATCTCTGCAAGTGCAGGAATAAGAAAACGTGCAGGACGGGCCAAAATGCAACTTATTCTAGAAAGTTATTGCGATGTTGTTAAAAGCTCCGTGTTGGAGGAAAGACAAAGAAGAGAGGAATTAGGCAAAAATCCTTCCCAGACAAGACGGTGAGCCCAGCATGGAAATGGCACTGGCTGTGTGAATCCCAGCGTCAGGCACGCTCGGGCAACGTTGCGTTTGCATTTGCCCTAACGCTCGGAGCTGCTAATCCAGTAAATTCAGCAAAATTAAATACCAAGGAACCAAGGAAGTGGCGGCAGTCCCGGCACTGCTTTGAAGATTAATTTGTACAGTAGCACAACGATAACCTTTCATACTAATTGGAGCAAAGAAGATCCAAACTTTGCTCCCCCCTGGAAAGGAGCGACCTGCTGAGGACGCCTGCAGCAGCTGGCGGTGAAACCACCGCAGAGAAATTAAGGCATCTTGGAGAATCATAGCCCTGAAAGTAACGTGCGTTTCATTTTCTTATTTTAAGCTTTACTTCCCTCATTATTTTCAATTTTGTAATGAAGAAAGTCGTCCTTTTCTCGAGTAAAAGTTGTTTTCGTTTTTAGGTCTTCTCCTGTTTAAAGTAAGCTCGGGCTCCTCTGAATCAGGTTTCACAAAAGGAACAAATCCAAATTAATCGACATGGCAGAGAAACTTGTATGAACATCTGTGTGTAAGACAGGCTTGGGGCTCTCGAAGGCGGGGATAGCTCTTGCGGTGGGTAAGAGACAAGTTTGGCGATGGGGATACCGTCAAGAGCTCAGCAACAGAAATAAGTTCCCCTTTTGTAGGTGTTAATAAAAGCTGCTTTGGCAAAGGGCAGACAGCAGGCCATGACTTCAGGAAAAATCCCCTACCGTCACGTTACGTTATTAGTAAGATTTACTATATGAATAACTGAACCCACCACGATTTACACTTGCTACAGCTAAAAGATGCATCACAAGTTGCTATCAGCCGTCAGGGTTTGGAGCACAAACCGATCAGGAACTGGCCCCCAGAAGCTGCCTGACGTGAGGTGCTACGTCGCTGTAAGCCACGTGTGCAGCGGATGGACTGGAAGCGCTTCACTGCCTCTGTGCTGACTTCTCTTTACGGGAAAGATCTCTAATCAGCAAGAGAGCCTGATAGCAATCTGCTCAGGCCATTAATGACATACTCGACTAAAAGCCACTTTTCACCCTCACACAGAACTCCAGCTAGGCCAGCTTAATGTAGCTTCTCAAGAGCAAACTCAAACATGTAGTTCTTTTAGATGCAAAATTCTGCATCCACATACAAACCCATGCAAAGGCATTTCTATATTTCTATTTCCAGCAGAGAAGCTGATCTTGCTTTACAGGATGGGCCGTGCATCCGCAGCCCGCTCCTCCCCTCCGTCCCGGCGCTGGGCACAGTGGGGCTGTGCCGTCGGTGCTCGCACAGGGACGCCGAGCCATCGCCTCTGCCCGCCCGGAGCCGCACCAGAGCCCTGCCCGCGCTTCAGCGCCGACAAAACCTGACTCACATCCCAGCCGCTTATGCAAAGACTCGCATTGCCAGCGATGGAAATCCCCCAAAGCCCTTTGTTCTCCCAAAATGAGTTGAAAGCATTTCAGGTTCCAATGCTAGTAAAAAATAAGCAGCGATGAACAGAACCAGCCTGGGAGAAGAGAAGCCCTGAAGGACCAAAGGCTCCAACACCCGTGTCCCCTGGGCGATGCCCTACACCAAACTCCTGCCGCAGGCAAAACACCCCACGCTGCAAAAAGCAAATGCTGCGAGAGCAGGAGTTTCCCTGCACCAAACGACAGCCTGTCGTTTCCTGAACAGGTCTCTGCCTGGGGGGAGAGAAGGGGCAGGACAAGGGTTCACACCCTGCGTTACAAAAAGGGATGGATTTTACCCAGAGAGCACACTGGACATGGTGGAAACTGAACCCCAGTATCCCCGAAATCTGTGTCCCTTGTGGCCTTTCCAAAACCAGAGTACAACACATACACGTGCACACAAAGTTTCAAAAAGTCTGAATTTGGGTCACGATCAACGTTGAAACAAAACATAATGGAGACAATTGGAACTGAAGCCCTTTTCCTGCGTGCCTCGGGACTTCATGGAGGTTCGTAAGAAATACTACCCTGCAGTGACTATGGGTTGCTTATCCTCACTGAAACATCGGCTCTTCGGTACCTAAGTCTGCACGTTCCAGGCCCCGGCGGGTGGCTCTGTGCTGGATGCACAGCCCGGCACTCGTTCGTACGGCGCAGCACAGCCCTAGCAGTCCAACAGGTTTCAAGAAGAATCGAGAAATAAGGACTACATTCTCTTTTCTGGAACTGGGAGAAGAGCAAAGAGAAAAAATAAAAACTTTTTTGAAGGGCAAAAAAAATAACGAAATAGGAGCAAAACGCATTCATGCTACTGAAATTATTATGGATAAAAAGCATAGTAGTTTTCCCCCTTCTCTCCCAGGGGTCTGAGGAACTAGTCATCCCTCCCTGAGGAACCACCACCCCTATCACCTGGGAAAGGGTGGGGGCGAGAAGGCAGCATTTTCAGCAGTTTTCTTAATGTCTTCTCTGCCCAGTTTGCTCAGCTGATCTCTGCTAGCTCCTACTGGCAAAAAACAGGGGTCAAGTGCTGCTCTGCTCCGTGTTCAACCACTGTTCCCACTATGCAAGTGGGAGCATTTGCCCATAAAGAGACAAATCCTCTGCAGCCACAGCCTCTGAGCACACAGTGTAACCACGCAGCGAGCGGTCCCAGGCACATCAGGAAATGGTTTCGACAACCGATATAATTCTTGCTGCGGCGTCCTGCTCAGCCTAAGTCATGAGTAATCTGCTTCTGGGTATGGGGATCCGCGGATCTACACCAAAAAGGAGAATTATTCATATATGGTGTGCATATTTTTACAAACCCCTTCAGGCCAAACTCGAGCAGGAGGCGGCTGTGGGCAGCCCGCCCTGGGCAGGCTGCGCGCAGCCATATAAGGCTGGCGGGACCCGACCGGCCGCCTGGCTGCCTCCGCTAACCCCGGGAGAACGGCTCCTCGCTCAACGGCAGCAAAGCAGACGAAGCATCTCATGCTGTCGGCCACGGAGGGCAACAGAGACACGGTCTGTAAACCGCTTCTCGTGGCTGCGCCAGCACAAGCGACGTCGCACGAGTTAATAGGTCCCTCCCCTGGAAGGGCACGGAGCGGGGAGCAAGGAGGAGTTCCCTCTTATAATTAGCTCTGCAACTGAAAGGCAGAACCGAAAAGCAGCTCTTCCACAAAGCATGAGCCCTCTGCAGAAAGGGCAGCCTCCCGGAGAGCCCAGCTGTAGCGTCTTCAAGCGCGGAACTCACACGTTTCCTGCGGCACTCAGCCCACCGCAACCCCAGGACCGCCGAGCATCCTGCACCATTACTCGCCTTCAGTGCTAGAGCTTCAGAGCCCAAACACATGAAGCTGATGTTTAAACGACTGTGGATATTAAGGTCACATGGAGAGAAAAACACTTCTTAAGTGGCAACGCAGCTATTGCTTCACCATGCTTGCCCTGTGTCCCGTCACAGGCAGCCCCAGTGGGTGCGGGTCCCTCAGTGCGGCTCGGTGCCGGCTCTGCCGCAGCCGCTCTCTGCCTTCCCCAGCGAGCCTCCGCCAGCCGGTGTCTGCCAAGCCACAGGCTCGGGCCTTTGAAAGTGTTGACAAAGGCAAGATAAATTAAAAGCAGCCGCTTACTTGACAGGCAGGTACAACAGCGTCTGGAAGGAGGAGGTCTAACGACCGAGTGCTTTTACCCTGAGTCACTGCTCCAGCTCACGCTCCAGAGTTATCCAGAGTTAACTAGAAACGGGGCTGCACCATGTCCTTCGGCCACTTAGGCTGGATCTCAGCTCAGTCCCCGGAGGACTGCAAGTTTTTTCTCCATTGAGAAGAGCAGAATGAAGTGAGCAGAAAGGCTCATCCCCATCCTTACTCAATACCACTCTCCGCAGGTCTGTGCTGACACCTCTGAATGGGAAGCATAAAATTATTTATGTCCTAGTTATTTAGCCAGCGGGAGATAACTCCAGTTCCCGGCATCCCTAGTGCCGCTCAACAAACCTGCTCTGTAAATAACATGCAGCCTTTAAGCTGGCGCAAGTGGATGAAATAAAATGGGAGCTGATTCATATTATAACTGATCCTCTCCCTCCCGAAGCACCTGCGCCAATGTTAAGCTTCTTACACAGCGCAGACAAAACCCCGTATTTACATATCCTGCGCTGCCGGGCTCAGCCTCATTTGCCAGGGTAAATGCTGGTATCTTCCCGATGCAACAGGGCAGCTGTTTCACCTCCAACACCCCTGCTCCTAGTTTTTGTCCCCGCTCCTAGAAGCTCCGGCTCTCGGCACGGCTCCTGAACCGGACCCATGCATGCCCGGCAACACAGAAAGGGGAACCAGCACGCTCAATAACCAAATTTCTGCCTGGGATTTTCCCACTGGTTATTTGTCATTTCGCTCATTTTGTCAATAATATGACCTCAATCATAAGAGGAGTTACCATCATCAACACGGGTGGGGTGGCAGGGGAAGCAACAGAGCAAGAGGCACGGCATCGCTGGTGCTCGCAAAGCTCAGCTTCAGCTCCCGGGGCCTGGCAGAAACTCCTGGGGGAACGTTGAGAAACTGGAGCAAGGAGGTGAAAGGAAAGCAGATGATATTTGTTTCCATAGCAGAAGACAGCAGATGTAGCTTTTAATTTTTATTTAAAGGTAACGCTTGTACACAGTTTTCTGCACACAGAATCACAGGGTTGGAAAGGACCACAACTATTTACTGGAAACTACTGATACTGAGAAGGATGAAAAAAAGCTGAATGAGAGGAGGCAGAGCTTAAGTCTGGAGCAAACCGAGAAATCTGGGAATGAAGGAGAGAAGCATGAACTTATTTGTCTTTAAACTCAGATTTCATCTCAGTAACCTCACCTCAAGCCCAGTCAAAACCTAAACACTTCAAATAAAAGCCCAGAAGCAGTAATTTCAGCAGAGCAGCTCACACGCTGAGTCCTGGTCGGGCCACACTCAGAGCCCAGACTTCTGGGTGAAGCAAGACCAGCCGAGTCTGACACAGACGCGGCATTTACAGCCAGAGGAGGAGGAGAAACTCCTCCCTCGCACAGCACGCACTTGCGAGATCGCTGCATTACTTGCTCCTTCCACAGCTTACCGCAGAAAGCCTTGAAAACACACAGAGCGAATCTTCCAAAGCATCCCCCCGTTGCGTGGCCGAGTCGGGCCTATGTGGCTGCAGCATCTCTCAGAAGTATTGCAGCCACCGAGAAATAAAGTGGACCCCATCATCTGGCGTCTGCCAATACACAGACTTGATTCCAGTGATAACAGCCCACGGCAACCTCCTGCCACAGGCAATACTGCCACGGCTTGAAGACATCAGGCACAAGGGGCAGCATCTCTAAAGGAAGGCAAGTGAACCAAACACGTTACCTTTTTCCCCGTTTGTTTCTCCACCATGTCGTTGCTGAGAGAGAAATCTTCTGGCTGTGGTGTTTTAGAACACCCACCCTTGGGCATCGTTCTGCCTTCCTTACTTGATCTTCATTTATGCTGCCATCGCTTCATCATCAACCGTCTGTTTAGAGAGAGGAAAAGAGAAGTTAGACATCTCGAAAAGATCTTTCCACTGGGGGGGAAAAAGGTAAGACACTTCCCATGGGGATAAACCCCCACCAAACTCTTCAACGGCAACACCGGGATGGCAGAGCACCTCCAAGTGCCGGGCAAAACCGCTGCTGGCTTCTGCCACCTTCCGCATGGGAAGCAAGCTGGGACCTGCAGCTGCAAACATGACTTGTTTCATGTGCAAGGGATAGCTTAAAATGGATCATGCCCAAACAAAGAACAATATCCCTCCCGTTCTTCATCTACCGCATCCCTGCAAGCCTACGTAAAGCTTCTTGCAGCTCCAGCTCTGTCCAGAGCGCGGGGACATGGGGATGGACCCCTGGGTACGTGTCTGGAGCAGGGGCAGCCCCACTCCCCTGTTTGTCAGCCTGAACTCCCAGACGCTCACAGGACCAACACACACATCGCTAAATTACAAAACCCTATTTACAAAATGCACTTTTTGAACATGTCACCACGATGAGGCAAGACCAGAAAACGCCAAGGGGGCACAGCGTTCCCGCAGCGGCTCGCCCTGGGCTCCTCACCCCGGCACCGGCGCTGCCGCCGCACCTTGGCCTAGGTAAGACAATTTGGAGAATAACAAAGCGCTCCCTGCTCCTGCCATGTGTTGCCTGGTTACAGGGCTGAAAAGACAACTGACATCTGAAATACAGCAAAGCATGAGCTGCAACAGGGATCAGAAATACCAGCCGAAGCCAAGGCAGGCAAGGCCTTTTTAGGTGAACAAAAATATCTCCTCTCCCGAGACCAGAGGCTAAAAAGCATCCGTGCAACAGTATATCTCCGAGAAGTGACCCACATCAATCCCTACAGCAAAGGTCTCATTGTACTTACGCTGAAACGGCATAAACAGGCACCATTTGAAAACTCTTTCCCCAGCTAATTGCCACCTGACAACACTACACATTGCACCCATTAACTTCTTATAATAGCGGCTGGGTTTCTGCAGAGCTACAATTGCAGGAAATTGTCCAGGAACAAAGTCACGCAGCGCTCCATCACAAGATGGGAATTCTGTGGGCGGGGAGAGAAAAAGAAAACAGAGGAGAGGAGAGGAGCCAAACCCTCCCGCGGGCTCGGGGACAGGGGACGAAGCAGCGTGGACCTTGAACCCCGTCCCAGGCAGCATCAGGAGATCCCAGCATCTTCTCGCCAGAGGCTGGGTCCCCTGCGGCGGCTGGGGCAGGACAGGGGTTTAAAGGCTGGAGGAAGACTAGCGCGGTGCTTTCATCAGCCTTGTCTTTTAGAAGTTCCCTGGAAATCCCTTCATAATTTAAATGTTTCATTTATGCTTCAGAGGCTTTAGGGCTCTTTGGGTTGGTTTGTGGGTATGGGGTTTTTTTTGTAAAAAAAAGTGATTTAGAGGCCCCGTCCCAGCCCTGCAGCAGCACAGATTCCCAGACCAAAGCACCGCACACAGACAGTGCTAAGACATCCCAGCGCTGGCATTTTCAGCAGGAGACCGTGCTTTCCAAGGGGGCTAATCCTCTGCCCTAGCTCCTCTGCCTGGGCTACGGGAGGACAGTTACCCATGTTTAGGAACGGAGGCTTTGGGGACTGAGGCCACTTTGTGTCCCCCTGCTTGATGCAGAGACGAGCTGCCGTGCTGACTTTTGGGACTCCCAGTCAGGAGCCTCCAGCCCTTTCCTTTTGGATGTGAGAGCAGGAAAGGACTCGAACTGGCAAAGACACGAGCAGGCTGATCAGCCCTCCTCATCGCTGCAGATGGGAAGCAAAAACAGGGGGGAAAGTGAAGAAAATGCAGCATACCCACCCAGCATGCCCATAAAGAGAAAACAGAAAAATCTTCTGTTAGAGTCTCCAAATTTCTGCTCTTCATCATTTGAAGGGCCTGCAGCCCAGCACAAGCGCCAAAGTTCAAGCACCACAAGGGCTGACTGAAAACAGCACCTTAAAAAGGCAGCTCAGCCGTCCTCGGGCAGGCTCGGCGCCGGCAGGGAGAGCCTGGAGCTCGCAAAACCTGAAGCCAAGAGCGAGCGTCCCTGGTCTCAGCGCTCCCACACACCCAGCCAGGGCTTCAGCGGCTAGCAAGATGTCATGTTTCACAGCAGCGTGGCTTTCCTGCCGCTGGTGATGCTCCACCGAAGGCATTGCCCTGATGCCCAAGGTGTCCCCTCGATGTTGCACACCGATAGGGTCCCAGGCGCTGCAATTCCTTCCTCTAGAAGCAGCTTCAAACATTTACAGCCTCAGGAACCTCACTCTGTCAGCCATCATTAACCAATTTGTACAGTTTAAGAATTTTTTCCCCTCAGTTTCACCCACTGGTGCTTTTTAAGGTACAGATAAAAGAGAAATGAGCATGTGCCTGGGAGGAGGCGGGAGCCGGCAGGAGCACTGGGTCAGTGCGGAGGACACGGAGTCGGCCACCTGAACAGATTTACTTCAATATTCACTGCAAATCTAAGAAGTGAAAATTCAGATGACGTGTCAGGCAAGGGAAATTTATTTGCACTTTGCAAAGGATATTAAAAACCAGCAGCTTCACGTATGCTGGTCATGAGCGCCTGGAGCAGCACGGCTGGGACCAGGGTACGCTCCGCTCCCGACCACCAACAGCCAAAAATTAAAACCACATCATTTCCAGTGCCTCGCTAAAACCGTTTCACTGCCTGCACGCTGTCAATTTATTCTCCAAAAAATTCTGCCCACTCCCGATGTCTTTGGGGCTGTTTGTAACCGGGGTAGGTACCTATTCACGTGGAGCTTCGAAAACCTGTTTAACTGAGAAAAGGCCAGACGGATGCCAGATTAATTCTGCACCCCTTCTGTTCATCTAGCTGACTCATTACACTTGGAAAGCTGGCTGCCTCTCCATGTAAACAGAGCACTGGCCTGTTTAACAGCTTGGAGGGAGTATTACATTTGCACAACAATTACCAACAACGCTCGCAGTCTTCGTTTCATTTTTAAGCACGTTTAATAAGAGTCAGAGGGGAGGTACACATTCCCGGTTTGGAAGAGTTATCCCCAGCTCGCCGGAGCGACAGCGGAACATTTCAAAGTCGCAAATCTCAGGTTGCAGAATTGCAATTTGGCTTCAATCCCTCCTAATCTGGGAGCTGGACAAGACACCCCCTTTTCCATGACACCCCCTCTCAACCCCACCTCCCTACCAGCAGACAATCATCACCCTTCCTATTTTGTAAACAATTAACTAAGCTCCTTGAACTAGATGATTAAACGTCTGCCGCACAATAAGAAGCGGGAGACCGAGTGAGCTCAACGGAATATAATCCCTCGCACTTCTCCGGGAAAACAAAGGAGCTGTTTACCTCTGGCCGGCAGCCAGCCCCGGCTGCGCACGCCGCCGTCCCCACGCACGCCAGCCCCGGGCCCGGCTGGCAGCAGCCCCCTGGCTTTCCCCCGGGAAAGAGCTATGGAGAGGGGGAGTCTGCCCCAGGACTCGGCCAGACTGGACACGGCAGCTCCTGCTGGTTCGGGATGGCCAGCTCCAGCCAGCAGCACCAGGTGGCATCTGGGAAGGCCATGGTGGTCCCAGCTCCCGGAGTATCGCACATGGGAGATATTGCCTGCAGGGAGAAAGCTGGAAAAGCAGACACCACAGCCAGCCTGGTCACCCTGTGTGATGGGGAGAGGGCTGAGGTCCTCGCAGCCACCATCCCCCCATGGCAGGGGCTGGCAGACGCGGGGGTCAGGGCCCCCACAGCACCCCGAGCACCTTCCTGGAGGGTGGAGAAACAGGACTGCCAGGAGCACGACCAGGAGCGGGGCTGGAGCTGTGCTGGGCGAGGCCGGCTGGGAACGGGAGGGCTCCGGAGAGCCAGCTCCAGCCATGCACACACATGCACTATCCTCTCCTCTCCCCTTGCTGGGGCGAGGAACCAGTCGAAAATGGTTTTTATATCGTCCAGGGCACGCCAAGCCAAAGCCACACACTGAGACCAAACACTTCTGTGGAGGACCTCAAAAGGCAATGGTCCCAAAAGGGATGGGAAGGGAAGGGGGGGGTGTCATCTGTCCCTTGGAGCTGCAGGAGGAGGAGAGCACTGCTGGCTCCACGCTCAGTCCCACTGGGCTGGCTGGGAGGCAGCGCGGGACCAGTCACACCCGTTAGCCAGGACTGGGCTCCTGGCGAAGGCGATGGGCAAATCGTGATGGGTACAGATGTACACAGCCAACGCTGTGCCTGACAGGAGAGGAGATTCCTCCTTCACAAACCCAACAGACCTTATCCCAACCCAACCCTCAATCCCTATGCCTCCTGCCTTCATGGGCACAGTGAGCAACATCCCTATCTGTGACAAGAGAAAATGCAAACAGCACTGAAGTCCTCAAACGCTTTCAGATGTACATCCAAGGCGGAGGGAGAGCTCTGCCTGGGCTGTCCATCCCGTCCCTCCAACCCTGTCCTCCTGCAGGTCCCGGCTCTCAGCCTGCTGCATGGAGACCAGCCGAGCTCCTGCCATCTCTTATCTGAAGCCACAACAAATGAGCTCATGCCCAAGATCTGTGCATTGGAGCCTGCCCATCCCCTGCCAGCTTGGAGTAAAAAAAGATTGCGCAGACTTCTTTAAATGCCAGACAATAAGAAGAAAGCTGGCTGGAGGCTCTTACCCGTTACAAAAAAACTCTGGTGCAAGGATGGTAATTAGAGGCGCAGACGTTATTTGCACAAA
This sequence comes from Dromas ardeola, assembly GCA_013398915.1. Taxonomy (NCBI): domain Eukaryota; kingdom Metazoa; phylum Chordata; class Aves; order Charadriiformes; family Dromadidae; genus Dromas; species Dromas ardeola. The sequence continues at coordinate 112,490 of VYZM01021999.1, read as the reverse complement.
TCCAACACATTTGTTTCGTCTGAAAAGGTTGGAATACGGACAAGTCCCATCGAAACATGAAAATTTTAAAACCTCAGGCTCCTTTTGAGGGCGCTGTCCCAGAAAAACAGGTGTCCTCAAATCTTACAAAAATTGCCTTAAAATAACAACTCACACAGATCACATCCAAAATTTCATCACAGAATCACAGAATGGTAGGGGTAGGAAGGGCCCTCTGGAGAGCATCTAGTCCAACCCCCCTGCCAGAGCAGGGTCACCCAGAGCAGGTTGCACAGGAACGCGTCCAGGCGGGTTTTGAATGTCTCCAGAGACAGAGACTCCAACCCTGTGCCAGTGCTCTGCCACCCTCAAAGGAAAGAAGTTCCTCCTCATGTTGAGATGGAACTGCCTGTGCTCAAGTTTGTGCCTGTTACCTCTTGTCCTGTCGCCGGGCACCACTGAAAAGAGTCTGGCCCCGTCCTCCTGACCCCCATCCATTAAGCATTTATAAGGGTTGATAAGATCCTCCCTCAGTCGTCTTTTTTCCAGACTGAAGAAACACAAATCCTTCAGCCTTTCTTCATAAGAGAGGTGTTCCAGTCCCCTCATCATCTTGGTAGCCCCTTGCTGTCCCCTCTCCAGCAGTTTCCTGTCCTTCTTGAACTGGGGAGCCCCTCACACTGGAAAGCGTGGGGAGAAAACCAGAAGTTGAGGTCGTTCAACGTGCTGAACTGTGCCCTTCCCCATCACCCTTCTAATACCTCTACTGAGATGTTTCCCACCCCAGCAAAGACCATCTCCGAGCCCTGCAGTACAGTGGGGCCTGCCGAGTCAGCACTAAAACCACAGCATACATCACCAACAGGTTCACATGTTCGAAAAAGCCACCGTCACTCCAACCCAGCACTGCCCATGTGCATCCTGTTTAGTGCTGTATTACCGACACAGCTCCCAGCTGCTCTTCACCAGCTTTTCCTTTACCTGTTAAGCCAATATAACTCACGATTAGTACCTAAAATTGCCTGTGAGCACCAGCGGGACCTGCACTTTGAGGAACAAGGAACAATTGTTCTTTGTGCTTCAGCTCGACTCCGGAAGAGTAAAGTCCATCTTTTTCCACCATCGGTACACATAAGCCCAAGAGCAGCAGGAGGCCTGCAAGCCAGCAGGGCAAACACAGGTGTGTTTCATTCAGCAGCCTCACAACAGGCTATCACAAAGATTAGCTATTAATAATAAGATAGTGCAGCACGAGGTGCTAATTCTTACAGCCATTACCAAAACAAGGGAAATGGAGAGATCTCGGCATCTCTCTGCTCTGAAGGCAGCCGGTTGGAAAGCTGGCCTGCTGTCACATCTGAGGTCACCCCAGTTTCACAGCTCCGTCATGCCCTCACCTTCAACTCACCATCGTCTTTCTTTCCCCTGGGGAAGTTGCTATCTTTTTGTTCTTGACTTTTGAAGGTGGATGTCACTCCTGTCAGGAGTTCTTAAGAGATGAAACAACTTTCTTCACCAATTTGCATGGCTACTCCCCTCCTGTTCTCAAAATTATTACCTGCTCCCCACAACAACAGTTCTTTCTTCCGCCTTTCTCAAATATTTATTTCACCTTAACCCACAGCGCTTCCTGACCTCCTGATATGCCTGTAACTACTCCCATCTGGACGTATTTGCATGGGGCTCAGTCAAGGCTTGCTTGCTTTCTCAAATATGTGGCAGCCAAGTAGAATTAGTAAGATGAATTAAAGCAGCTATTGGTATTTCAATCATCTGTGAAACAGATGCCCCTTCCCGCTGTTTGGTAGGACCTGCAGAAAATAACACAAGGGAGAAGCTCAGTGGTTTGTGCACGTGGACACGCACCCACGTCTTCAAGGACCACAGTCAAGATGATGCTCAAGACCTTGCCGGGCACCGTGAAAGTCCAACTCCTTAACGGTTCTCCGGCGATGACTCGCTACACGAAACCATCCCTGCTAACGGGTCACATTTAAACCACAACCCCCAGGCATGTAACCTGGGAGTGCCGCTTCCTGCCCCAGCATCTGAAGACTGGGCGACGGTCTCAAATTATGATGACAACTCTTAGATTTTCTACTACACGAAGTGTTAATATTCAACGGGATTATATCTGGCAATTCCTGCCCAACTACCCTGTGATTCAGAATACTCCAGCTGGGACCGTTCTTGGGATACACGAAGGCCGAAATAAAAGCGAGCCCTGACAGTACCCTGAAACCACGAACAACCACTCTGCCTGTGTGGTTTCTCCGGGAGCAGTTTTTCCCACAAACCCTTCCCTCAATTATCTATATGCAGCTGCCTCTTGATATTGCTACATTTCTGGATGCCGCTGATTATCTGGTTTCTGGCCAAGGTTACAAAACTGTTGTTTCAGTCGGTTCTCCGAGCTGTGGCCTGGGAGCGGGATCAGCTGCGATGAGGAAAGCTTTGGAGCAGCCGGCTGGAGCAGCGCACGGCCCTGCCGCACCGCTGTTAGTCAGAGTGGGAGAGCCGATTACGACACCGTTGCCCTCTTGGCGTGGAACTGCAGGATGGCTCCGGATCGCCGGCTCAGACCAAAACCTGCCAGAGAGGGAAGACTCCGTGCTTCGCCCATCTCCTCTCTGCTTCGCACAGAAACCCATCAGGCTTCAACCAGGGATGAGCTGTAACCACGTCTGCCAACACAATCATCTACCAGACTTCTTGCACATCAACCTCCTTAAAACAGTGATGAACTCCACTTGGATTTCCCCACTGCTGCTGCGTATGGGAGGAAAAATGTTCCCCTGATTAAGTACATCCCAAGGACTTACACAAAGCAGTATCGTGCAACTACAGCGTGATGGGCAACGCTAACTCTAAGCAGACTGCACAGCACATTGCATGTCACATGCATTTAAGAGGAAAAAGTGCAGCCCAAACTATCCTGCACGCAGAACGCAGGATAGAAATGCATGTGCTGAGAGGTATGAGGAGTGCAAAGCCTTTATCCGTGGCTCATCACGACCCAAGGGGGCGGACTCAGTTCACCCAACGTGCTCAGAGTCTGTCCTGGAGGTCCCACCAGCAGGGAAAGATGGCGATTCACCGGGGCTGCTTTATTCTGGCAAAATTTGAACAACACAAATCTGCGCAATCCGCTCCGTTCCCAGGGTGGTTTGGGGAGCCAGGCTCTGCCCGTCCCTGTGCCCAGCAGGGAGCTACGGCTGTGGCCTGCTGCGGTTTGCTCTGCTGAAGTGCAGCTCAAGGGCTTCACGAACATCAGCCAAGCCCCAAAAACGAGCTGGGCCCGATTTTCAAGACGGAGAAACATGTTACCACAGACAATTCCTGACTGTTGCTGTCCTTGATTTGATGCCGACCAAATCTCAGTGAACGCAGCAAGGGCAACAGATGAAGCAGCAGCGACTGATGGTGCCCTGGCAGCGAGCTGCGTCACCTACCCCACCGTCCCGGTGGCAGCCCGGGGACCCCGGCGCGAGAGGCTGGCAGGGTCTGCTGGCACGTTCTGCTCCGTCCTCGGCCAGGCTGAGGCTCCTCCGTGCTCCCCACCTGCGGACTTGCCATCTTCCCGTTCCTGGCACCAGTGACTTGTCCCAAGGGGAGGCTGTGGGGCGAACACCATTGCTACAGAAAGCTTGCGTCGGCTCCTGCAAGCCCCATCTGCTGCTTAGCTGCAGAGAGGGAAGGCTCAGGAAGGCAACAGAATGCAGAATGCATTTGTGCTTATTTTCAGCCGTCTAAATTAGCACAGGCATCTCCGTTACATGGCTAAATCACCAATAACTTTGTGCCTTTTTTGCCTCCGGGAGCTGGGTATCCACACTGACGTAACACAGCTGGGCCCGGGCACAGCAGGCAAGTTCTACCAGCAAACTAAGACCCGGTCCCGTGAGTTTGGGCTGCTTTAATTAAGTAAATATTACATATTCCTAGGGTATATTTCTGTATATACTTGCGTACATGCATACACATGCACAGACAAGCACACACACATATCTAAGGTACATACACACTGCAGTAAAACCCCAAATGAGACTTTTGCACCAGTCCTGTCCAATTTTCTGTGTTACATGCTCCAGACAAAAAACGGCTTTTACTACAAAAAAACCTACATTACTTAAGCCCTTAAACCCGAGAGGGGACGATGACCAAGCACGTTAATTACATGAGAAATAAAGAAACCAAAAATATTTTGCAAAAGGTGCCACAGCCATTGTAACAGGATCCTTCAAGCCGAGGAGACCTCCAGCTCGGGGTCTGCTACGACCAGCCTCAGGCAGCGTGGGCTGCGCGGATGCCAGCTACACCCTAACGAAAAGCCTCCTTGAGCCGTGGCGGATTTAAACAAATGCCTTGGGATGTCCACGTTTAAACTCGTGTTCAGTCTGCGATGTCGCAACAGCCAAGTAACATCTTCTCCCAGCTGTGAGCATGAAAGACCATGGTAATCTCAGCAAAACATTTCTCTTCCTCCCTGTTCTTGCACAATTCTTCCTGGTTTCCCCCTCCTCGTCTCAGCATCCTCGTGCCCACTGCAAACACGCAAAGCTTCCCCCAAGCGTGGGAACCTCGGGAATATTTTGGTGAATTTAGGAGCAAGTACTAGGCGACAGAACAAATCTCACACACCACCACTTTCCAGGCAGAGGCCCTGAAGGCATCAGGCTTTGGGGAAAAAGCAAACACAGAACTTCACGGATTTACTCTTATTTGGGGTCTGCAAATCCGGGAGTTTCATTTTGGCTATCTTTCTCCTTTTCAGCTGAGGCGAGTGGGTTGGAGTTTATGTTCTACTTATATACAAACCACTTTGCAGCAAAACTGATATTTGTTTGCCATACTACTGGCAGCTTTTAAATGACAGGCAAGAACCAAATAGAGGCGGACATTAAAAAATATCCAGAAAAGCAGAAAAACACAGAACCATGAAGTATCATTCCATCAGAGAAGGGAAGACACTGAAAGCTTGGATGCTCTGATTTTCCAAACTAACCAGAAAACTCCAGTTATACAGGGCTCACATTAGAAGTGCCACATCAGCCTTCCAAACCTTCTATTAACACATCGTTCAAAATTTTATTCACCCCCAATATTGAAAACACACAGGAAGGGTAATACCCTCTGACCTAGCGTTGGCAAGACCTGCCTTCGAGCAGAGAGGTGGAGGTGACCTGAAGGCCCTTTCCCATGGATAGTGCCAGAACACTGCACAGGCTTCACGCTTCTGACACCGGGCTTTGGAAAACTGGCCTCCAAAACCCCAAAACACCATGGCAGGAGATCCACATCCTGAGAATATCCAAGGCACCTAAGCTAGCTTCTGCTCTGAAGGAGTTTCCTTCTCCAGTAACGAACCCAGGGCCGTATGCAGACAGACCTCCCACCTTCAGGCCTTGCAGGCATCGCCGTCCACCACGAGGTGCAGCAGCCAAATCCACCGCCACCATCAAAACCCAGTGAGGGACAAAGCATCAAAGCTGCAAAGCCATTGTACTCCCAGCAAAACACCAGACTCATTCTCCCTCAAGATATGGAAAAGATTGATTCATGGCTCACATTGAACTGGGAAGTCTGTAAGCATGAAAGGAACTTCGGGTGGAGAGGGGAAGTCAAGGCCATGTAAAGTTTCGGTTTTGTGCCAGGGCAGAACTCAGGGAAGCCTTTCTCACAAACACACCACGCACCATGGAGCAGGCATGGCACGAAGCCAACGCCGGGCAACAACCGGGCTACGGAGGGGGAAAGGCTTCCGCGGGTTTCTTCTTCTGCAGGCAGGGAGGGAAAGGGAGCGGAAGGTCTGCTGCGCAGATTTCTGGGCTGCAGGGCAGCCACACACACAGAGCTGCTCTCCCAGCTCGCTCCACGCACAGTTTTGAACTGCAAATGCTTCCTCCCAGCCACCGCCGCTTCCCCCTCCCAGCAAAACTGTCACCACACTTTTCGTACTACTTAAAAAGCCGCCGTGGCTCCCCAAGCCCCGACACGCTGATAAGAACAGTGGATTTCCCAGATTATTTCAGCCCAAGCTGGAAGCAGAGCTCCGTCTGTAGCTGTGCGTCTGCTGACGACAGACCACCGCCACGCTGCTATTTAACAAGCTGTACGACAGGAAAAAAGCTTGCTGTGGCTTCTGTGGGGCTCTGCGTGCTGCAGCCAGCGCCGAAAAAAACCCAAAGCGTGAGTTTCTCCAAGCAAACCACATGCCCTCTGCTGCCGGCTGCCAGGCGTACGGGGAGAAGCACCTTGCCCGTTACCTTCGTCACTTCTGCCTTGTCTTGTTTCAGAAGCCAAATTTCCCATCTGGTTTTCCCGATCCTAGTCCAGCAAGCGGTGCCTCCGCTGCCGCCGGCAGGGTCCCTGCCCACGGCCGCGCCGACGCCAGGATGCTCACGCCTGGCTCAGCACACTGCCAAGGACCCCGGCCGTAAACACGTAGGAATAAAGCGGCCATCCTCTTCCAGGGGACGGCAGGAAAGGTTTGGGCACAACACGACCCTGCTGCTGGTTTGCCAAGAACCGAATCAAGGTTAATTCTCCACAAATCTGCAACCCTCCTCTCTTCTTCCTCCATCTCCATCTCTCAAATTACAGTGCTTTTGAAGGTGATCTATTGTATATAAAGACATAGGAATGCATTTACCGAACCGAGTATATTCTTGGATTGGGGAAATTCAATTTTCTCTACAAAGCTATTGCTGAATGTGTCATCAGAGCGGGAGTGATGGAAAGCTGTAAAAATGGGCCTGCTTTAACAGATCGTTTCCATAAGAGCATGGGCCCCTACCCTTCAAAAAAGAATTGAGAGCCCCTCCTGACTTTGGGCCTAATTAAGTAACATGTACACAAGGCCTCTTGTAAGACAATTTGTGATAAAGCTATTGCTTGAACACTCGCCGAAAAACGAGCCAAGTTAAGAGTACCTGGGGCTGGGTTTCGGCAGCTGACCAGACACGTGCCGTGTTGGGAAGCGTGAGGCTCTGCAGATGTCCCCGTCACCGACGGCACATCCCCACCACGGCTCGCCCAGGAGCCCGAGCATCTTCGAAAAGGCAACGTTCAGACAAAACATATGCGTGGCAAGTTGGGGGAAGAAAACCAGATTTCTCTGCCGCCTCCTTGTCTTCCTTAAAAAAGAAAGGTCTGTCTCCCAGCTGCGTGCTGGATTTGCCTGCCTCCCCCAGGCTGAACAGCCCAATGTGACAACACAGCACTCGGCAGAAAATGTGGAGAAGGGAGGGATCAAAGTCAGGCTTATTGACCCCGGGGGAGAAAAGCCACGAGTGAAAAGTAGCCTCTTCCCCAAGAGCAGCCCAAAGCCAGTCTGCAAACAGATCAAAATAACACATTAAGGGACCCGTGGAGCCAAGCCTTGGAGCATAAATCATTAGGATACAGGTAGGAATGGCACAACCGGAGTGGTACTATTTATACCTGGTCCCCCAGGTCTGCGTCAGCTTGACGTGGCTGGCACCTGGCAGACAGCACACGTGCTCCCAGCAGGATCACAGCAGGCAAAGGAGACGTTTTAGGTCCTGCCGGTAACACCGCACCAAGCACCACACCACCTGCGATCCGCAGCCCCAAGGGGTGAGCACGACCAGCTTCTGCCTCCTTGATCCGAGGAATAAAACCGTCTCACAAGCCCCAGGCTGTGCGGCAGTAGCCAGCTCGGCATGCAGCCAGGCCAAGCCTATGCCCCCCCGCGCCGGAAGGCGGATGCCCGATGGGGTGCCAGCAGAGGGCTCGGCCCCGGGGGGACCTTGAAAGCAGGACAGGAGTGTCGGGCTTTGTCAGTCTTGGTGCTTCGTGCTCTTGGCTCAGTCCTTTACTGCACGTACCTGTGCAGTGAATCAGGGTGCAGAAAACGGCTCCACCAGGTCTACGCCTGCAAATGGCTTTTACCCCCCCAGCCAAGCACAACGGCAAGGGAGATGGAAAACACCAAGAGCTGCGGTTCCCACCCTCTGCACAGGGAAGCCTCGCCACCTCCCCAGCGCTTCCCGTGGACCACGCAGCCTTACCAGCAAGCTCCTCACCAAAAACAGCCCAGCTCTGAGGACCAACTGCCCAGCACTCCCACAAAACACTGTGGTCTGCATATCACAACCCTCCAGCTGGAGGATACGGGACTCATTACTTAAAGACAAGGGTATAACGTGACATCCGAATTCACCAGCAGGCTCCTCGGCCACCCGAGAGGTGTTAACTGTGCGCTCCACAATCTGCAGGAGCAACGCCGGAATTTCAGGGCTTCGTTTGGCTGTTTACCGGCTTTTAACTGATTGGCATCAGCAGAGTTAAATGCTCTGCATCGGAAAGGGGTTTTACAGCCCGTGCTGGCTTCGGAGAGAGCATTTCTCATGGCTGGGTACATCCCATCTCCCCTCCGAGCTCTGTTTACCCACGATAGCAGCCCACTGCCCCGGCTGCGCAAACACTGGCCCGGGGACCCGCCGGCACCCGCACAGTATCGTGGCAACGTGGCTGAAGCCAGCTTTGCAAACTCACAAAGTGTGCAAATTAATTTCATTATCCGCTCTTGCACATCGTGAGGAGGGAAAACAAATAACCTGCCCGAAAGTACATTCTAGTAATTATTAACACGGCATAAGTTAACCCCAGGGGAGTGGGAGGACAGGCTGGCCGGAGAGGAGAGCCTGGCACTCGCCTGATCGCTAGAGCATACAGCACGTCAGTACTTTTTAAATATAAAACCCAGCCTTATGCTGCATTTTGTTCCCTGTTTAGCCCAAGGATTCTTCATTTGCTTGGCTGAACCTACACAGTCTCCCAAATGTTTACCAAGTTAAAACTGACCATTCAAATACTTCACCAGCAAAGCTCTCCACTTCCATTTGCTTTTGCTTTGACGTCTCTCTTGCCCCCGCAAACGCTCCGGAGGCACCCACCCCTTCGGCAGAGCTGTCAGGATCGTACACGAAACCTTCTTTGGCGATGACTAAGGCCCAGGTATGCACTGAGCATTCTGGCTGCTATTTTACTTCAGATTAAAAACATCCTTCAGCTTAGCAACGATGCCGGTCTGTACCAGTAATCCCCCTCCCACCCACACACAGGAGAGCAAAAGCTGAGATTTAATACCCCGTAGCACACAATAATTTAACCCAGCGCTGTATGGCTGGATTACACGACCCCTTCCCCATACTGATGGGCACAAAACCCACGCCGTGGCAAAACACGCGTTTCTGGAGCTGGAATTTTGGCTTGTGGAATTTGTGCAACTCCCTTAATTTTTAGGGATCCTAGTAGCTCCTACATCACCCATGACAAAATGGCTAGAGATGATCATGAACCCATGGCTCTGCGACAACAGAAGGTCCTCCCGCACGCTGCACCACGCACAGCTCCTCTGCCAGGAGCCAAAGAGATCCCAGCCTGCTCCGGCTGCCTCCCCCCAACAGGGCACTTGGAAAACACCTTCCGAGGTGCCTGATTTGGGAGAATTTGGCTTCATCATGGAAAACTGAGAGGATCTCAGCTTGGAGGAGAGCATAGTAGACCACTACAAACCTACAGCAGGGCTGTGGCAGAGCTCCAGCAAATCTTAAAGCATTATTAGTAAGCCATTAAGAGGCACTGTCAAGACAGATAGGCTTTAAGATTACTTTACAAGGCAGTTGTCAGGGATTTCAGGATGCACCGGTTGCTGCAGCAGCTCAATTTTCACTTTAAAAAGACTGTTGTGTGAGCACTGTTTTATAAGGGACCTCACAGTAATAAGCCGAGATGTTTTTCACGGTAGCTAATGTAGCCACGTTTTAAACCCCTGCCTGGCATCAGCACCAAGCGCCTGCACGCACGCAGCGGGGTTCGAAATGAATTAGTCAGAGCCCGGTTTGGATGCAGCTCCTGTACAAACCTGCTCCTGGGGAGCGCTCAGCTCCCCGCAGACGCAGCCTCAGGACGGAGCAGCCCGACCCAGCAGCGCAGATTCATGCTGCAGCCGTAAGCCCAAAAACAGGCTCTTCTGCCCCGTTCTCCGGCGCAGCCTCCCTCCCTGCCGGGCTGCTCCGTGCTGCCCGAGAGGCAGTTCACCAAAGCACCTCAGTCCATATGCTCCAGTCGTCCTTCCTTCGTGTTATTTTTTGCAAGGAAAGTGCAGGCTCCATATCTACCAAACTTGAAATGAATTCCCCAGCGGTTCCGAAAGCTTTTTACTCGCCATGTTTTTAAGAATATCAATATAAATAGATCCACACAGAAATTCTTTCACGTTCTTCTAACGGCTAACGGGCTCGGTGTGCTGCTCTGCAAGTCAGATTACCCTGAACAGCCCGGGAACGCAGTGACCTTCAAGGGCTTCCCCTGCCTTCCTTGTCCTCCCGTCCCACCAGAGACCACTAACGAGCAAGGAGAAGCAGCAGCTCAACGTGGGACCTACACGCTCCATTCGCATCGCATCACCACATCTCACAGCCCATCTGTATAAGTAGAGGTCTCCACTGACCAAATCCAAAGGTATTTTCACGTCCCCTCTCTATTTCCAAGCTGTTTCTGTATAACCGTCACAACCTACTTTCACTAAGTAAAGTAATAGTGCAAGGATTTTAAGTCACCCATTCCTTTGGCACTAGCTTTCTGGGTTTGTGTTTTATTTTCTCCTTTCTCCCTCTCCCCTCAGATCTCCCAGAACTGATTTCCCATTACTGCTCTGCATGTCCCCATCCCACTGGACACATAAGAGGCCACATGGTTTTACAAGAACAGCTTTAACCAGCACGTTTAATCCAAATTGCCTTTTTTTTTTTTTAAATATCAGCAGTACAGTTTTCCGTAGTGCAAGTCAATGTGGAATCAAAGTTCATCCACAGTACCATTTCCACTCTCTTCCATTTCAAAGGCACACTAAACATGTCATAGAGCGCAGAGGCAAGACCCTTATGCCATGAAGACGGCAATTTTCTGAATTTCTAATGTTAGAAAGTACCTGTTTCTAGTTCTGATGGACCACGATATATTGTCCATAGGCGTGTGTGTGTCTGCGGGGAACACAGCAGGTCCGGAGCTGGAAGCAGGCTCTCCGACCTCCCAGCCGGCTGTTGCCACAGCCACGCTGGATGGACGGGAGTCGCGGGGTCTGGGCACTTCACCCAGCTGGTTTCTCTCCCATCCTTAATCTTTTGCATCTTCAGCACGTGACTCAAGTCTTAAGCTGAGTTTTGTCCTCATTTTAGTGCAAGTTAAACACGCTGCTGCCATCAGCCTAAGGGTGTGAGTCGCAACCAAGCCTCCATACGAAGCAATTTATTTAAAATCCAAGGGAAAATGTTAACACCTCAGTACAGCACGGGTAAAGTCTACCTCTACTCCATCGTAGCGATTGCTGCGCTGCAGCTGACCAGCTGGGGCAGGTGTGCTCAGGTGTGCTCCCAGCCAACAGAGACCCAACTGCCAGAGCTAGGAAACATCTCCAGCCCTGCCCATTCCCAGCAGCTCCCACACCGGGGGGGGACTTCACCGACTGGTGTTCCCCACCAAACCCACCTTCTATGCAACCACAGCAAGGGGAACACTTCCATGAAGTCCAAGAGACGAAAGGCAAGGAAAACTCTAAGGGCAATTACCCCACAACATGCTCTGAAATGCAGCTCCTTCCCAAGTGGTCAGGGCAGGCTCAGGTTCGGAAGGACAGCTGAACATAGAAATCATACCTGGCAGTGTTTTCTAAAAAGTGGCGTTATTTATTCACTTTAGCAAACCCTAAAAGTCTTCGCTACTCTGAAATTTTCTGGCTCTGAGTTTCATAGGCTTTACATTTTTTTCAGGGCTAAATTCTCCCATACAATAAAAGGCAAAAAAAGAAACGTTGTCATGCTTTCTCTATTACTCACCTCTGACGGCTACCCTGTAAACCTGTGACCATTAAGAAGTCTTAAAAACTTCAAAAAAAAAAAAAAAATCTTACTGCAGAGTTAAGTTTGCTGATCACGGTGAGCGGGGCCATTACACAAGAGCACAGGCTGCAAACACTATCATGACACCTAGTAAAGGTCAGACCCACGTTATTTACTTATGCATTTGAGATGAGGACACGACCCAAGCCATCTCTCATTCATCTCCTTTAAACTGCACAAGCCTCCTCCAGCCTTGTGTCCCCTGCTCCGCGCTTCTCACAGAGTCCCTGCACGGGGATCTCGCTGCGATACTCAATTCCTACAGCAACACTGCAAGTCTTCAATACGCTTTCCAGCCTTTCTAATGACTTCCTATCCTATTTTCTTAACAATTATCCGCTTTCCAGTGAAACAGTGGTTTACAGTGTTCTTTGTGAAACACCCCTATGACATCTTTCCGCTTTCCGTCAGCCATTCCAATGTAACTGCTCACTACCAAGTAGATCAAGGAATTTGTCTAGCTTTAAAACACTTTTGCGATTTTTTTATGTCCAGTTCTGCTGCCAGCCCGGTTTCCCTCTGATGTGCCTGCACACCACAGCACAGCGGGCAGCAACGAGGGGAGGCCACCGCCAGAACAGAAAGCCACTGCTAACGTCCAGCAGCAGTTCCCTAAACTGTGTCCTGAATTAACACCGGATCAATGGGCATTTGGATGACCAAAATCGCCGTTACCACTGCCTGCCTCCAATCGACACAGCCTCCGTGCCTCCATCCACCACAGCTCCGCTTGCCAAGCATTGCTTTTGTCAAACCACTGTCCGAAGACACCCTACCACTTGCCATCTCATTCCATCAATGAGATAGTGGCCTTATAGCAGCCTTCCAGTACCTGAAGGGGGCCTATAAGAAAGCTGGGGAGGGGCTGTTTGCAAGGGCAGGTAGCGATAAGACGAGGGGCAATGGTTTTAAACTAGAGCAGGGGAGGTTTAGATTAGACATTAGGATGAAGTTCTTTACAATGAGGGTGGTGAGACACTAGAACAGGTTTCCCAGAGAGGGGGTGGAGGCCCCATCCCTGGAGACATTCAAGGCCAGGCTGGATGAGGCTCTGAGCAGCCTGATCTAGTTGAAGATGTCCCTGCTTACTGCAGGGGGGTTGGACTAGATGACCTTTAAAGGTCCCTTCCAACCCAACACATTCTATGATTCTATGATCAAGTGCAATCATTTTCGGGGCCAATCGCGGAGCCTGCCTGGGTTGAAAATCCCTCTGCAGTGGAGTTCCTCTGAACTGTGTCTGCTCCTGGACTTGTTTTTCTCGGTGGCTGGAGAGGCAGGATGGAGATGGCATGTGCCAGTACCACCTCAACATCGCTCTGAGACCCTCTCGTATGCCCAGGCTTAGCGCATGGACGCTACCAAGGTACTGATGGTCAGAAGAGCGGTGGCTCAGAAAGGCAGCTCAGTGTGGTGGGACTTGAGGGCCAGGTCCCCAGCCCACACTGCCCAGCTACTTTGTCACTTGCTGGAGGTCAAACAAGCCTTCACAGAAAATAGCACGAGTGACGAGATTCCTTAAGGCCAGACATCAGCTACAGCTGGCTCAAATGCCACTCGCTAACAAACCCCTCCAGTGGTACTCCACTGCTGGCTGCTGCGTTGTACCAGGGGCCACCAGGGATGGACTTCTGGAGCCTCCTGTCCCAGCCATGGGGCCTGTTGTGTTTCAGACATTTTCCAAGGCGACCTCGGGCAGCGGAGCGGCCTCCTGTGCCTCCCAGCATGTCGGATCACACGGTCCAGCTATTCCAGGATTGCATCACTCAGTGGCCACCTCCCGGTGCCCAAGGGGACAGGCCCGATTCATTTTGGTCTCTATAAACCCTTTCACCTTAGAGCCTCATGACTGAGATTGAGAGAGATTAAAAACGGCTTTTACAACACAAAGCGTAATTGTTTACTTTAGGTACCAAGCAGCGGGTGTAAGGACAAAACGCACATTTCCCCATCTCGGTATTCTTTTGCAAGAAATGGTATGTCTCAGCCGCCTCCGGCACCCCTTGCTTCATCCCCCAGCCCTCTCCAGCAGATGCTCTGGGGACCACTGGGTCATTCCCACAATCTCCGTGCTTTTCTGGGACCTAGTATTCCCTAGATATTCCCTAATGCCACTGGCTCCCATCTCTCTGCAGCCAGATTATCCAGGCTGGGATAATCCGCGGTGCCGAGGCCGGCCAGTTTGGGGCTGTTCGCCGCGGCACGGCGCTGCACTGCAGCCGGTTCCGATACAGAAGAGCTGTGTCCATGTAGTGCCCGGCCTCGACTAATCCATCCCGGGGGACTGGAGCTGCCGCACGCAGCATACACGTGCCTGCCAGGCACTGCTGGAGCCAGTAGCTCCTGTGGCACAGGGATACGGCATGGGATACAAGTGCCATGCCAGCGCCAGATGCCAGGCTGTGCAGGAACCGGCGCCAGTAAGAGGGGCAGCGCTTCACCGTTGCTCCGAGCCCATGCAGGACTCCTACGCCGTGCACCCGGCACATCCCGTGATACTGGGATATACGGGATCACAGAATCATAGAATGGTTTGGGTTGGAAGGGACCTTAAAGATCATCTTGTTCCAGCCCCCCTGCCATGGGCAAGGACACCTCCCACTAGAACGGGGATATTTTGGTATTGGAGTTACTGCAAAACGTGGCTACGTTGTGCCCTCTGCTAGGATGAATGATAGTGAATAAAATGAATCTGGTATCCTCTTCCTGATCACTTTGGACAAACCAACCAATTCTGCCTGGCTAGAGCCACGCAGGAGATGCTCCCTCATTAGCCACTTTCCCCTATTTCTGCAAGGATTTATCCAAGTCTGTGTTCCCCACTTTGTGATGGATTAATTTACTCTGGCATTAGATCAAAAGGTGTTATCAAAGGAACAAATGGAGAACCATACACTGCTTTCATAAAATATACAGATATTTCCCAGCGCATCAGAGCTTTGTTCCAGGCTCTCTATGATGACACTCTGCAAAGGTTGCTATAAATTCTGGGATTTTATGCTTACTTCATGCACAGCCTCGACTTACAGCTCCTCTGATACAAGCTTCTGCAAACTCCTCTAACGTGCAACGCTGTCCTGCTACAGCAATGCAGAAACACCAGCCAAAAACACTCTTCTCAAGGCCTGGCTGTCGTTGAACAGCGAGGAGCTGTTACACGGGCAGGTTAGTGAGCTGGCGTTGGGCAATGAGCGCACCAAGACACTCAGAAAACGACAGGGAGCACACATGGGGATGTGGACAGTGAAGGATCCTGACCTTTCTGTTTTCCCTGAGCTGCCTCAGTCTGGACCTTGGGATGATTCCCCCTCCTCATCCATCGCCACTGAAAAGCTGCAGATCCTCTGCCAGGCCTTCCCCTGCTTGGGCTCAATTCCTTCTCTGATTAGGAAAGTTAAAGTTTCAGCCTGCTGGATTTGAGCAGGTCAGTCCAAACAACTCCTTATTTTCTCATATTTTAAATTGCACAACTATATCGCCAGAGGTGCATTTGAAAGCCATTCTTAACTTCAGGCGAGGACAAAACAGCACCGTTACCACGCCATCGATACAAAACATCTGTCGTGTAGTTGCTAAGGTGTTTGTGACAGTCAGTAATGGGACAACACAGAATCACAGAATGGTAGAGTTTCAAGGGACCTTTGGAGATCATCTAGTCCAACCTCCCCGCAACGCGCATGGACTGAAAGAATATATCAAAGATCGCAAAAGTAATCTGCTGCGGGCTGATGCTTACCTGCAGCTCTTAGGAAGGTGCGCAATATGGCACACACAGATGCGGTGCCGGGGTGGTGAGCTGGGCTTGTCTCAGGGGACCCCCTTTTTCTCCCCCCATCAGCCGGCACCGCACGGTCCCTCTGCTCCAGCAGTCCACACAGATGGAGGAGGCAAGGACCAACCGTTATTTGGAGTGGGTTTTACTTCAAAACGGACAGGCAAAAATAGCTGTGGACATAACACAGAGCTGCTCTCCATCCACCACGATTTTTGCAGATGCTCCACTCTTGGCTAAGATGTGAACTGGGAGGTTTTTTTCTTGCTTTCTAAAAACCAATTCAGGAACGCATTTATTTTAGCAATGAAATGCGCAGGACGGTCCGGCTGTGCTGAAGGAACAACTCAGCACTTTGCAGGAGTGGTACACGCAGCGCGCAGACACCCAGCAAAACGCATTGATTAGGATGGGGCTTTGCATACTAATTTCCATTGTAACTGTTCCACCCCCATTGTATCAGGGCCGGTGAATGGCGGCATTGTCTCAGGGCAGGGCATTCTTCATACCAAGCCCCTGCAAATGGGAGCCCTGGTGCTACGTAATAACAAAAACAAAATCTCAGCAGAAGTCCATTAGCATCCAAAGGGCAGGAGCCTGAATGCATCAGAAGAATTCTTTGAAAAGTAAGAGTGAAACGAATGTAATAAAATGCTACTATTAAGTGATACTCATTGTCCAAATTAAACCATCAGAAGCAAAGACCTTGACTCCCAGAACGTATTCAAGCGCAGCACAAGCTGCAGAGCTCGGGAGCAAGGCTATTAAGAATTTTAAGCCCTGGACTGGTCCCAAGTATGGATTACTTGATTTCTTCGCGAGCACTTGATCACACAGAACTATATTTGGATTCCCAGAATAAAAGCTCAAATCTTCAGGAGGGCATCCATGGCTGCGCACCCCACGCAGGCGCAGATCCCCACTTGCACCCACACCACAGCAGATGCGTTCCAGTGGGCCAGGAACGGCAGGAGCTGTTACATGCCCCACCACAGGAGCAGGTTTAAGACGACAGAAGAGAGCCCAGCACTCTTCAAAAAAGCCAGGCTGAATGCAAGACAGAAGACTTTTCTCCAAACGGTGAAACAAGTGCAACTTTTCCCTCTTTCTGCAGATGTTGGGAATGTAACGGGCCCAGCAGCACTGATGAATGCAGACCTTTCCGTTCAAGGAATGCCTGTGCTCCTCCAAAGCAGAGGAGAAATCACAGATTTCTCCACTACAGCAGAACATGCAATGCCATTTTGGAGTTATGAGTTGGTTTGCTCGTTTGTTTATTTAAGGCACAATTCCTAAAACTCCTATATACTAAGATAAAACCTCAGTTATTTGTTGCTTCTTTCATTTTTCTATGGCCACAGCAGATCAACAGCCTCCAGGAGTGTCCATACAGTGGCCCTGAGCTCTGCCAGCCAGAGGAGCAAGGAGCCAACCCTGGAAGCGTGTCTCAGCTTTGCAGACCCAGCTGCCCTCACCGGGGTCCACCGCTCTGAAGCAGCTGAACCAAACCAAAGGGACAGGGCGGTGCTTCCCCTGCCCAGGCCCCTTGCTCCCAAAGCCAGCCCACAAAACTCACCTCCGGGGTTTCAAAACCTACTCAGTTCCATGTTTTCAACCTACCACCCAGCTGCCGTCTCCTTTTCCCAGAGGAGTTGGCGGTTAATTCACATGCCATGTGTACCTGGGGCTCTTTCCCACCTGCCACCCGAACTCTCGCTGCTTCGATCCTCTCTTTCTTTACGTCTTTGCTCATCCCCGAGCCCAGGACGGCTACGGGGATGAAGCACAACACACTCCCACGCACCTGCACAGGCAGCACTAAGAGCAGCAGCAGGCAGGTCAGCTACTCGCACTACAATAACACGTCTCAATGCAC
>VYZM01021999.1:79061-94868 GCA_013398915.1 Dromas ardeola | reverse complement strand
CCCCAATGCCCCCTTTTTTTTTTTTTTTTAAAAAAAAAAAAAGCTCTTTTCTAATTCTACTCAGCCTTCAAGCTCTCGCCTTCGGTGACAGCCCGCGGCTGGCAGGCAGCCCCGGCCGCAGGCACGCAGCTGAAAGAGCAGCTTAGGTAGAGGATGCTCTGCCCGTCCTCCCAGCACGCCGGCTGCCGCCTGGGTACAAGGTTCTCAAGCACTTTGTTAGCAGGGGCTCACTGTGCGAGGAAACACAAACATCAAAGCGGCAAACTCCAAGCGAGTAATTTGCTGAGAGCAGACAGGCCGGCCCGACAAAACCTGCCAACTTTCCTTCTGGTTCACAGCATTTTTTTCCTCTGGAGAGTTATGAGATGGGCTCCAGCTCCTGCAGCTCACACTAAGTTTCAGTCTAGAAAGTGTTTTCCTGTTATATCCTACGTCACAACGAAGTAAAGGGCTCACCCCCACGTTTTACAGCATTATGGGACCAGTGGGTCACAAACAGATACTCATCCGAGCTGCTCAATAGGGGCAGCCCTTTGGGAAGCCACTTGCTGTGCCAGAAGCTGAAAGATGCACAGAAGGAGCCCGGCGCGCTCGAACGGTGCTGGGCTGCTCTCGAGAGAGGGCAGAGCACAAGCATCTTGTTGAAAAGGCCATAATAGATACGACCAATCCTCCCGCTGCTTTTGTGCACGTTAGCCTGGCCCCAGGAAAGCACAACAAAGTCACCCCAAACACCACTGTCAAATTTTTAATGTCATTCTTGCCAAAGGCGAGGCTAACAAAAAAAAAAAAACAATCCACTTGAAATGAACCCTAGAAAATTAGAAGGTTGGGAAAGTGTGAGAATTTTGTATAAGCTGTGCAATTTAGTAGTCAAGGCCTCCTGGAAATAGGGTTGTATTAGAAAATTGCTACCTCACCTCAGCATTTCCCGTACCACGCTCCAGCACAGAATATTTCACTTAGTTTCTTTTCTATATCGCTTCATGAACCCTACATGTGGACATTTCAAAACAATGCCACCGTGGTGCCCCGACACACAGGATCTGCATATCAATGTCCTCCCGGCCCCTTCAACTCCGCAGAGAAAGGCCGTAATCTGGGTTTTGTTCCCAGCCTCTCGGCCCCATGGAGCGGGAGCCCAGTTACGCCACCTCTATTCACCCTCCCCAAGCCCTGGGAACATCTTTGTAGCCCAGGACAGGGAAGCTGGGGGAGGGGGGGGAGGAGGAGAAGCAGGGAAGGGCCCCGAAGACAGTTCGGGAGCCAGGCTCGGTGGAAGGACGATGCGCTCCATCAACCTATTTGCTCTCCTTCTTCACGGAAAACCTCCAAGGGGATCTGTACGGACCCTGCATGTGGAAATCCACGCGAGACCGCAACCATCCCCAGCCGATTCATCCAAAACAAGCCACTGCTTGAAAGAAACGGCCCCACCAGAAATCACAGGAGCTGGTGCATTTAAGCAGGAGGGGGAACATTCAGCAATGCTGGGCTATGCATGGACCAGCCTGAGCGGGCAACGGGGGACACCCTCCAGGGAAGGTCCCCACACTGCCCCAGGCACACACACGCTTCACACCCATGCAGGGGAGTATTTCATAGAATTGTTTAGGTTGGAAAAGACCTTTACGATCGTTAAGTCCTTGCCAGCCTGGGCAGGAGTAAGGGGCGCTGACGTGCAGCCGCACGGCGAAGGCAACAGACCCCGGTTCACTCTGCGAACGGACAAACGCGTTTCTGATGATGCAAGTGCCTTTGCACACCCCTGACCCAAGTGTTTCTCCCACAGTCAGCCGTTAACATGATTTATATTTTATGCTAAAATTAGCTACCCAGGGATGTGCTTCCCACAGCGGTGCCGGCACACCCGCTCCATCAGCCAAACCTTCTCGTTCCAGTGGGGGACAGGGGCTGTAAACGCGGTTTTACTTCTGTAGACGAACATCTCCCTTCCCACTGTCTGAGTCCAACCTCCGCCTGCACCCGGAGAGAGCCCTCGGCGCAGAGACCAGGGAAGGGAATGAGCAAAACCATCTTTTCGGCCCTGGTCCTTGCAAAACCACACGCTGCACCACCACTCGCACACAGCTGTTTGCCGTGTGTGGCTATTTTTGCACAGCCTATAGAACAAAAATATAGCTAGCTATGTTAGGTGAACGTTTGCACTGTTTCATGGCGCGATGACAGCCAAACTAGGTCAAGCCTGAGCCAGTATCCTTTTAAAAAGGGAAAGAAAAAATATAATCAGTGGGAGAACAGCGAGCTCCCAGGGAAGAAAATGTTTGCTACCATCTAAGATACTTACTGAGCACTAGATGACAGGAGAAAAAAATACATATACATATGCACATCTTTTTATAGTTTAAATGGTAGATTTTTTTTTTTTTAAAGGACACTGAAGTACCTTGGGCTGGAAAGATTATTTCATACGCATTTTATGCACTGACTTAAACTGAAAAGGTGTTTTCACCTATAACGCTCTTAAAATGTAACCTGGTGGCCCGTTCTTCGTGCAGGCTGTGGGCAACTTTATTGTATTTCATGGCTTCTCCGCCATGAATAAAAGCTATTCTTCTGCTGCACTGAAAGCAGGAGCCTGGCAGGTAACAGGATCCCAGTCCTGCTGGTAAAGGCAACCTGATACCGTTCTCTAAAAGGGGAGAGGGAGGTAAATGACTTTAATTTCTATTAGAGAGGACAGACTCCCACTAGAAGGTCTTTCTGTTGGAGCACATCGCATCTCGGAAGCTGGATGCCTGAAACGGAAAGTGTGGAAATTGAGGTGGCGGGCGGCCGTCTCCTCTCAGGAGGGATTTCTGTTCATCCGAGAAGCAGGCGGTGTCAGAAAACGGCAAGACCTATGGTCCGATGCATCCCAGTCACTGTGATGGTCTCAGGACAATTCCCAGTTTAACGTGACGACTGAACAGGAGATCGGGCAACCATTTGGGTGCAAAGCAACCACGCTGGGGCTGCAGTCCATGGTTTCGCTCTGTGTGATCTGCAAGTTTTCCTGAGCGATGGGACAGGCGTTAGGCACCTACGAGGCAGCAGTCCTGCCCCTGGATTGTCACCTTCTGCTTCCCAGGCGACAGCAGAGGAAACCCCAAACGCACTAACACTGCACAGGCTCATGGAAATTAAGAACTGGGTAATTTTAAATGCTTTCTCATTGAAAAATGTTCTCAGACTTAGTTAAACGTGCCAGATAAAGCCTCTGTTCCTGTAAAACCTGATGCACGATTACCAGTTAAGGCCAATGTATTTACCCTAAAATTGGGTAATATTGTTTTATGGTTCTTAATAGTTCAAACCGACAATGCACCGCTCTGAACAGACGCTGCCGAGCAGTTTCTCAGCCTTTCATCAGGACTGCGTAGGCGTTGAATTCTGGAGCTAATCACCTTAGCAACGGCTCTAAACATATGTGCAGTGACATCAGCTGATTTCTGAAAGCTGTAAATAGAGGATAATAGCACGAAAAAATTCTGGATTAAAGCCAAGACCTAAAAAACATACTATTAAAACACTGCCTGTAATTCAATGTATGCAAACTTGTTTGCATCCCTGCTCCCCAAAACCTGTGTAATTACACACCTACCAGCACAACTGGTGATTGTCCCACTGCAGGCTACTCTCAGTTTCAGAAATTTCTCAGAAACGAGGATTTAATAGAAATCCTTCTTCAAATTTAATTTTAAAAAGCCTGGAGAAAAATCCCCCGATAACCCCACACAGCATGAAGTCAGGCTAAAGGAGACCTGCTCCAACCTACAACCCTGTGTTTAAAGCCAGTGAGTAATAACCTCAACTTAGGGGAATTATTTGTAAATAAGAAAATAAACAATGTGCTCATGGGCTGTATCGCTGACTCACGCAGGAACTATGAGCAGGAACAGTCGCAAACTCTGCTTCGAGGACGTGCTGCCAGGCCTGTGCCCTTGGTAAAGAAGAGTTAAGGCAGCATCAGGCACAAACAGGCAGGAGGAACCCAGTTCTGGAAGGCCATGCTGGCGAGCAGACAGCGTGAAAGGGGCATACTCTGAATTACCTCATGTTTGGTACCTCATTAAGATCTTAAACTGTCCATTTAGGGAGTCCCTCAATCAGCCATCAGCGTAAGACATGAGGACAATATACTTTTTGTTTTCCTTGTTTCGTTGTGACCCATATTTCTGAGGTCTGTTGTGCGGGATGTGACCCGGCCGGCTAAAGAAACCTTTGCGGTGCCTCCATGTTAAGCTGGTACGCTGGGAGGGAGAGAGAGGAGAGGGGAGAAATGGGCTTAATAGGATTTTCAAATGTCAAAAAAATATCTTTAGCAGGCCCACTTACGCAGAGTCGTAGCACTCGCTGAACTTGAAAGCAAAATTTGCTGTGCACAGAACACAGCTTGCATGCTAAGCGGACCGGAGGAACGCTGCTCCTGCAGCACAAAGCCACCCGGCTCCTTCGTCCTCGCCTTCGGATGATTAAGAGAAGAGAAGGCAGAGTGCCTTCTACATGAGGGAGAGGAAGGTGTTGGGGGATTTGGGGTACTCGGCATCGGCACCCACCACGTGCCGCCCCTGCCTACCGAGCTCCCTGGGGTGCAGCACGGGGAGTGTTTCAGGCCACCTCCCCGGAGACCGGCACATCAAGCTCGTCTCATTTGTAAAGCGCCCTGCATTAAAAATAAAAAATAATAAGGCTAGGGAAACGGAAAATGCAAACTTGACAGCTGCATCAGAAGAAGGATGCAGCACGGAGCCAGAAGCAAGAAATTTCCCCTCCTTTCTTCTGTGCAGGGTTGGGTTTTTTTTTCTCTGTCAATTAGAGTTGCAAGGAGATTCAGTGAACTGAGATCAGCAGTGTTAATCGTTATTGCATTTGAATTTAATTAGCATTATTTTTTAACTACAGGTAATTTGCAGTGCCTCACCTAAATGTGGAAGTCGGGTAGAGTGCCTTCTGTTCACTAGAAAACCACCACACCAAAGATAATCCTGCTATTTGCTTTATGCCTTTAATTTCTGTAATCCATGGTTACCCGTTTCAGCGAGACTGCCATGGTTACTCCCCTGCTCCTTTTATCAAAGGCTCCTGTGTGCGTCTCGCTGGAGCGGCAGCACTTCTGCCGAGATGCTAAGAATAGCAAAGCCCCTTTCCCGAGTGCTCGGTAAGGTGAGATGCAGGGGAAGGATGAAGTTTCTGAGAGCGGTGGGGGGAGAAGGGGACAGTGCAGGCTGGGGTCAGCCAGCGCGGGACCCGGCCAAGGGACATCCCACACAAGGGGGTGCAGCAGCATCTCCTGCTTTCTGCCGAAACTGCCTTTCTGCCGCTTGCAGGAGCAGAGGTGTAGGCTAGCCGCCCACCCTCAGCAGATCTCTAGGATGGCTGTTTGGCATCTTTATCACCTATTTCTTTTTTTTTTTTTTTTGGAAGTTCCTCTCCACAGCTTGTATATCTCAGAGCTTTCGGAGTCAAATCTTCAGAGAGACCCTAAAATTCTGGCTCGGCATGAGAACTGCCGTCCCCCAGGTCCAGCCGACACATCTGTGGGGCCAGGCTCCTGTCTGGCAATGAAGTGACCTGTCACCATCACTCAAGAAAATGACCCATTCAGTCACGTTGTTATGAAAGAGACAAGCTGAACAGTATCTTGCACAGGCTGAGCTGGTTTCCCATACAAGCCAAACTGGAGCAGGCCAAAATCTTGAAGCATTTTGAATGGTTTTGCCAAGCTGTGCATCTGCGAGAGGTAAAGGAGATGCCGCTGAGCTTGGGAAGGTAAGGCAGAGCTCTTGTGATGCAAAGAAGGAAACCTGGCACTGCTGGACCGTCTGGCAGGACCAATGGACAGTTTAAAATATTTTACGTATTACTGCCCTATAAAAGCCTTCCTGTGTCCAGAGCATTCGCCAACCTAAGTTGGTAACACCTCAAACTTTTGCAAGGATAAACATGCTCAGCAGCTGAAGGCAACAACCATCACCTTGTCATCTGAAGACTTTTGCCTGATAACTACAAGGTCCAATCACAAGCACGTGCAACGCTGAGATGCTGATGCAGCTCAGCACCCCTGGAAAACACCTTCTGTGACTACAGCCTGTCCTGCTTCCTGCTGGGTCTCACCACAGGGCGGCTTGTGGGTGCTGCGCTCGCTCTTACGGTATCGGTGGGAGGTGGACGAGAGACCGCCTGTCTCTAAGAAGGGCACAAAAACGCTGGCACCAGCATCCTTACAGGCCTTGCAGCCCGTGGCCTCACGATGGAGGAGCCCAGGACCCCCCTGGGACATGAGAGCCACCTCACATCCGAGCAGGAGCCTGCCCCGGGCAGCCCCGCTCCCCGGCAGCGGTGACCCACACCTGGACTCATCTGGAAAGAGCCGCAACTTAACTATAGGGAAAATTTGATGTTCAAGGATAGCTATGGAACCTCAGAAAACTGTAGGAGAAGCACACACATTCAGCCTCTTTTCAGGGACCTATGCCTTTAACAGCAAACGCTCAAACACCCTATGGAAACTGGCGCACGCGTGCCTGGAGATAAACAACATCATGGGACAGGTAAGCTAGTTACTCATGATTTATCACACCATCTCCCCATCTAATTGCATTGCTAAATGGTCAGTCATTTTAATCCACCGTAAGCAGCTTATGCTTTCCTATGTAGCTCTGCGACATTGCTCACTTCCTGATTTGGAAATAATAATTCTTTAAGTCTTGCTCTAGAAGGTGTGAAAACCACCGTTTTCACAGTAACCCTGCACAGATTTTGAGACTTGCAAGATGCACGCACAGGACAGATGTCTCCTGGAAGAGGGTCCAGAACCTCTACTTCATACTCAGTGTTGAGCAAAGCAGAGGTTTTTTTGTGAGGCATCACAGAAGAAATTTTCCATCCAGATGCAAGCCCTTGGTGCCAGTGCCTAGAATATCAAAATGTGTTTCTAATCATACCTTGAATCATACGCTTAGCCAAAACCTGTTCCTTATCTTCTTTCAACAAATTAAGCCATCTCCTGCGATACCATTCTGGCAGTTTATTTCTCCTATAAATAAGGCTCGTTGTGCTTAAATTGCCACAACCGAGAGCTCTCCCGCCAGCACAGCTCCTGGGAGCAGTATCCGGCCGGTGGCTCTCCTCCCTGCCCAGCGAGACAGTAGCGCCCCTGTACGCTGAATTTCACTGTATCAGCTCCTGCAACCGGATCAGCACGCACCTGGGCAACGCTGGACATCAACACGACCCAGCCAAGCACAGCCTCCCACCGCACACGGCGCCTTCGGCCACGCACCGGGTGAAGCCGCATCACCCTCAGCATCCTTCACCACTGTGTCCGTCCTGCTGCTGCCAGCCCCCTCCGCTCACCCACCACAGGTCCTTGGCTCCATGTTTTCCCATAATCTCACTCATTTCTTCCCTACCAACAGCTCTCCGGTTGGATTTCCCCATTTACTCGCCTCTAACTTAACAGAAATGGGGTATCACAATCTGCCCAATTTCTGGACAATTTTTGATGGTTGCAGATTCTAGTGTAGCAGTTATATGATTCTTTTTTTAAAATTTTTACTTTCAAAGTCCATCAAAAAAGCATCCTCACATACACAGATACCCACCCTGTCCCTACGGCCTGGAATAGTCAAAGCACATTTTAGCTTTTCCACACAAATATGTGCATAAGCAGAAGTTACAGAACTTATCTAAAGACTTAGGGGAAAGAAATCAGGTTTGGGGTTACATCAAGGTTTTTTCACCGCTCGAAAACTACAGCCGTTGAAAGCGAAAGCTCCGTCCCTGCGGGGCCGAAGAGCCCCTGCGCAGTGTCACACGCTGCCGCTCACTGAAACCCCCGCAGCCAAGGGGATTTTTCTGACTTGCAGCACCGGAGAACTTTACCCTCACAAACTACCCGTGAACTTAGGCCAGTGACCCCAAGTCAAGCTTCAAAACCATTCCAGATACCGAGCCAGATCAAAGTCACTAGCTGGAACCCTTTGATACCCTACACCCCCGTCACCGATATTGGGCGAGACCGTGGGGCTAAACTCCTCCCGCAAGAAATTTTCTTTAGCTTGATACAAAATTTATTTTACCGTATGTAAAATTCATTTGTGTAGTTGCACACCCTAGCAGGCTTGAATGGGGCGACGGAGTATTTCAACTCCCGGTGCGATTTATTATTTAAAAGCAGTAAAATTACATTGCTGATAGGAGAGCCCAGGCTGAGAGCGGGGGTGATGTAATGGGTAACGCAGCCCCGCTCGCTGTATGAACCGCGCTGTACATTAACGTGCTGGCGAGGGTGGTTGCTCCTATCAATTATTTATAGTCTTCTGGCACGCAGCCTGGAGAGGGTCACATCGCTGAAAGCTAACTTTATCTTCATTGTTCCCAGCCTCCTGCCCAGCTGTCACTCTGCTCGCTAATTTAATACACCCAGAGCAGCGCAAAAGGATGCAGGGACGCTGGTGGGGTTTGTCCCTCGCCAGGCTGGAAGAGGAAGGTGGGCTCTTACTGCGAGCTGATGGGGTCTCGATAATCTTCGTTAAGGTACTGACTTGGCTGTTTAAAATCTACATTTGAGACTCCCCCGGCCGCTGGGATGACCGAAACATGGAGCATTTCGGAGGATGAAAGGTGGGACATCAGCGAAGCGATGGGGTTCTCCATGTTTTCCACGGCAAGAGCTATTCAATAATGTATGTAAATATGAGGGGGAAAGAGAAAGCTCATTTGAGCTCTCCAGAAATAGAAGAAAATTTTTAAAAATAATAATTAAAAAAAAAATTAAAAAAGGAAAAATCTCACATAGGTTTTTGTTTCAGCCACAAAATTCACAGTTTGTGAATCAGAAATAGGGTCTGATTCACCCGTATTTCACCACCGCAGCAAGGATGGGACACTGTCCCGTTGTCCTGGCCCACCAGGCTCAAGGCTTTGTCCCTACAACTCCCCAGCACACCCCTTCCACTATTCGCCCACAAAATCTACCACCACCACTTTTCAGACCTTTGAAACATGCTCTTAAACATGCTATTCGTTTGGCCCGATACCTATATTAAAGCAACTCAATTTAACATTAGCTGCTTCGGATGTTTCCCTAGAAAATCTCCAGCAAAAATGAGGTGCCGAAGATGAGCTGCTGCTTTTGCAGCTCCTGAGCTTGGTCCCACCCCGCTGACCAACGGGATCCACATGTCCCATACGCTGCACCAAATATCTGCCCCAGGTCTCGAACTAAAGTCAATTGCAGCTTAAACAATAAGGCATTTTTCAAGTCTTGCGAAGCCAGGAAAATAACTTGAATTTTCCTGCAATTAGGACCAGCTGTCTTACTTCAAGCAACAAGAAGTACCCAGGTTTGATTTAAACGTACAAAACAATTCCAGTGATCGTGTCTGAAAACAACGCACGGCAATTTCGTGAAAAACACAACATTTGCACAAAAAGGAAGTTGTTGAAGAAGAAAACATGGCCCCAGAGGAAGCAGGTTCATTCTTCTGCAGCACAAACACGGGCCCAGGAGAGGCTCCTGCTGTGGCACCGCCGGGGCCGGCACCGTCCGGCAGCACCCAGCGCTCCGGGAGCTGAGCGGGGGAAATCTCCTCAAATTTGGCACAGACCCCAGGCCAGCCATGGGCAAGGCAAAGGCAACAGCCAAACCGTTTCGCATTAGTGCGATTCAAGCAAACGCAAGATAGAAAACCGTAATTAACCTTCAATCAGTGAAAACCAGCAGTGAGCATTTTCTGCAACTTTACTGCACTACGCAAACTGGGAGAATTCTGCCCAAAACTCCAAAAGGGGGGAAATCGGGACAGGCGCAGGAGGAACAAGCTGGTTCCCATCCTAGAGCCGGCATCACTATGGGAAACTGGGTTTTAACCAGGAGCTGAGCCTGGAGCGTGCAGACCATGCGCTGCCTCCACCACACAGGCATCTTCAGGGCCTTTAGATCCTCTCCGAATCCAGGATTATTTCCATGGCAACTATCTGGAGAACTTATTAAGTTAAAAAAAAAAAAAAAAAAGCACCCGAGAACAGTTTGAACACACAGAGCCTACATTCGTAACGTACTAGCTGACTAAATTAGCAGCGCTAAGATTTTTAGTAATCAAAATAGATCATGTTCTAGCAACTCAATCTTCTCTTTGCCACAGCTAAAAAGAAAAATCTGATAGTAATACCAATGCGGGGGGGAGGAGGGGGAATTACAGGTTTTCTAAGACCACAGCCCTATATCAAGCCAAGTCTTATCCCATTCAAGTGGTTCAAGAGACATTATTTTAATATCTGATGGTTCAAGTACTGTTAAATAAGGCTGAGTTTCCAAGAGATGATAAACTTTGTCGCGAGGCACCTACTACAGGATCAAAAAGATGAGTATCACATGACACAAAGCCATTTTCTAGTACAAAAATTCACTGAATCACCTCAAACTTGAACAAAAACCCCTGCATAAGTTGTAATGCTGCCCTTCCAAGCTTTGTGTAGTACCGGGTATCGCTCGCCTGCCCACTGCCAGCCCAAAGGAGGGCTTGCACCAACGCGGTCCTACATGTGCTGGTGATTTCGACAGACACGCAATATCCCGCCTGATCCCGACGAGACCTGTCGTGCCGAGCGACCCCGCAGTGCCAGTGTGGAAAGCCGCTGGAGCTGGCTGCATTCTTGCACTCATCTTCCTCACTTCAACTCAAGCATTAGGCTAAACAGAAGAAGAAAAATCAGTGGTCCTTTATCCTGTTTAGCTCGAAAGATTCGTGAGTTTGGAATATTTGCTCTGGGAAAGGGCAATTCGCTTATTAAAGCTAATTTCAATTAAATGAAAAATTAGCAAAACCTGTTATTGCAACACTGAAAAGGATTCATCTGTCTCGAACTAATTATTCTGTAACCGAATTCCTGTTTCCTTCCAGGATGGGTCTGCAAAACAACAGAGGAGGCACGACAGAGCGCTCGGGGACATTCATAAACGAAGGAATATGTTTCTGCCTGCAGCAAGGAGCAGGATCCCAGCTACACATGGACTGGGAGATGGGAAGGAGGGACAGGGACGAACCAAGCATCGGGCTCACACAGCCCCACGCGAGGACGCAGGACCCGGCGGCGGGGTTTGCGCAGCCCATCTGGGAGCGCAGGCACGTGCAAGCCAAGCAGCATCCTCCGCCCCCAAACTTGTAGGAATTTAATGGCTACCTCGATACTGACGCGAGGCTCGGCGTTGCAGCAGTGACTACGGTTCTTCCTAAGCTCAGGGATGAGTAAATTACCAAAGTTTTGCCAGCACTCAAAAACAAATGCTGCCCTAGAATTTCGTAACAGCAATTCAGAGTGAGAAGTAAGTCTCAACAGGAATGATTTTGAAAGTGCTTTAAAAAAAAAAGAAGTGGTTAAATGAACTGTTGGCTCGGTCACTAAGTCCAGCCAGGGAGATTATATGCATTATTGATTTACTTTAGAACAACTTGGGAACTCATTTCCAATGGTTTCTAATGGAACCTGGATTTTCTCAGTCCTAATCTGCCTCGTGAGGTTGAGCCTCCTGCAAGGAAATACAATACCACAGCATTAAAATGGCAGCTGTCAGATGTACAACAGCCCCATTCATTTAATGAAGATCGGCCAACGGTGATAGGGATTTTTAAAGGCTACTCCAAAAGGCTCCTTTGCAATTAAATAGAGTGGTGAGACCATGGTGGCGAGGATGGCCTTGCGAGTGCCTAGAGATAATGGTGCCGACCTGCAAGTCTGGGGATTCGCAGAAAACAAAGGGAGGTTATGAAAAGTTTATTTTCGAAATACCAGCTTGCACGCACTATCTATAGCCCTTTCAAGAAGCAATGCTGATTAGCGGTTTGAGCAGAGAAGTGGCAGTTTTGAACCTCAGCTCCATTGCCTACTCAGCCACAAATGTACAAAACATTTGGGCAAGTCAGTTTTTCAACAGCCGCAGCTGTAAGAGGCGCAGAGTAATGCTTTGCTTTCTATTCTTAGCCAAGCACGGGATGGAGACAGCAAAGCGTATGTACAGCCAGTAAACAATTCTTCCGTATGATAATCAAAGCCATTTTAAAATAGTAAATTCCCATCTGAACCAATTAAGATCTTTATGAGGGTGCATGAGCATCAGCCCCCATTTACAGCGAAAAGGAAGCCGGTTTGTGGCAATTTCGGCACAAGGAACAGGCCATCTCGCGAGGAGGGAGGCACCGTAGCCTTCCTCCCCACCTCACAGCGGGACTTGCAGGATCAGGCCGTGTTCCGAGGAAGAAGCCCACATGGCTCCGGAGCAGGACAGCCCCCATCTCTGCAGTGCAAGGCCAGGAATGCACCCTGCTGCCCAAAAGCCTGTGCTGGGTGTATGGGATGGAATTGAGGAGCAGGGGAATCCTTGCCCCACGAGAGCTGGGGAACGGGATTTTGACCAGGACAACACACCGTCAACCCTCGACCTCTGCTTCAGCAGCAAAAGCTCCTCCACTTAGGGAAATGTTTTTTCCTCAACAAAAAGCACTGTAGCAGGCTCAGCCTTCTGAAATGTTCCTCTGATTTTTTAACAGGTGAAAAGAGTATTATTCCTTTATGTACCTAAAGCTAAAAGGAAAAGGATTTTTCTCAACCCTTGCAGAGAAGGATTCCTTTAATACAAAACCAAGTAGGGAATATCATAGCCCCAAAGGAGGCTTCCAGAAAGGTGTGAGCATAGAAAACAGAAACTCGTAGCAGGAAGGAAATTGTAACATTAGCTACAGACTTTGAATGCGCACGCCGATCTGCATCACTGAATGTGAACAGTGAGCAAAATATTCAGTGCCAAAGAACAAACAACAACATTCGATCCTCAGCTATTTTCAAAATTCATCTGCAAACACATCCTGCCTTAAGACAGATGAAAACCAAGGCGTGATGGATGTATGGCAATTAACTGCAACCGTTATTTTTATTATTTGTAGCATCTTGCTAGAAAACAAGCACTGCCCTTAGCCCTGAGACATCCTGTGGAAGCAGCCGGCCACTTGCAAAAATCACTGAGCATTATATTCTCCCCCTCCTTCAGTTTAATGTCTTACCCCGCAGCTTCAGAAGCTCCTGGCTCTGTCCTTCCCCCTCCCTTCCCGTCCTCCTCCAGATCCTTCCCCTCCAGCCAGCGTTTCCAGCCTCCCTCCCCTCCTGGCAGCGGTGCCGGGAGCGTGCCAGATGTCAGCCTGACCCCGCAGCCGCCGTTTCGGGTCAGTTATCGGGGTTACGGTGCAAGGGGAGCGGGGAGCTCCAGCGGTGGTTCCCACCTCGCCAGGCAGAGATAGGACGGCTCCGCCGTGCTAGCGATGGGGTCTGGGCACAGCTGGCAAACGTACTTCCAGGCTTTCCCTCCCCCCCTGGCTAATGAACTGCAGGCAGCAGAGCCAGCAGGAAGTTTGAAAGACCATTCCCGCACACCGCAAGGAAAGCCTTAGGCACTGAGAGCTGGGTAAGGTGACCCTTGACTATGTTAAGCATCAGTCATTCGTAGCAGTGTCACTTACTGCACGAGGGGAACGGATGACCTGAATGTCTCCTGCAAGAATAATTGCACACTGAAGGCAAGGGCTAAAGTTTCTGGTGCAGGGATACTGCTCTTTGCTGGGAGGGCGATGCCGCGGCACTCCAAGGAGGACCATTCGAAAGACATGGGGCTGCTGCAAGGAGGCAGCAGAGACAGCCATCGGGGAACTCGATATATATTTAAAATGAACCCAGACCTGTATTCTTGACCAAACTACGCTCCTTGAAGGATGTGCCCCCGATGAAGGACCGGCTCCAAGGCAACGGTATGCAGTTTGCTGGAAAGAAAGGGGAAAGCTTCAAGCCTGACATAAGCCAGGGCTCGGATTCCTCTATCGTACCAAGGCTGCACCGCAGATAAGGCTGCGTCAACTTTTCCATTTGAGCACTCTCCCCTCTAAGGTTTACAGTCAGAGTGAAAATGTTTTGGCCAGGTGGAAATTTAACATACAGGCTCCCAAAGTGGAGAGCTGCCTGTGTACATAAAACATTACAATGCCATCTGCCAAGATTTGGTTTCCCTTCACCGGGAAGGGGGAAAATCTCATCTTCCTCCCCATGAAATGCTTCACATTCCTCCGCAGCAGATAAGCTGTACCCCTCCATCGGGCTGCTCATCTACAGTCGAGAGCCATACAAAGTGCCCTGTAACATCAAACAACCCGAGGTATTGAAACACAAACAGGTTAAATGTTAACCTAGGAGCTATGAGGAAGGAGGGCATGCGACGGCAGCGCTGCCATTCTGCCCCAGCACCGACAGCCTGGCTCCGGCACACTGCCTCCGGCACAGCTCCTTCCCAATGACACCGGGGAGGAGGCTCTGGAACTCACCACACCATGTTTTTGGAGAGGAAGGGAGTTTTTGGACAATAAGAGTGTTTCTCACCTATAGAGCCCACCTGCCTGTGGGAAAGGGGGCAAGGAAGGCGAGGCAGACGCTGTCACCAGGGTCCCACAGCTCCCAGGCTCCTCCAGACACATTTTCATGGTTTTGAGCTATGTCAGAGTGAGAGGAGCTGGCTGCCAGCTCGCACCTCTTTGGTGTCTTAGTTTTGTGTGTGTTGAACTATGAAGATGCTCCATTTCCAAGGAAAGCGCCGGAGGAGCCCGGCTCCCCCGCGCCTCCCTGGGCCAAGGTCTGCGGGCACCGGCCCCTGCTCCTGCTCCACGGGTGGGTGCAGAACCCAGCACCCAACGCCGAGGGTGCTGAGGAAGTTTCGGAGCCTGTTGACGTGCGTGGGGGATGGGGAGGTATTTTGGTACCAGCAAGTGGCACAGCCCTCCCCTCCCCGCATGCTTCACTGCAGTTATCCCTCAAGACAGAAAAATTTGTGCTTGTTTTTCTGCTGCTGCTGAGCAGCTACGAAATGTCTCCCACCACAGAGAGCCTGAATAAACCCCGGCTCCTGAATCAGCATCTGAAATCAGCTTCTCGCCATTCTCCATCACAATTTCAAACCTTTAATTTACTAAGGCTCAAGTGAAAGCAATGTTTGTGTTTGTTTACCGGCCACAGAGGAGCTCTGAGCACTCGCGGTTTATCACATTTACCCAACAGATATATTCTGGGGAGCTTCTTGGACCAGCCGTGACTTATCACAAATTACCGGTCACGGACTTTTCCTCCCTGTCCCCACGAGAGCCCAGGGACCTGTCCCTGACAGCCGGGCAAGCCACCCACATGCGCCTTTCCCGAGCACCTGAAACAAACCGGGGTTTGTCTATTTCCAAGTTCAAATGAAGAAAAAAAAAATCAGGAAGGAGGAAAACTGCCTGATTTTATTCTTCTTCCTCTTGTTAAATCTTGGGGAGCTGGACCAAGACGTGGCAGTTTTGCCCGGGGAAGCACCCTCGCAGGCTCTTTCGAAGGCTGGAGGCCATGCGGGACCTGGAAAACTTTCCCCCGTTACCTTCGGTGAATTTAAGATTCGCTGCTGTATGTCAGTGAAGCAACTTTGTTCTTTCTGGAGGGAACGGACAGATTGCAGGAGAAAACTATATCCCAACTGCTGCCAAATTCCACAGATTTAGTTATTAGTAGGCAATTAGGAACCATTATTAACACTTCCTACTACGTTAAGCTCCATTTGCACCGCATCTCTGCGCCAGCCTGGACGTTTCCGACAGAGCGGCACCCCAGCTCCAACACGCACGTGGCATCACGTACCGAAAACTATGTCTTACTGCTCGCTGCCTCCCGGGCCCCTTCTCCGCAGATGTATTTAATGCAGTTGTCTTACAAAATAAAATCGCAAGTAAAAATACAGAG
>VYZM01021999.1:195-79049 GCA_013398915.1 Dromas ardeola | reverse complement strand
AAACAACATACAAACTAGTGTAGGGGGGGGGGGGGTAAATAAAAGCGTGGCTGCACAAAGGAAAAACAATTTTGCTCTTGTTTTTTAACTCACGATCAACATCTGAGCTATTCAGGAAACTGGTGCACTGCCCTCCAACCAACTTCAATTAAGGAATTCAAAAGCAGTCAGACAAAAGAATGCCTGGGAGTTACTGCACCGCACAGAGATATTTTT
This sequence comes from Dromas ardeola, assembly GCA_013398915.1. NCBI lineage: Eukaryota > Metazoa > Chordata > Aves > Charadriiformes > Dromadidae > Dromas > Dromas ardeola. The sequence continues at coordinate 78,833 of VYZM01021999.1, read as the reverse complement.
AGCAGGAGCTGGGAGGCTGTTTGTGGGACACTGCTTTGCTTCCATTGCATTTCAGCTTTTGTATTTACATTTGCAGGACAGTAAGATTTACTAGGTCAGAGGGGAAAANNNNAAAAGAGAGGAGAAGCAACGTAAATGATGCGAATCATTTTGTTTTCTGACACTCTTGGAAGGTATTTCAGCAAGAGCTGATGGAGACCAGAGTGAAACAGAACAAGATTTGCCTCCATCTGCTTCGAAAAATCGTCTTTCAGCAGAAATCTCAAATCACTCCTTTTAAAAGGGTGATGTAAACTAGCAAACACAGCCCCTGGGAAGGTCCGTATGCCTCACACGCTCCGGCAGAGAGCAAGGCTGCCTTCGCCCACAGCAAAGCTGCAGCCGAATCCGTCCGGTGACCTCTCCCCACCCCCTGGCCACCAGATGGATTCACAAACGGCACAGCAGCGGCGACGCCAACGCCGGGGCGGGCTATCGGCGCTGTCGCATCAAGACACCCATCCCAAACCCACAGCCATAAAAACGCCGCTCAGATCCTCAGTCCGGAGCACTGGAGCGGACAACGACCAAGCCCCAGAACGAGCAGCTTCTGTTTTTCAGAAGCCATTTCCTGAAAACGCTGAGGTGCAGCCTCCCTCCCCTCTGCCGCCGGGAGGTGAAGCCCAAAGCCCTGACCCCGTCGGCGGCACAGGGCCGGTGCTGGGGAGGCGGCGGGCACCCCACCGCCCGCGCTATCGGCATCGCTCTCCAGCGCAGCCCCCTCTTCCGCTCCCTCCCACCACTGCGGCAGCGCAGATGGCAGCAGTGTGACCTCGCTGTTCCTGCCTCCTTGTTTTGATCCTGCAGTCTTGATTGTTCAGGCTAATCCCACACTCCCAGCCTTGGCTGCCAGCCAGGACTGTTATTAATGGCACAAAAGCTTCTCATTCCAGCTACTTCTACATCCGCTAATGCTGTTGTTCCCTTCTCTCACTCCCTCTCTCACCACATTACAAACTGGAGCTGGAATATATTTTACGGGGCGGGGGGGGAAAAACCCTCTCTTATCATCCTTGCACGCCGAAGGCTCCACCAGAACCGTACAGGAAAGGCTCATCAGCTCCAGCAATAATTACCGATGCCAAAGGAGTAAGACCACCCTGCTCATCCAGCGATCGGCTCCAAAGCGATAAACAGCACACGGATGTGGGGAGTTCCCAGCAATCCCTTAAGGAAACCCAGGATCCTGGACAGATGTATGCACAGCTGCCCCGCAGGGCCCAGGGCAGGAGAGATACCGATGCTGACCAGAGGGCCGGGGACGCGAGGCCGGGCAGCACCGCGGCCGCAGGGGCACGGCACCCCCGGCACGGCACCCATCTGCTCTTCAGGTGGCACTGGGGCTGCCTGGCCTGGGAAACCGCTGGCTTTCCTGCCCCTGCTCTATGCAACAAAAACCAGATTCAAGTAACTGTAAAGCTGCCACTAAAAGCGCGCGCTGAAAGAAGGCTTCAAACTATGCCATTTAGCCCCTCACGTGCCAATCTTCTATGGCAGGTCTTCTCTCCCTCTGCCGGGAACACAAAGTCCCCCGTGTGGGGCCAGGTACATCCCCTCTGCCTGGTGAAGGCTTTGCACAGACAGCCCACCGTGCCGACTGCCGACCACCTCACCCCCACTCTGCTTTACAACACCCGGGCGCGCAGGGCTGGAGCCCTGTGGCAGGGACGGTTGGGTGGCCTCACCGACCGCAGGGCTGCCGGCACAATAGTGGGGTGCAGATCCCACGTCAGCTCGACCTGCTGGGACCCAGGGCTGGTTTGGGAGGGGGGAAGGGATGAGGATATCCATCAGGGCCTTCTGATCCACCAGAGACCAGCCAGCCAATGCCCACCACGCACAAACCCCTCGGCGGCTGCTGGGACACAGCTCGCAGCGACCGCGGCTGCAACTGCTCGCCCAAAAAGTCTGGTCATGAGCCAGCCGAGCAGAGCAGGCCCTCAGCACCGCGCTAGCCACACCAAGCTGAACATTAATGAGGTTCAGATTGCTTTAAAGTGCAAACCTAGCAAGAGCTATGTGTCCCTGGGACCGCCCCCCCCGTGGGAGCAACCCCACCTTGCCGTGCTGCGGAGTGGCCAGCGTCACAGGGGCTGGGAACGTGCTGTGTGGGGACCATCAGGCTGCTGCGGGGTCTGAAGAAACCTGCCCAAGCTGTCGTCCTGGTGAGATGATTCACCATTCTGCCCTCGCTACTTGTCGAAATGCAGGAAAGGAGAAAAGCATCCACGGGAACATTTCTTCTGATTAGGAAGGTCACTACGTTTTTAATAAAGGGCTCTTTAAAGATAATCTCATTTCAGTATTTACACATGTTAAAGAGGTTACAGAGATCAAGGCGTAATGAAGTCAAGAAGGAGAGGACAATAAAAGCGCGGCTGGGATATTACGGTGAGGGATATCTCCAGCCTGTTGGTTTAGGCTAAGGCAGCAGGGCGCAGACCCCGCGTACCCCTGCATAGGAGGAGGTTCAGGCACGGTGAACTCACGTGGGCTGTTGCTCACTCACGAAAAATCAGCAGATTTCTTGATGCAACCAGAATCTTCTCTTTTTCCTTAAATAGAGCACATCACCCCAGCCCGGCAGCGAGCCCCTGGCCCCTGTCCGCTCCTCCCCGGGCAGGGGCTGGCAGGCTCAGTCTGACAGCCTCCCGCAAACGCCCGCAGCCTCCTCCCGCCCCATCCACACAAACATCTTCAAACGCCGCAGCAGCAGCTTGTACTATAGGCAGAGCCCTTGTTTACCCAGCACGCAGGCCTAATTTAAACTCCTGAAGTCATCTCCAGCCTTTCGCTATAGCAACCCCAGCGAATCTTCCCACTGTAATATGTGCAGAGCAGCTTTGCATCAGAACTTTACATCGGCTGAGGTTAAATCTGACAGAAGTAAAAAAAAACTTCAATATCTGCCAGCAGCTCCCGGCGTCAGCAGTGGAGTTTCAGCAAAACCCCGCTCGGAAGGCAGAGCTCAGGCGTGGCTCTTCACGTGCCACGGATTAACCCCGAGGAATTAAAAATTCTCCTGAAATGCTCAACTCCCGCTCCTGCGGGGATCTGAGGAAACCTGCTCTCGTTCCCCTCTGCTCTACATGCGCTGGGTCTCTGCAACGGGCACAATATGCCGTTTGCTTTACAACAAATCAGTGCAACGGTTTGGGGATGGGGGGATGCACGTCAGCTCTGTGTACAGCGAACGAGGTCACCGGGAAGAGAAAGTTTATGTCAAGTTTGGAATTATTTCTCTACCATGCTAGAGAAAATTTTGGTGCGTGTTCAAAGTTACCATGCTTCATTGCAAAGGGTGCAAGAGCCTAAAAATAATCTTTATTTAAAACTACTTAATAGTCGCAAGATCAAGCAGAACAAAAGGAAAAATATATTCTGAGGGAAATGTTCCTTCTAGAGCTCAAACGGCACTTGAGGTCCCCATCAAAGAACTTTCAACTGAGGTTGCACAGAACCAGGAGGAAGCAGGGAAACCAGCCGGGATTACCAGATCATGGGGGAGTAAAGCAAAGATATCCAGAACTGCAGGTATTTAGCACAGCCTCAACAATAACAGGTAAACTGGAGTGCCCTCGAGAAGCAACTGGTTTTAAGAAGTAATCAGTGGAGCAGGCAAAAGAGTCACAGACATAAGGGAGATAAAGTCAAGAACGAAGAGTAAAAATAGGGACATAGTTGCAATTAATAAAATTAATTGTTTTCAAAGCCAAAAGGACTTGCTGCAGTCATCTCAGCCAACAGCCCAACAGGTGAAAGAACTTGAATTAGCTCTCCTTGCATTTTCTACAGATATGGACCAACTACAGCAGATACGTTAAAACCAAGACAGTATTCAAAGGAAAGGCTAATACCCTAATATTTAAGGGATGCAAGGTCTGCTACTGCCACAAGCTAAGCTGTTCTCATACTAGCAACCTTCCTAATAAATCCGCTGCTTCATTTTTCAGTTTAATTTCTTTAGCTTCAACTTCCAGCAGGCTGGGACTTTTTTCTCTATTTTTTTAAAAAACATCCTGGAACAAAGCAAGCAGGATGGGTGTCAGGCAAGGCTGGCCCCAAACCTGAGGGCAGCAGATGTTTTAGAAGGGGAATCTACTCCCCAGCACCCTGCCCAGGCTCTGGCAGTCAACAACGGAGGGGCTTCCAACCCACCAGATGCTCTCAACTTTCTCCTTGCTAAGCTAAATAGCTTGTGTTTCCAACTCCTAACGCATGAAATGAGTCTTCTGAGTGCCATTCAAGCAACCAGCTTCTTCTTTTCTTTTTTAAGTGAATACTATGTTAATCTCATTAGCTATGCTTATTGCAAAGCCAGTCTGTGAGTTGGTCCCACCTACTCCCCAAATAATCTTCAGCGGCTCCCGTAACACAGGGAGCACTCTCACCCCAGGGCTACTGGGAAACAAGAATTATTACTGGTTTTAGGATAAACCCGACCTTATGATGGCAGGCCAAGGAAAACAGCAGCGGCCCAGGGACCCAGAGCATCCCTTCTATCCTATCCCAACGCTACCGAGCGTTGCTTCCAGGTGAGCAGTGCCTGTCGCTGGCCTTACCCAGCCCTTGGCACTGGTCGCTCATCCTCCCTGGCTCCAGCACACCCACACCTCAAGAATTTCCCTGCACCACACCTACACCTACTTGCCAACATACACAACAGCCCCAGCCACCTCCAGCCCCACACGAGTCTCCCCCTGCACGCGAGTAACAGCGAGTAATAGCTGATGGCCGCTCCTGCCGACCTCTGCAATTTCTGTAAAATTGTAGGGCTCAAATAACAAATACTGAGGGTCTTGAGTGTGCTTGGATATCATTTGGAAACCACTGCCTTGACACTTCATTGTAAACATCACTGGTATTTAGGATATCTTTTGGTAAGAACCCAAACTAGAAATCCCAGCCAGTGCAGTCTTCAGTTCAGCCCCATCTTACGCTCAACTACAACCGAGAACAACAGAAGCACTCACGTTCTGTGACCCCAAACAAGTTCACATGGGAAAACATTGTGTTTAAAACGCCAGGAGTCACATGATGGCAACACACCTACACAAAATGCTCAGACCTGCACCTAAGGAAAGAATTTAATCACCTGTTTCTGCTCCCCTTTGGGAGCCAAGGCACCGCCTGTGTCCACAGCACCGGGTCACCTCTTCTCCAATGCCTCAGACCTGGCATGTGAGGCTCTGGAGATGAAAAGAAGCTGTGGCAGCTCCCCTGTAGGACCGCAGCAGCAGCACCAAGGACATGAAGACAAGGGGGTTGAGGATAGGGAAGGTGGCAAAGCCCCCTCTGAGGGCAGGAGCACTGATGTCTTCACACACACAGCCTCTTCAGAAGAGAGGCTGCAGCATCAGGGAGGTCCACAGTGGCCAGGAGAGATGTCCCGATGGGGACATGCTTCCAGCAACAGTTTTCTGTTAGGTGCAAGGAGCCTCACGGCAAAGGTCTCCCCCCACGAGGGGCAGCCGGGGTCCCCCAGGAGGAAGCACCTTCACTGATGTCCCCAGCAGGTCCCTGGCAGGGCACGGATGTGCAGGCAGAAACCAGGGCAAGTACCACAGGTGCCTGCAGACAGCGCAGCAAGAGGGAAGCAGGGCCATTTGCTGACCATTCTAGATTTGGTTTTTAAAAATCATCCTTGTCCACATCACGGAGATTAATTCTCATGAGCTTAGCTGGTAGTTTGGAGCTGACAAAACAGACCGGGTGAGAACAAGTGTGATTCCTGCTTCCCGATACATCCCGTCAAAGGGCACAAACACAGCAGGGGGAAAATCTGCGTGTGCCCTTCACGAGGAGGCAGCAACACTGACCAGATGGGTCTCTAAATGGGATTAAGAAGAAGATGGCTCTACTACATCCAGCCCTTTGCTCCAGGGCTGGAAACTCACCCTCCTTACAGCGAAGACTCCACAACGGGGAACCAGCCTTTTGCTTTTACCCTCTTTGTTCTTCCAAGCCACTTCCTCCCTCGTGTTTACCTTACGGACCTGCCATTTCCCTCTGGCTCCCAATTCCTCCTTCTTTGGAAAGACTTTGAGATGCACATTATACAAGATACACAAAAATAAATTGTTTTTAATCCTCCAGATTCTAGTGCTCCCAAGCAAGAATCTTAAAGAGCTTTACAAACAATGGATTAAGCCTTAAGACTCCCTGTGAGGTAAGAAAGTGCCTCTCCCACAGAAGCAGAGGAAGGTGAGCGAGGCTGAAGGCTGTACGACGCGACTTTATCATCGCTGCAGAAGTGACCTGTTTCTATGCGCACAAACATAAGCGAGTCTATGACTGATCCATCATCGGTCCAGCGACACCTTTGCCATTTCGCTCCAGGCTCTGAAGCGGCTTCAAAAACACCATACATCTTCCAAATGCCAAACACTTTCTTTCCCACCTTTAAGCACCCGGAGTGCTACTCAAAACGCTCGGCCCGAGACAAACCACCCCAAGGATGGCAGCGCCACTGGGTGCTGAAGCTGCGGCCGTGAGGCTTCTCTTGGAGTACTATTAAGATTTCATGACAACTGGCTTTCATTAGCAGGCGCACAGGAAGCTTTCTCGGCATGTATTTCGAGCAGCTCGCCGGATGCAATCCTACGGAGAAAGGCACCTTCTTGCTTTGCACCTCAATGTTAAGATGACTTTGGGTCACACGCTCTGTAGCTTCCAGACTGCAACCTATACCAAACATGACATCACACTATTCTTAGTGCATCCCGGTCCGTAAAGCCCTTATGTTTCTTCCCAAATATATTTTGCATACATCTTGTAAACAAGCTTTACATCCTTTTGATCAGCGCTCTGCACGGAGCCCGGGGAGGGGGAGGAGACTTCCTGTTCCACTATTGCAATCGCTCTCAGCAACGTGCTGCGCTCAGCTCTTGCCACCCCGTGAGCAATGATGAAATTTTCTATTTTGGTGCCTTTTTCTTCATATCTTTGTAGCAAGCGGGCTGCGCTCTAGTCCAGCATCGCTGTTGATCTGAATGTGTTTTTTAATTCATTTTAAAGTGGCAGAGCTATTTGTTGCAGCGTCTCCTTTTCATGCCAAGGTGGCCAACTAAGAACCCCGTTCTCTAGCCAAACCTTTTCACACTACCTGGCTTCTATGTTTCCTTGTCAGTTGTCTGAAAGCAGACATTTTCACAAAAGAACTTGTTTACAGAAAAATTAGACTCCTCTATGGAGTAAAGCACACCACCGTGTTTTCTTGCTATTGCTTATCTGCTGAAGATAAATCCGGTTTCTGCTTGCCCACAGGCAATCAGCCAAATGCTCACCAGCTGATACCTCCCTGTACCTCGTGGCGACTTCACGTGCCTGAACCCTCGCTTCTCTTTCGACCGACCTCCTCCGAGAGATACAGCCGTTCCACGCCGCCAACGTGAGCGCTGATATGAAAACACTCCGTCCTTGTTCCAGAGACACAACACCAGCCGAAGCTGCAGAAGGTTGGTATCTTCCTTCCTTTGGAAAGAGCAAACACCCACCGGCTCTGGTGGCCACTGGAAGCCTAAATGCTGTGTAAATGGTTAAAGGCAATCGCTTGTGCTCTCTTGTGACTCCAGCTCATCACTTCCATGTCCTCCCTTTGCCAGCTCATATGAGGAGCCTATAAAATCGGCACGCTGTAGGCAGCCTAGCTGCAACACAGGAATGTTATGTAGTTGGTTACTAATATAGTGTTTTGCATACTGTGTTTCAAACACTACATGCTTCTACATGCTCAATGTCAACAAGGCGAAAAAATTGTCAGACCAAAATGAAGTCTTCCTAATATGAGTTATTAGCTATACAGCAGGCTACCAGGTGCACTGCGAAGACCCTGCAGGGATATTCCTGCATTCATTTCAACCCTTTCCTTTTGAGAACAATCTCAGTTCCCTTTCTAATTATTTTCCTCTAGCTGAGACTGGTGCGCTTCTCAGCTCTCCCCGTCGCAGTCCAGCGCGGGCTTCCACACAGTCTGCACCCGGGACAGGTATCGCTCGGACAGAAATGCCTTACGTTCATCCATGAGACGAACAGTGAGGACCTGGCAGATCTAGGATACTCAAGAGGGAGGAAAAATAAACGCAGCATAGATTCTTCTGTGTTAAACCACTTCCAAATTCAAGGAAAAGCGATTTTTTTTTTCAACAAATAAAACATATTACATGAAACTGGGGGTGTGCTACTCTTACAGATGCTGTATGTGAACCAAAATTTGCTGAAATTATTACAGAAACATTCCACCATCTCCCAAAACAAGCATCTTTGTGTATCTTTGCCTGGCTAAATTACGAAAAAAACCCTGCATAGTGGAGCACAGTTTCCATTTCCTCGCACACTCCTACCAGGGCTGTGCTTACAAGTAAACGCACCGACCTTTTCTCAAAGAAATCAGTGTTTGCTGTTCCTTATAAATTTGCAGAATTTTGGCTCGTTTCCATTTCACCCACTTTTGAATACGACGCTCCCCACCCCCACACAACTGTTCCTTTCTGAGGGATGACAGGCCATCCAAAAAAATAACAGGAGCGCTCGAGCTCCTCGCTGCCTCCCCGGATGGCATCGCTCCGGCGGCAGGCAAAGGAACACCGGGAATTTCGGACCAACCTGTTGCGGGAAGCGCCTCACCTTAGTCCAATGTACCAATTTCTTCTGACCTCTGGTAATGACATTTTTCCAGCGCCCAACTCACCCCAGATTTTCTATACAATCACTTGTGGCACGTTTTAATACTTTATTGTTTTCCTATCTAAAATTGGACCTCAAATCCCTTATGAAAGGCACGGTGTTACTAGAAGGATTGCCCCGCAACCTTGCTCTGTTTTTCCATCACTGCTGATGAGGTACACAAAGAATGAGATTTTTCAATTTGTTTTGTCCATGAGCCAAAAATTCCTTTTAATGAACTGAATATGGTGCCTGTGCTAGTCTCTCACCGCTCCAGCTCAACTCTCACTCACAACAGCCACTGCCTACAACGCGGAGTTGGCCTCCTTTTGCAGGAAAATAAGGCCAAACCAGCTTGAAAGCATGTTTGGAATCTGGAGATTAATTCCATGTAAACTAATGCATTCAAACCTCTTTGTACGGCTTCAGAAAGGGCTGTCTGATCCCGGCGAGAAGTAGGGCAAGCGCATACCCATGCCGTCCGATGGGGCGGCAGGCAGAGCCGTCTCCATTTTGAAACTCTTTGCTAAAGAAGCGTCCTGCCCCGGAGAACCGGCCGCATCGCCGCTCGGCCACCTGCCCGCACCACGGCCCGTGGTACCCACTGGCAGGACGACAGAGAGCACGATGGAAAGGTCTGCGGGGAAACAAAGAGGTGCCGGAGCCGGCGGGAGGGCAGGGCAGAGGGTCAGGAGGCGGGAGGGCTCCCACGGGAGCCTCTGCTCGGGGACCCCGAGCTTTTGTTCGGTGGAAAAATGCCGGGCGCAACAAAGGCCAGCAAGGCCGTGGGGCTGCGATGGATGGGATGCTGCTCCCGGGGGTGAGCCCGTGGAGCCCCCCAGGCCCCGCTGAAGCAATTCCCTCACCAACGGCTCCCCGCTGCTCTCCACCATCTCTCTCTCTCTGGGAGATAAATTATTCAGAATGAAACCATTTTAAACTCTGTTGGGATGCTGAGCAAAGCTAAGATGGGTGGTGCTGCAGAGGAAGCTGTCAGGGATACGACTAGAAAACAGGTCTTCCTCACACAGAAGGTTACAAGTGCAACTACAGTTGATCCCGCCTCGAACCCAACACCACGAAATGCTCTGAAATAAGTGAACACAAATCTCTAAGAGTGCCTTGTTACACCCAGAGACGCAAGATCAACTTGAGTGCAAGGCCCAGGGACCTGCCAGGCCAAGCACATTCACAGGAGGCTCCCAGAAAGCCACGCCATCAGCGACGTGTGAGCACCAAATGCTCCTGTATTTTCTTCCTGCTGGCATGGTACAAAGCAGCAGCAATAAGGACAGCTGAGCAGAGTATGGTTTGCACGGTCATCTTCACATGCCAGGGCAGCCTAGTGAGCAACACGGCGGCCTCACAGCCGTGACACATCCAGATGTGCTTCATGGATGCTCCTGCAGGCCCACCTCCGCAGCTGTGCTCACCCATCAGGATGGGAGATGAAAGCAGGGATGGCACATGGAGCCTGACCGCTGTCAAATTCCTCCAGGGTGACGGAGCACACCCAGGATCCCACCGCTGTGGGCTGCTGCCACAGTTAGGTGGGAGGAGATCGTTCCCATCAGAGAAATGCAGGGCTGAGGCCATGGAGGTGTCCCAAAGCTAACACCCTCCTGTGCTTCTGGGAGGACAGAAGCCCTCCTGCTGTCCTCACGGAGTGGGATGAGTCCCCGGAGAGGTCCCCTGACCACCCGCTGGACTCGAGACCCACCACTGAGCTCCTTTCCACAAGGAGTAGAGAAGCTACGGGCATGTAGCACGTGGCCAGCAGCGGTTGGCAGCACGTACGCTCCTTAGACACGAGCACCGGTGAGGTACTTGACATGGGGCCCCACCATACAGATGTGTTCAGGTCAAAAAGGAGAACACCAACAAAAAGGTAGTTCAGAGAAGAGACCTTTTTTTTTTTTTTTTTGCCTTGTTTTGTTTTTAAACGAGGAGACAAAATAATTAAATGGCCTGGAAACTATTCCACATTAAAAGTCACTACAGCACTAAAAATCTAGCTCTGACAGTTATGGGTGAAGCCCTTTAAAAGTTACCATGGTAGTTGATGCAGCTATTCGCCCACTCGTTCTTCAATAATGCTGGATTATTTTTTTTAATGCGATTCAACCACAAACAAGCAAATGTTGCTGAAGGAAAAAGTACTTTCTCGCACCATAAAAAACCCCCATCCTTTATCTCTGCCACAAGCGCAGAGCGAAGGAGGAGACAGCAGGTAACAGGGAGCCGAGCCAAACACGCAACGCTGAACTTCTCCCCCTCCCTCTCCTGGGAGAGAGAGGAAATTTAAGAAGCAGATTCAGGATTTCAGCATCCATTTCACTTTCCCTCCCCCCCTCCTGAACTATCGTTCCCTGGGCCCCAAACGGCTATTCAGATGCTATGTCAGCTGAATGCTACGTTCGCTTCCTCCCTCAACCACCAGCTCAGCAAGCCTCGCAACGCGCTAGATGTCAGACCAGAAAGCCAAGTATTTTTGGAATACATCTTCCCTCCTTTTAATTAAGCGCCCAGGTAGAGAGCAGTGCAGGCAGAAGCGTTGGCTCTGCAAAGCCGCATCCAGCAAGGCTGAGAGAGGCAAGTCGGAGCAAGACGAGACCCAGACAAAGGAAAGCAAACACGGGCTGTAAGGGAGGAGCAGGATACAACTGCATTGACCTGCCCGGCTATTATTTTCGCAATCAAACCAAGGTCTAGAAACTCCTACGGCCGAAGGGAAGGCTTCGCCCGCCTGAGAACGCCTCGCAGCAGCCTCCCCAGCAGCGCAGCCCTCATCCCGTGTGCGGATGGAAAATGAAAACCTCCCAAACCCCAGCCCGGCTGCAATCACTGCAGATAAACCGATGGAGGCTGAGGAGTCACCTCCCCATCTGCCAGATAAACCCAGCTCCTTCCCCAGGGACCTCTCTGCACCCCCCCAGCCCCAGCGGCACCCCAGGAGCAGGGGTTGCCGTAGATCAGCCCCCACAAACACGCAGCTCCGAGCGGGGTGAGGCAGATGGGGAGAAGGAATAAGCAGCTTCCATCACTAAGCTGGGGAAGGCAAGACTGAGCCTGCGCGCCGCAGACGCCAGGGGCACGTCGTGCCGGGGCGCAGCCGGCCCGGGGGGCCACCCCGCGGGCCAGCCTTCTCGCCTGGTGCTAGCCTAAGCAACGCGTACCGCTGGCTCTCCCAAAAATAATATCCCTCATTCTTAATCCCGTATAAATTATTTGTTACAATAAATACTTGGACTGAAAGCCTCGAGGCTTTGCTAACAAAGCTGGGTTTGCGCCCGGGCTGCCAGGTTTTGAGAACTGGTTTAATCAGCTGGAGAAGCTGCTGGTGTGCTCAGGGAGCCCGTCCAGGCTTCGCGAGGCACAACTCAAGTGAAAAGAGCCGCTGTCGGCTCTTCTTTCCCACAGTCCCCTCGACTCCAACCTTCCCAACCCAAAACAACTCAAACTGGGAAAATGTTTTGCCACAGTATGAACTGGGAGAAAACAATCACCACCGCGGGCCTTGAACGGGTCCGTCCACTTAGAGATCCGTGTTTTCGGTGAGGGGCAGTGTCTGTGCCGAAGCGTGTTTCCAGACAGCGCCCCGGCGAGCGGCAAGCCAACAACTTTCACGATGAATTAAGGCCACCGCTTCCGTGGAGTTACGCCGGTGGAAGGCGGCTTTGTTAAACCCAAATGAAAGCTAAAAAACATGCTACGTTCACCCCATTGTTCCTTCGCCTTTTCTAATAGCTGTTTTCTCTCCTCCATCACTCTCGGGCTTCGCACGCTCAGCTGTGACTCTTTGTGCCTCCCTTTCGCTGCCTTCTGCTTCTGTTTGTCCTTTTGATCTCCACTTCTCAGCTTGTGTTTTCTGCTGCGTCCCCATCCCCCACGCCTGATTTCCACTTTTATTAGGGTGCGAGGCAGAACGGCTCAAAGGATGAACAATGCGTTTTAGCTGAAAAGGCTTTGAAGCTGAATTGTGTTGTTTACCGATAGATTCCCCAATCTCCTACTGAAATAAAATAGTGTTTTACCTCCACCAAAGCGCTTGCTGTTTATTTTCAGTGGGAAGCAATTATAGAAAGCTGATGGCACGTTAAATGCATAAAAACAGGATCAGGAGGACAGGAGTATGATCACTTTAAAAAAAACAACAACGAAAAACCAGACAACCGCACCTCCCAACAGCCCACAGTTTCTATGAGAAATTATTTTGGAGTCCAATTGTAAAGCTTCTGCTGCTGCAAGGAGAGGTTAAAGCTCCAACCAGCTCCTAAAAGCCCCTGTGAGCCAGCACATTGGCTTGGGTTTTCCATACAAGCGTGCTTTCCTCCAACACTGAAGATGAACATGTACCAAAGAGCTGCTTTCCCACCTGAGTTCCTTTAACTCCAAAGCATTACTTCAATTAACGCATGCTCTTTCAAGTTTAAATATTGAAACTCTTCAAGCTGGGCAAATTAGACCAAGCGACAAAGTACAACCACACAGCTCCTGTCCCCATCGTCGCTTCCCTGCCCGCCCTCAAGGCCAGGCATCCAGTCCCAAAGCCAGACCTCTGCCACAGGACTCCCCAGCGGCAGCATCTCCCCAAAGACGATCCTGGGCTGGGTAATACTATCTATAAATTAAGAAGGAGGACGAGAGATAAAAAGGAAAATACCATGAGCTGTGGAGATAAGATTTTAGTTCTCTGGTCTGCTCAGCGCTTCGTTACCACCCAGAATTAGACCCCATGGCGGCAGTACGAGCGGGGCTTAGCCGGATGAGCGGCAGAGTAGGTCCTGGAGCACCCCGAGCCCCGGGGCGCCTACTGCCACAGGCAAGAGGCAGCAGGGCTGAGAGCCTGGCACTCGCCTGGGGCGAAGCGCCCACCTGGGCTGCGGGGGGGAAGAAGCAAAACACACCAAAAACATCACTGATTCACGAGCCGCGTTAGTCAGCAGCAGCCGCCTCCATCAGCCGGGATGCCCAGCCCCACCTGGGCAGGAGAACACATTAAACTGCGGAAAGGAAAAGGCCAGGACAAGCCTATAAGGTCTGCATCTCAAAAAAGTCTAGTCATCAGACTTGAACAGAAATAAAAAGACAAATCTCTGCGAGAAGAGCAGCACCTTAGGGCCCAGAAGCACCCCAGGAACCCAGCCACTACAAACAGGCAGCCAAGAGAGCTGGGCAGCTGTCCCCCTGCAAGAACAGACTTCTGCATGCTTAACGGCGAATTACAATAAATTAAACCTCAGCTCACACAAAGTGTACAATTATTTTTTTCATCACAGGTAAATTTTCAAGCTGACTGACCAAACAAAGAAAGCATAAAATAGTTGAGGCTAAATTATGCCACTCTGACTACAAGCTATAATCTCTGTTATTCAAAATTCAAGATTTGCAGGCTATAGAGTAGGTTTGGGAGCTGTTAATCAATGACCAAAATGAAAGATAATGCTTTACATGATGCACAGAGCTTCCTCAGAGGGAAGAGAGATTAACCTTCTGTAGATCACAGCCCTCAACCAAACAAGTTTATTTCCTTACCATCGCTATACCTTAATAATTTACAGCAATACTAAACCAGTAACAGACCACAACTTTAAGCAAAGAGCTTTTATTTTTACGGAATAAAAATCTCCTTTTTAAAAAAAACCTAATCTACTGCAAACACTGCAGCTGGAGACAGTCTGCTTGAAAGAAGACGGGCAGTGGGAAGCGACAGTGCCTAGAAGCTCCCTAGGCTGAAGCCAGAACTGCCTGGCCCAGGCTTGGCTACTTAGGCCCCCCTTAGTTAAGGAGCAGGGAGGAACTCAAGCAAAATTCATGTTAGTTAAGTGCTGAAAAAAAAAAAACCCAACCCTCAGAGCCTAGCACGAAACAGCTCTGTAGATCAGCTATTTGCCAAATTTTCTCAGTTAGGAAAAAGCAGTCTGAAAAACATGAAAAGCACCCATTGATGCGCCACCAGCAGCTGGTTTTCTTACCCCTGCTCTTGCCCCCAGAAGTTTAGAGCTGAAGACTCAGGAAAGAACACAAGATTTGATTTAAATTCTTAAAGAAAACATGGAGAGTCGTTCTATCCCTCCTCCAACACCACACATTTTAGCGCACATGAGTGCCGGTACCATACCAACGTGAAGAGAAGCATGGAAACCCCCCCTTAACAAACGTTACCCAACAGATATCTGAACTCCTGGCCTCACCAGCATCCAGAAATGTTAATTCCACCTTACGGGATCATCACAGCAGCGCTCGGGTACTTGCAGCCTTGAAGTGAAAAGCACAAAAGGATGAAATTCAAAATCTGCAGGTGTCCCAAGCGGTGCATATCTCTTACTCCTCCTTACTCCTCCTTCAGCCCGTCTGCATCTCTGAAGACTCCCAAGTCACGCATTCATGAGACAGTCTCATTTATTCTCTACTGAGTAAATACTTTAAACAGTTTTTAATGATGAAAATATAATGATGGCACTTGAACAAGGAGATTTTAGAAACAATGGGCTAGCATTCCCGAATTAAAGCACATGAACGCGCACCGTGCATATACGTTAAGACCATGAAATTTCCAGCGGAGCAGTAATTACAAAAGGTATGTTGCTGATTGTTTTGAATTCCTCGAAAAAGAAAACTATACACTTCACACCAGTGATTTCAAAACAAAACTGTTGATAACTTGAAAATATTTTTCCAGTAACTACAACAAAAACGTTTCAATGTATCTTCTACTTGAAACAGAAGGGAGGAAAATTCCCATCTCACAGCAGGGAGGTTTGCTGCCAGGTTTCAAGGTCTGCTGGTGGCCCAAAACAACGGCGCTGCGCTCGGGTGCCCGGGATGCTTTTGTTTCCCTCCTTACAACACCTGCAAACCTCCTCAACCTTAATTTTCTGCCTTCCTCTGCCTTCCCTTTATCTTCCAAGAAACAGCTTCAACATAGAGGCAGCATCAATACTACTTTAGTCGCAAAAACTCACTTATCTACTGAGATAGTTCATAGTTTCCAAAACTAAAATTTCATCAACTCAAACTCCACACAGTGAGATGCAAAAAGAGCTGTGGCCATTGAATAAAGTCTACCTAAAGCACCAACGTGTTGGATGGCAATGGATCAGCGGTGGGGCTGGGCACGGCGCTCCTGCTCGCCCTGCGCCGGGAGGACGGATGCCTCCGGAGCTGCCATGCTCGGGAGGTCTGGGGACAGGGCAAGGAGGAGCTCACCAGATCCTGGAGCTCCATTCAAGATGCTTCTCACGAGAAGGATTAGGAATTACGGGCTGCAAACGGAAGAAACATCTGCTGGGTAGCAGGCAGCCATCCGGACTCAGCAGCGGCACGGGAAGAGAAATCCTCTGCAGACTTTCCGTTGCCCGCAGAGCGAGCTCCCATCAGTGAGCTAGCGCTCATTGCAGACCGACATCAAAGCAGAAAACATACACAGCATTTTTTTGTGTAAATTACTTTTCCTGGCACGTGTGAGACACCGGCTGAATCCCTGATCAGACAGCAAAGGCGGTTAGTCTGGGTTTGGGGCAGGGAGCAGGGGCAGCGGCCCTGGCCGAGAACGGAGGGGCCATGCCACACCATGAGCACTCCTGCTGAGCCTGCCTTATTTAACAGTTTTGCAACATCCTTTGGAGCCCCAGTAACTTCATTTTTCAGAAAAGGATGTAAAACGTTCAGTGTCCACTATGAATCATGGAGGTGAGCAGATGCACGCGCACCACTAAATTTTCAAGGCAATTTTGCAAGGCTGCATCGTTTTCTTTCTGTATCTACAAAGAGAGCATTGCTGCCTTCATTAGGTATCTCCTTGTTTTCAGTAGCTTACATGCTGAAAAAAGCAAGACTAAAAAAAGAAATCACGACACTGGAAACGGCCGTCTTCATAAAAACTGTTTTTAAACACCTACTCAGTCAAAACTGCGCAACAGGGGAGCAAGACACGGTTTGCACACTCATTCAGGTGTTCGCCTTTTCCCTAAACGCCCAAAAAGCTCCGAACAAAACCTCCAGCTGCAGGGTACGGCCTTCACAGAGACGCCTTTGGCTTAACTCAAAGATTGTTTTCCTGTTTTACTAAGACGGGGCTACCGAGGGGCAGCGATTCTCTCGTTAAACCACGGTTTGCAGAAAGCCACCAGCACAAAGGCATTTCCCAAACGCCGAGGCCGAAGCCGGCAGGGCAGTCACGGCAGGGCTGTCACGACGCTGGAGGAAAAGGGGGAGAGGCCGGGGCTGGAGCCGTAAGGAACCATGTGTCCTCCAGCAGACCCTGTCTGGAGGGAGGGCGGGCGGGCGGTGTGCTGGAGCCGCTCGGGGAAGCCAGATGCGAGGCCTGGCACTGACGCCAGCAGCCGAGCTATTTTTACAAACCAATGGGTTGCGGTGCCGGAGCAGGAGCTGCTTCTCCCCTCCGAGCACGGCTCACCACGCTCAGCCGGGAGAGAGGGATCCGGGCGGCTCTCGGGAACGAGGGGGGAGCCCGGCACCCGCCGCTGACGGACCAGGAGGGAATTTGGGCACTGTTTGCAGAGCACGGGGTTCTTCTGTCCACACAGACAAGCACCAACTCCGAAAATGGCATTATTTTTTTCCTTTTTTTTTGGCAGGGAGGCTTTCCCATCAGAATCCACAGAAAAATCCATTAAATCACCTACCACACAGCAGCCTAAATAAGCGGTCATTTCCCTTGGCCACAAAGACAACTATCTACCTGCACTCTAAGCCCTTCCCAAGGTCAGCTCCCTCCTCCCTGGGAAAGTCAACAGCACGCACCAAATCCCATTTGCGGAAAAAAAAAAAAAAGGTCAAGACGATAAAAGTTTAACTCAAATAAACATATTCCAATTATTCAGTGCACGTCACCAGTTTTCACCGGGCTTTCAAACGCTCTGCAGTTTCTGGAAGCTGAATGCCAGGAATACCTGCTGAAATTATCAGAGCAACACCGGCCTTCCTCGTGCTCTCTCCATTTTCTCAGGCTTCCTTCCTGGCTTCCTTCCAGTATTCCCATCTCTTGCAGAAGATCCTGTTTTCCTTCATCGTCTGGGTTTGCCTCCTCCTCTTCCTTCTCATTGCCACCCACTCATTTTTTTTCATCTTTCCCAATACTGTATTTGCTACATCCTCTCTCGCTGCAGCCCTCTCCCCTCCCTGTGCCACCCAGCAAACCGCCTGTGGGCACCGCTCGCTCCATAGCCAGGGTATGCCATGTTCTTGCCAGCATCCAGGACAACACCCAGGTCAGAAGCCTTTTCCTAGCCCACACCCTGACTGTCTCTGAGCCACAAGGACACGTGGCTTCTCCCTCGAGCATCCCGATGTTTGAGAAACTCCCCGATACAGTCTCGGTAGTCGGTTCTTACAGACTTGCCTCAGCCCGGATGCCCAGGAAATGAAGTCTGCTGAGAAGAGCAAAACAAGCCGCAAACTGAGCCTTTTTCTTTTTCCTCCTTCCCTTCCTCTAGCCCGGAACAAGAAAGCCACATACAATAGAGAGCTCCTCTCAGTCTCCTCCACACCGGTCCC
Source organism: Dromas ardeola (assembly GCA_013398915.1). Lineage (NCBI taxonomy): Eukaryota > Metazoa > Chordata > Aves > Charadriiformes > Dromadidae > Dromas > Dromas ardeola. The sequence goes on along the minus strand of VYZM01021999.1, from coordinate 60,611 downwards.
ACTGCAGAGCAGATCCATGTCCCCGTCCCCCCCACGCACACTACCTTCTCTAAAAATGTACATGTCGGGCAGTGCATTACGCATGATAATCCCGATTCTAAAAAGCACCAAATGCATTACTAATAAAATAGCAATGTAGTCAGCCCGAAACCTCCTCTGACTAGAAGAGGCTGCCTGCCTTCCGCGGCAGGAGTGAGCGAGCCGCAGTTTCTGTGGCCCGGCGGGTTGCTGGCTCCAGCCCCACGCCAGAAGCAGCAGGTCCCTCGAAGCTCAGCTCTGCAGAGGCCTAAGCACAGGGTAGGCTCGGGGGTTTTTCAATCACCAGGCTACTCGGACAGTCACTTGACAACGTACATTAAAGTTAAGCCATGACAAGTCACCACCGGGAGCAGCTCCGCACCCTCCATCGCTCCCTCGCAACAAACTGAGCCAAGAACAAGCAGGTACAAAATGACCATTCTCACCTCTTTGAGGGAGGTATTACAGTTTTCTCTTTTTTTTCGGCATACAAACTACGGCCTCTGATGCAAAACTGAGCCCGGCCTACCCTACAGCCTCTGTTAGTGCTACTGCACACTCAGGCAAGCTGCAGAGCTATTTTTACCCAGTGCAAAGAGATGATGCCCACCCAAGATGCTGGACATCAGTGCACTGGAACCAGCTCAGTGCCACCTCGTCGCCACCCCCCCAGTCCCTGTGTTCACTCGATACCATAAAGGCTGAAGAGTCCTGTCAGCGTCAAAGCATCTAAAAGGCTCCTCAGAGGGACATCAAGCATTTGACAAGCACCTGGTTTGTTTTTTCACACACCCACATCTTCATAGGACCACTCAGCAGCACCCAGCACTCGCCCCTGGGCTTTGAGAAGAGGGGAATGCACCCTTTGGTACCACCATGGGCACAGACACACAACTTCTGTCAAAGCCTTGTTCATGAGTTAACAACGCCCACCCAGAGGAGATCCCAAAGCAGCCTGAGCAACACACGTTTTTCAGCCACTCTGCAAGAAAACCCGAATCATTTGTGGTCAGCCATCTGCACAAAATTTCACCTGGGTACAAGTGAAAAGCAGTGCCTCACCCAGGTGTTCCCGTAAACCACCTACACCCACTTTCCTTCACCCGAGATTTACAAAGACTGTTGATTCATCTTAGTACTTGGGTGCAATCTGCTGACCGATGTTTTGACTAAAGCCTCAAGCACACACTAAAGGCAGGCGAGAAGACATCTAGGCAAGAAAGCTGCACTGAGACTGTAAACCTTTACTGTAAGTCCCAAGACTCCAAAAGGTCCATGCATTCCCTCAGTGCACGCTGAGCGCTTGTACGTGCCTACACCAGCTCACACCACTCATGTTTACAGATCCTTTCTCAGGTCGACATTTTGCTTGATACTGATCTGACTTAAAGAGAATGGTCTGTTTCAAAGAGACACTGCTTATAAACCAAAACCAACGTGAAGGTTTGACATGGCACCACATGTGGATCATGAGCTGCTAGAATGAACTTCTACACACTGCAAATAAAAAGCTTTGCTTGCATTTAAAAGCATTTACGTTTCTTCTAAAAACTAGCCAGAGCTGTAAGGAGAATCAGAGGTTTCCTTAAAAATCCTGAAAACTGAGGCCATCTCTGTCCTCCTTTTGTAGAGCTTCTGGTGCTCAACCTGAAGCTCATGGTATCTCACACTGAACTTCTTGCTCCACAGATCCATTCTTTCAGTACGTACGATGTGCATGGCCCTGCTGTTTATTGCCGGGGTTTGCCATTCACAAGCCACAACAGCAGAGTGCTCCATCAGCCAGCGCAGGGCATCCGACACCCACCCTCTGCAGGAGACTCAAGGTCTCCTTCACATAACTGGAGCCGTAGAGATAGCAGTGCTGACAGCCGTGATAAGGGTACCTCCAGACCAGCTGGTGGTTGCCCTCATGGTGATTTAAGCTAGACCCTTTAGCACACTGCCTGCACACACTTTGGGTTTGTTACCAGTGCTAGCAATGGCTTAGGTATGGACAATGTTAAGTTTACTACAGCTTTCAAGGAAGATGTGGTCTGAGACAGGAGCCATCACTCCGTGGGACCCAGGCAGATGTGGAAGAGCACAAGAAGGACCAGGGTTGATCCCTGAACAGCAGCACCTCCCAGCACCCACGGGCTGAACACAATAGGAGGCCCTGCCTGGCACAGAAAAAAGATACCATCGATAAGCTGTCAAGCACCACATTTCCTCTTCGAAAGGCACTACCCAATGACACATTTTAACCTCTACTATTTTTTCAAAAACCACCAAGCCTACATCCACAGTAGTGACAAACATCTGCATGACCTCAACATCATCGTCTTTCAGTGGGGACCACCGCTGAAGGCTTCTGCTCAACTCTTCAGTGGAGGAACATACCAGTCAATGAAAAACCAACTGGACGTTCAGGACACTTGCCCTGGAGATAGCACTGCCTCAGACTCCTCTGACACCTTCTCCCCGTGTGCTCAGAATAGCTGTTAGTTCAACAGAACAACTAATTTATTAGGTAACTTATCTGGCTGAATACTTATGTAGCCAAAATGCTGGGGTTTAACCAAACAGTTTGGAACTGCACACCACAGCCAACACTGTCAGAGGAGCAGAGATGGCAAGAAGGAGGTGGCACTATGGGGAACAGGCGCTTTCCTGGCCCTTTACACAACCACATCTGCAAGAAAAGTTGTTGTTTCTCTCTACTACTTAAACCCACAAACCAGGGTTCATTCAACTTGGTGCAAGACACTCTATTTAGAGTCAACAGCAGCCTTCTCGTAACACAGGGGATATGCAGGAAGAGGGGAAGGTAAAAGGGAGGCTAAGCAATTAGGCTGCATCATCTTTATCGGCTCCTTTTGGAGACCCAGGCCCAGCGAACGTGGCGGCAGGGAGGCTCACAGCGCGGAGCACAATAGTCCTCTGTGCCGAGCAGCCACGTCGAGCAGGAGATTTTCATCTGAGGCTTCCTGCAAAACAGCGCGGAGCCACTGAAACTTCCACACCCCCCCTCGCAGACCGCCCCGTGCACAGCAGGACTTCGTTCAGCATTTGGTTTCCAGCCACCGGCTGGCAGCTGGGAGCACAACGCTGGCAGCAGGTCGGCAACCACGGATGCCCATCCTCAGCAACAACCTACGAAAGGGACTTTACAGCATAGCTATTGTCAGCGAGCCTTTGTTAGAAACCCTCATCGCTCCGATTGCTTGACTCCTAACAGTGGCAAAGCTGTTTCAGACACTTCACTCTCCAACTCAACCTCAGGAGTCCAACCCTGAGCTCAGCAGAAAGTCGACCATGGGCAAGAACTGACGAAAACACCAACTCATCTCCAGCAGGAACCAAGCAGGGGACTTTCCCCCTCACCCACTTTAATGATACAAGGAGCCTTAAAGTAAAAAACATATAATAAGACAGTAAAATTTTGCTAACTACATTACCCTCACTAGTTTGGGTTTCTACCACCAGTGTCACTCAGTGGGTTGGAGGAGGACCAGGGTGTTGGCTTGCCATTTGGACCTTCGCTGCAGCACCTCTTTCCCTACAACCCTGCAACCCCCCCTCGCCACCCCCTGCCATTTCTCTCTTTCTCGCCCATCCTTTGCTTCACTGGCAACCCAACCTCCACTTCTCTTGGGCACAGCTGCTGGCTCGGAGGCTCGTGTCCCCTCACCCACCTCCTGCCACCACCCAGGCAGGGACGCAAGTCATGAACGGAGAATCCCAGGACGCTGCTCCCGCGCTGTGCTTCCAGGGGTTGCCCGCAATAAATGTGATCATCTGCTGTGCCGATGCTGCAGTTGCCACTAATGAAATACTATAATGCAGCCCTTAAAGTGACACCGTGTTGAGCGTGCCGTAAGGTTGGGAATTAACTCACAAAGCGCAACCAAGAAAATGGAAATACTTCTCTTTAACCTCTTTCCTAACGGGAAACCAACTGAATTGTTTCTTCCGTTACCTAGAACGAGTTAGAAATTCCTGCCTCATGAGAAGTTTTAAGATTTTACTGAATTTTTAACTATTGGGTCTACATTTGCAAACACATGCGACAAGAACTGTAGAACAGTTCTCCTTCTCTGAGCACGATGAAGTGAGAACAACCAGCAAGCTTCGCAAACCACTTGGGATATAGTAGCAGTATCACAATTTTCCCAAACAAAACATTCGTCTTGATCATGTTGTAACTACCCAAAACTTGCAAATTTGTGCTACATAACATTAAGCTTTTTATTTTATAAGCTTTGAAACAGCTTATGAGAAAATGTGTGCTTTACAAAGGTACAGACAATTCAGGTGAGTCTGTACTTTACCTTCTGCATCACCTCCACTGAACTTTAATTCCCGCATCTTTTTAAAATCCTGAACTGTGTATCTATTTAATTATCAGAAGAAGAAAGTTTTTGCTATATTGCTGTGTCTTCCTTAAGACATACCTACTCAACATGGAAAAATTACTGGATTCTCCTATAGTCATTTTCCAGGCACACATACAACACAAAGCTATTCTTAAAAGACCAGTCACATGCAAGTTTTTCATGATATTTACAGGCATAACAGGTCCTCGTGAGAAGAACATTACACAGAAAGTTTCCCCAGAAAAGAAACCTTGAACCAGAACCAAGTTATTTCTGCAAACGTGAACCAGAAAGTTCCTCGGCACTAGCAGAGATCTTTATGTATCCTCCACCTTGGATCTGCTCAAGGCCCGTTTTTAAGTACCATCAGAAGCAGCAGCCGATCTCCAGGAGGCAGCATGCCAACGGAGCCTTAGGAGCTCTCTAAAAGCTCTTTTCTTTACCCACGTTTTCTTCACCCACATTTATACCCTTTTATATTTAACCTAGATAAGGAAAACGTGAATGACAACCGGGCCACTAAGGCAGCTCGAGCAGGATCGCTGCTCCTGCCTGTGTGAAACGACGGTCTGGAAGCAATTTGTTTTCCCATCTCATTTCACATGGGAAGCCCATCCGCCAGCGAGGCCGTGCCCCAGCCGCCCATCCCCTCCCTGCTGGGAGCCCGGCACACAAGAGGACATTGTCCCGCCTGAATGACAAACAGTTTTGTGATGCTGAGGCTGTAAAGTGCATCAGACAGGTGCAAGGAAGCTTACCAAATTGGTGTGTACACGTCTCCGCGATTCGGGGACAAGTTAACTCCTAGGGAGAATATACATGAAATGCCAACAATAGTCTGAGAGGAAGCGAGGGGCTGGGGAGGGGGTGTGGGGGGTGCTCCATGCTCAGCCCCTTCGCCCAGGACTCCTCTTTCCCAGCCCTCCCACCACACACCCATGGGCTCCATCTCCATCGGGACAGGTCGCTTCTCCCGGCAAACCTGGCTTTCCTGAGCTGCAACGATACCCAGGCTTGTCTGAGAAACGGTAAAACACAGGCAAGCCTTCAAGACTTGAAACTCATCTCAGGAAAGAAACCCCATCGTCCAAAAGGGATAACAAAATCTGAAAGTATTTGGGGGGAGGGGGGGGAAATCCCTTTAAACTGAACGCAGAGATGTCTCGCGCTTGCCAGCAAGCTCACAATAAAAAACGTTTGCTATTTCTGTCACTGCCTCTCCAGAAGCTCAGGCTCGATTTGATTCATTTTCCCTATAAGGTATTTTTAAGTATAGAAGAAAAGGCCCAATTAATTGCCAGAACGTGTCCCTGCAGACTGTACGGCAGCAGCCATGCGTGCATAAACCATCACACAGCTGACGAGCAGAGAGGCACATCGGCCAGCCACGGGGCCAGTTTCAGACAGGTTGCCCCACCAGAGGCATGACCAAAACCAGGACAACCAGGTGATCTCCGCTGCCTTCACACGCACCGACCTACTCGAGTATCTTAAGGCTTTTTAGTTTTGTTTTTAAACATGGACTAAGTGGATCATTCAACAGAAAGCACACAGCCAAGACCTTGGCAAACCGCAGCTGGCATTTAATAACTGCACCATCTTTAAAGACCCCTTTTAATCAACTTTTAACTCCTCATCACACGGTGCCAGCGTGTCCCAACACACCCAAGGTTTCCCTCAAAAGCACCACCATGCCAAATTATTCCACCCTCTTCACCAACCTGCCATACTTGCAAATCAGATCCAGGGACTTATTCAGCTGGAAAGAAACACAGCCAGACAAAAATGTTCCTTTTTTTTAAAAAAAATAAAAATAAAATTTGCTATCTCTAGTCCAATTCTGAAGAGCCCACAAGCGGCTGCTGGCACAACTGAGAAGTATTTCAGCCTGCACTATAGCAGAAGGAGCCCACATGGAATATAATTTTTAATAGATTTAGATAAAATTAAGGCTAGTAACAGGAATTACAATATGCAGAAAAGATCTTCATTTCCTTCACCCCAATAAATATATTTCTACACTCAACGTTTAAGCAGGAGCCAGATCAAAAAACAGATTAAAATGGGGCATTTTTCATGGAAGCTCTAAGGCAACAAACACCACGGTGCAATCACTGCAGCAACCCCACAGAAGAGCACTGGACTCCGGGGCCAGGGACTTGTTGGAACAGATGAGATGAGTCACGAAGCAGAGACATGCAGAGCTCCGGCTGCGCTGCCAAGGGGAGGGGAAAGCCGCCCGGATGGCCGCGTGTTTAGGGAAGGACTGCAATCCACCCAACGCTCTTAGTCAGGCCCTCGGCACAGCACGCAACACTACGGTAGGTAAAACTGAGTCGGCTCCTCTTGAAATCACTGCAAAGTTGTTCTGCCTTAAAAAAAAAAAAAAAAGAAAAGAAAAAATGCATGGCTACTGCCAGATGTAAAAAATTCCTCCGGTCTGGTTTCCTGGAGGGAGCAGGAAGGGAGGCTGTGACCACCTCGCCCCTGTGCGTGCCTGGGTCGGTGCTGCTCCACGCGAGAAGGCGAGACAGGCTTCAGCTTAAATATTAACTCTCCCCAGGAAACACATCTCTGCTGGGTGTCCTCCAGCCCGGCCAGGACAGCTGAGGCGTATCAAAAACGTGCAGTGAAATGGCATTGCATCCACGTTTGGGAAAGACCCAAGCTCTCCTGCACCCCGAGAAGAGGAGCGGTTCCTGCTGTGCCCGGCTGAGCTGACGTGCTCCGGCGCAGAGCAGGGCTGGCAGCCTGCCCCGCTCATGTGCCTTTCTTGGAGCCTCTTCCAGCTCCTCCTCAAGGGAGCCTGCCGGGACCGTGCCCTTCCAGCGAGGAGAGGCTCCAGCGAGCAACTGGAGCTTCCTGCAGCTGAGCAGCCCCGGTACAAACGAGCCCCGAGTGTGGGGGGGTTTAAGGCAGGAACCACCTCCCTGTGGCCAGAGGGTAGCTGTGCGCGAAAGGTGCTTCAAGACGCGACCACGTGTACCCCTTCACGTGGAACTGAAAAGTTGACTCAAATCACGCCCGCGTTAAGTTGTGTGGAAGATCACACCGTGCGGAAGCCGTAACAAACACAGAACTGCTCCGCTGTGTTAAAGCTGTAGATACACGACTCTGCTCCCCAACTAATTTTTCTACAATACACGACGATATTCCCCAAGCAGTTTCTTTTTCAAAATCCATAATTGTATTCCCCAAGCAGTTTCTCTACAATACCTCTGCAACGTCTGGTGACCGTTTTGGATTTCTACACAATTTTCACAACTGTAATGATCCAACATTTACAGACAACTCTTTAGAAAATTATCTTTAAAAGTTGTTTCCTTTTGAACCGTCGGAACCTTTCCCCTCCAGCAGTCGCATGCTTTTGATGCAGTCTGAGAAACCAAGTGGTTTGGGGAAGTTCCTGTAATAGCTGCGTAAGTTTGCACACAGTTACTGAAAGCTACGGCAATAGGGAGCCTCAGCAGAGCAAACACTATGCTCACCAAGTACAGGTCCTGTAAACAAGCAAACAGCATTCGGCGTTAGAAGATGCACCACATCAAGGCTAGAAAACAGCACAGTTTTTAAAATAATTAGAAGCAAAAGCCATACTCTAACTTGGTACCTTTTCAACTGCAGCTCTGAAACTAAGCTTTAGATGAAGGGTTTTGGTTTTCTAACAAAATCTGTTCCACCAAACACAGGACTCCTCCTCAGCAGCCTTAATTTACCACCCACAGCCACCTGTGGACAGCATAAAGTGGACAGTCCTGGAATTCACCACCTCTGCTTTTAGGTTTTTAAGTCCTCCAAGTCTCCCCTTTAAGACAGAGGAGCTGCCTCTCAGAATAAAAGCACTTGCTATTAAACTGCAAGCCCATAACACTCCTCACTCATAAGAAAATATGCGGTGGGTTGTTTTTTTTTCCCCCTTGCGTACTCCCAAAGACCAGACAGCTCAGAAACAAGCGGTCTGAAAAATTAACTCCGTCAAAGAAATTAATTGTGAACAATTCTCCGAGCAGTTTTGAAGCTGCCCTCCTTGTTGGGTGTGTTAAGAGTTTTGGCTAAAAAGCAAGCTTTCATGTGTAAAAGGTTAACAACATTTACACCTTAAATACCACACTTAAAGGCATCTAGACCAACAAGCTCCTTAGCAATTCCTCCCAGGGAGGTGGGACAACTGAACTGGTTGGTCTGGTTACTATATAAAGTCTCAAGTATGCTGTTTTCTACATTTTCATTAAAGATTAAGTCAGCCAAGTTCTGCTGAGGCTTAGGAAAAATACTGAAAGTCACCAGCCCCTAATGACTACTCAGGCTGTCAGTAGGAACTGAGTATTTTTTCTAGTATGGGACAAATATGCTCAGAAATTCCCAGCCCAACAAGTATCCCCATGGGACATAACAACGGAGGCATACTGCAGAGAACACACCTCCAGTGGCTCTCACAAAGATGCTTCAGCAGCCACCTCGGGACATGGGGGCAGGATCTTTACAAGGTGCCAAATGGCACGTTGGGGGGCAGCTCCTGCCCGTGCCTATAATTTTGGCAGAATTCAACACAGAGGGTAGATGCGAGCTTCGTCTGTTGTGGTACGGGTCAGCCTGGTGAGTTTTCCAAAATCTCAGATCCTACATCAATAGACATTTGTAAACGCCATGTCAGCAACTGGTTTGAGAGCAGAGCGGGGAAAGACTTGCGTTACGGGTTTTAGACCAAGGCTCAAAGCACGCTGGCCTTGCTGGCCGCACCAGATCCCCTAACACGGTGGTGCCATCCACTCCACCAAGTGACAGGAAGGATTTCCAAATTTTTCTTAGAAATTGTATTTAAAAAAAAAAAACAAAAACCAAAAAAAAACAAAATAAAGCTGGACAACTGAAAATTTTTCAGCGCTTGTCATGTTATAACCCCATGTAACACTGGCTGGCTTTACTGCAAAGAGACACAGCATCAAAGAAGCCAGCAAATTATCCTCTTGATTACATTTATTATAACTTGTAGAAGAAAACTTCTTAAAAAACAAAGGACATGGCTTTGGTGATCCTTTAGCAGCTGCGAACTGGATATAGGGTACGGAAGAGAAGAGACCATGGAGCAGAGTCTCACAAGCAGCATCAGGAACGGGGATTTCTCTGCTGCAAAGGTGCTGAGGTGAGACCAGTGCTCCTGTACCTGCTGTGCAAACAGGTCCGGTTACACGCATGGGCTCTACAGCCAACGGCGCTTTCGTTCATCCCTTATTTCTGGGGCATTTTTGAAGTCTGGCTTGCAAAACGCCAGTAAGTAGTTCCACAAAGGCTTTGAAGTTGTTCCTGGCGATGAAGAGAAGCAGCAACACATGGCTATGGACACATTCAGGAGACCAATAAATTCTGGCCTTGCCCTCTTCAAATACTCAAACCATGTTTTTGTTTGTTTGTTTTTTAAGTCCAACACACCAACTATGTTTCTGTTCAACAAAGGCTCAGAGGGAAAAACGGTCAGGTTTGCAGCTAAAGCTACAAAACAGATTAAATTAATATTCTACTCCCTCCCTACCACAAAGCCTTTGGAGGACACTTTGAAAACAAATGCTGGTCTAACAAGAGCGGCCTCTTCTTCAGAGAAACTTGATGATGATGGCAAAAATATTTTAAATTTGCTTGCTGAATCAACTAAAAAACTGTATTTATTTCCCCTAAGAATGTTTATTGAATCGACCAATAATGAAACTGGTACATATTGACCACACTACTAATTTGGCACCAAATTTGACCCATTTTAAGAACATGAGGGCTACATGACATCTGCCTTTCGAGAGCTTGTTTTCACACCCCTTGACTACACCCTCTCCTGTATGACTTCGTTCTGAGACGGGCAGAAGGAAAAACTTTCTTGCTTTTCAACTCCCACGAGGTTTCCCGATTTTGAGTGAACCAGCGTAACGAGTGAAACAGTTACATGCACCTACTGGCTGGGCTGAGACTAAGAGTGCTAAAGGCAAGATTATTTTGTGCAAAAGCAGTTGACATTTGGAAAAGTTTAAATATCAAAATTTACTCCTCTGTAAAAACTGAAAATAATACATACTTTACACATGACATATCACTGGCATTTATACAGCTTGAATCAATCTCCAGTTAGGAGGCTCTCTCTTCAAAACCCTTTGTAATTTAAAAAGATGCATTTAGACACAAAAAATTTGAGAAGTGCCCATTGCTTCAACATTTGTGTTCTATTAATACATTCTACACGGAGGTCTGAAGTCTATCCTCCTCTTCAAATAACGCTCAGCTTAAATACATTTTTAAAATAACTTCAAATAATTTTAAATATATTAAATATACCATGTATACACATCAGTAATGCCAGTTTTACCTCCTCTACAAAAATACAATGGTGCTTAATACATACACTAATTTCAGCATCAAATATTAAGGTTCTTTGATCAGACAAGGAGTTAAAGACCCTAAAGCAACATAGCCTATGTGTTGCCCAGTCTCTTCAGATTTTAAATCTCAAAACCACTTATTTTTCTAATTCCAGTTCAGGATATATACCATAGTAAATATTTTAAATAAACCCACAGGAGCTGCTTATGCCAGTAAAGTCAAACATTTGCTTTTTTAAAGGAACATCCGTATGTACAATCACTGTTTTACACACTTAAGAATTTTATTTTATTATACTGCTGTATCGCTTTTTTAATACACATCTGCTAAGGAGGAAACATTCTGTTTCTAATTACCAAAGTCTTAGAAAAAAATTCTTTTTCAAGTTAAATATTTAATATATTTGAAAAGAAATATTTCTAGAGGTGCCTCAAGTAAAAAATTGTTTAACATGTGTTTTACAGCCTTTCCAAACTCTTTTTATGGTCCTGGAGTCTGTCCACATTTATGGAAAAAATGTAATGTTTCAGCTTCAATTTGTCTATTATTTCAGCGTGATGTTTTAAAGCTCTTTAAGAGAAGAGGAACACATCCATATTTCAAGTAATTTTTTCAATTAATATTTGAAAGAAATCAATTTTTTTTTTAACAGGAACTTTTTTAATAGCTACGGAAGTCAACTTTCTTCATGCAAATCTCTTGACTGAGATCAGTTTCCACTGACAGATTTCTTTTCGCGCCTTTACATTATCCCAGTTTAGGTTTCTAGTCACGGTATTGCAGACCAGTGGCACGGGAGTACTTTTCCCAGCAGTAATGCTCCAAAGCGACGAAGGACAAGAGCAGGGATCAGTAGACATTGGCACCCAAGCCTGAACCCCCATTAAAACCCCTGCTTCTTGACTGCATACAACTGCTTCAGATTTTTTTTAAAGAAAAAAAAAAGTTATACCTAAAGACTTGTACTCTTTCCCTGGTCAGGTTATGCTAAGCAACTGGAAGAAACAAAATACTTAAAGTGCTAGAATAAAAGTTTTGCCAGATGGGCTACTGTTTCTCCCCACGTGAAGGGCCCCCGGCATCCCACCCATGGGTGGCCACTGCAGAGCGATCACGAAACTTTTGCCCAGCCCAGGGACACCACGGCAGCAGGCCAGAAACCCAAGGGCTATACAGCCCAATTTTATTAAAGTGGAATATTTTTAACAATGTAAGTGTATGTCAATGGGATTGCCAGACACTAGACTCGAAATCCTTTATTTCATTCTGAGCATCCGCGGGGACCAGAGCAGAGGACCAGAGAGGAGGAGGGGGAGATGTTCCCGCGAGGATGCTCTGCATCCTCCTCTTGGCACTCACCCCTGCGAGCGGAGCAGGGCTGCACCTCCCCACCTCACCAAACCGCCACAGAGGTGAAATGCTCTAAATACAACTAATAACACACCTAGCACCCGTGTGCAGATTTGTTTCTGCGAAACGGACAGGTGAATATTAAACACTGTACCTACACACGCAGGCAAAGCGTGGCAAAGCCCAACTGCACCCCAGCCCTCCACAGCCACAAGTAATTTTCTATCTGTGATGCTCAAATCAAAGACTATTCCACCACCAGCAAGCCATGAGAAAGACTGCATCATTTTCATTATAAGATAAGCTCTTAATGGCCTCTGTGTCTGCTCTTCTGACTCCAATTGCAGCTTTATTTTCTCCATAGAAAGCTCCCGTTGATTTGGCTGTTCTCCTAATCACCAAAAAGGAAACTAAGATTTGGAGTAAGGATTTGGAGGGGGGTTGTTTTTAAGAAACCAACTTGTAAACAGTACTTTTACAGTGAAAGGAATGTAGAGAATGAGAAGCAGCCAGCCAGCGCGTACGTTTCATACAAACCTTCAAGGATGTACATAACTCAGGGACAAGCTGAACAGAGGCTGCTTAGGACCGACGATGTGCAACACTTCCCATAGCATTTCTTGCGTATTTTTAGCCCGGTTTCCTGAGGAAATGAGGCCCACGACTGCAGTGCGCCCACCTCTCCTCCACACAGCCAGCTCTGAAGGAAGAGAGGGGCTCGGGCAGCCAAGCTGGAGACTCTCGCCCCTGCAGGAAGGCGAGATGCTGGCCACCACCTACTTGTCCTCCCTGGGTGCTGCGTCATGTCCTGCCAAACGCAGGAGGCTTTTGGAAAGATGGAAGGAGAAGTACTGCAAGGGGGTTTTATAGAACAAGGATTGCTCTGAAACCAAGCTACTCAAGTCACTGCAGGAGAAGCTGTCAGAAACACTCAACCAGATGCACACTCCCTATGGTGAGACCATTTCTCCAGCTTCTTGCTTCCCCCATCCAGAAGGCTCCATCCATGTACTCACAACCTGCAGACATCTGTACGGGCTCTGAGTGACACAACCCCCGCCCTGAGACCACATTTACTCAGGCATGGTGTCACCAAGACCTGCTGAAGTGGGTGGCTGTGGGCAGCCGGACATGAGCACCTTGGCAAGGCTTACTAGGCTCTTCTGCATTACTCACATCAACCACACCATGATCATCATACCCTGGGACACCACAGCTGGAGGTGGTAACGAGCAATTTACTGTCACTTTAAAGCTTACTGCAATCACAAGCCAGTAGGCCAGGTCTAGAATGTGATAAGTCAATGTTTTATTTTTAATAACGGCCCATCACTTCCTCAGGGAACTGTAAAAACTGAAGTGCTCTCTACACGAAATCCTAAAAGCAAGAAATCACAACACACAGCAAGATCTCGAATAACTTGTCACTCCCTGTCCTATAAAAGGCTGGATGGGAGCAAGTCAGAAAATTTCAAGAAACAAAAACGGACAAAGGAATGGACCAGGAGAGCCGCTGAGCCAGAAACCTTGCTGCTGCGAAAGGTTCACCTTCAGCGGAGCTCAGACACGTTATTTGAGATGAAATATTTTATAACGTGGTTATGCTCAAAAGCAACGAAGCACCATTTAAAAACAATAAAACACAGTCTAGGAAGAAAACGTAAGCTGAGACTGGAGGTTGCTTTTGGAAACACGGTGGGTTCTCCTGCTGTCCCTGGCAGGGCATGCAGGCAGGGACAAGAGCCCCCACTGCCCCCCCCAGGCTCCTCCTCCACCCATCACTCATTTACAATTAGCTGAAGAAAAGAATAATAAATATTTTTCTGCCATACCTGAAAAATATAAATCCTTCTGAGAAGGTTGTCTTACCTCTAGATTCATCTAAAGTACTCCGATGACTACATTAATTAAATAAGCAGATGTGTATTCAGTTACTGGCAGGAAGGAAACATGCTGCAGGGAACTGTGATACCTCAGGTGTGTGTTAGTTCCTTTAGAGGCAACCTCGTCTACGGGTCTAAGGGAAAAACCTCACAGACAAGACACCCAAACTTTGGCTGTTCACTCTAAAATAACTTATTTATAAGTACTTAGACAAACAGAGAAACAGCCTTGTATTTCCAGCTCTGGCCGGCCCATCTTTTTCAGTTAAACTCCATCTCAAACTGACCATTAGAGGGAAATTTTCCATCTTCTTCCTTTGTCTCCCTTCTTCTGCCATCCCCTTCCATGCTCAACAAACCCTCACACGTTCCACCTCCCAGGTTTCTGAGCACTACCACAGCTTGTTTATAATCCCTGCTTCTTGACCAAACTGAAACACAAATGGGACTTTCAGCAGAACCTGTGGTTCTCCTGCTACGTCAGCCCTGCTCACAGGAAACTGCAATGTTAAAAAAAAAAAAATTTTTTTAAATGCCAGATCAGATGCAAAATTAGCAGGCAAGGGCATGAAGAACAGAAACAAATCACCTAACACAAAAACCCACAGGAAATAGTACCAATACTGTACTTCAAAAGAAATTCCAGAGCTTTCTGTGGGAATAGGGAACCTCCATATCAGTCCAGGGAAAAGATGAGAAACCCATTGTGCCCATCTCGGGAGGGGAAGCGGGACAGTATCTGAACATGACCTCAGCAAGTAATCCTGGTTAGGGACTGAGAGAGACTTGGCCTTTGCAAAAAGAAACTCAGTTACCCAGCAAGAGGGAAGGGCTGGTAAGCCTGTTTTGATATCTGTGTTCAAATAAAAACAGAGACTTCCGTTAATCCAATATATCCATCATTTGATGACCGGGCACCCAAGTGCCGCTATCTGTCCTGCCAGCGCCAAACTGACGGGGCAAAGCTCTAACGCGCTCCCCAAAAGGGGGTTGGCTTTTTTCTTTTAGCAACTCTGAAAAATACTTGGAAAGGGAATCCAAAATATAAGGCAGGGCACACATCCTGTTTTTCTGAAGCTATACAGTTTCTCAAGTGTTATAAAAATGATTTGCCAGTAAGCGAGCCAAATGTATTGGAAAGATACAAGCAGCGCCTGGGGTGGAAAGAAGGTGTTTTTAGCACGCTCGGGCCAATTAAGATTTCGAAGGTTTCCAAGCACACCACTCCTCTTAACCCAACAGAAGGAAACTGAGTTTAGCAACTTATTTAGGGTTTCATTTGCTAATTTGCAAAAACAAGGAGAAATCTTCCTCTGCTCTCCAGCATCTTGTTGGGAAAGCTCTTGCCAACACGCGGGTGTCGCTGCCAACAGCTCAACCCGGCGTGACCCAAAGTTCTCCCTCCCGGTGCCGGCGTGCGACTGCGGCGACGTGGGGAGGGAGCGAGACGCGCTCCGCACAAATGCGGAGACAGCTGAGAACGGTTTTATTCTAATCCTGACATCGCATTTGCTGTTAAAATGAACCCAGTAAAAAACCCCGTGATACACTAAGTGATAAGCCAAGTTTAAACCAGTCTAGGGCTCAGATAACAGAAGAGTCACCCTGGAGGTTCAAGTCTGAAAGAAAAAAATTGGACATGTGCTACAAAACTACAGCAGATTAAACGTTAAGAAGTAAGGTAGCCTATTTTCCTCCTTCCCCTCAACACCACTAAAAATGCTACTTTAAGATGACTGTTCTCAGTTTTAGCACTGATGATAGCTAGGTCAGAAGCCAGCCTTGGAAAGTTTTACTCAGCAGCAGCTTTAGAAACCATAAATTATCTTTAGACTAAGTTTACACACTCCCCCCTCTACAGCGTGTGACTGCCAGCTCCCTTTCTCAAGGCTTCTCTTTAGACACCACAGACGTTCTCCGAAGCCAGGCAGGATCCTCACCTAGGCATGGCGGAGCCGAGGCAGACAGTTTCAGGATTACTTTTGCTAAGACAAGCTGCAGACAGGGGCTGAACTCAAGGCTGAGGTTTAGGACTCTCGACGCAAGGCAGAGCTCCCAGCCAGGCAGGCAGGCAGCGCCAAAGCAATGAAGCCTCCAGGGGAGCACAAGCCCCTCGAGCTGCATCACCAGTAGCTTCGCTTCGTTCGCAATGGGAAAAGAAAAAAAAAAAATCAAGCACAAATGAAGCAAAGCTGGGTCTCTTTGTAGGCTAAGCCTGGCAAGTTTAAACCCAAGATAACTGCCTTCGAAAATTTTGTTTCGAATTGTTTTTACAAATCTAAGCCCCCAAAAGCTAATAAAAGATGTTTTATTAGCTGAAGGGTTTCTTCTCCCCCCTTGGGTCTATAGCAGAGACTTGGCAGAAACTTCAGCCCCTGAGAATTTAAGTTACAAAACCTGAGAATAAAACCAGCAGACTCATTCCCCTAGACTGAGTCCACATCGGGATGCATTTGCAGGTTGCAGTAAACAGAGCCCTAATCCAGGCCTACGGCTTCACATCCTTGTAGCCATGGAATGGACTAACGTGTTGATCAAGAAGGTAAGCAACGGGAGAAGTGCTACAATTTAAAAGGTTAAAATTTGGGATTTTTCCTTTTTCCTCAACGTTTTCGTGCACTTACACAGAGGGACACTACTTCGAGACAATCCTCACCAACACATGACAATAGTAATTTTTCACATACACAGGAGCAAATCTACCGAACACAAACACATCTCCAGGGTGGACAACCATGGCACTGCTAGTTTAGGTCTGACACTGAGGTACCCACAGGGCTCAGCTGTAACGCCAAGAATGAGTCTATGTCCACGGGAAGTGGTGATGTCCTTGCCCAACACCGTCCAGGTACTCGAGGCGAGTGGAAGGAGGAGTCCTGCTATCACAGCTTTGCTCCTCCCTGGGTCATCAGCAACGCTGATGGCAGCTGCCTCCCTTTCCAACACCGGCTTATCTGGCTCCAACAAGTTTCAGACGGGCTTTCAAGCATGGTAGCATTTGGGGACAATTCCAGCAGAAAGGCAGATGTTTGATTCAGTAGCTGTCATTCATAGGCTAAAGCGAGAACATCTGCCACTTTCCTCTCAAAGTGAGCTACTTGCATTAAGTAAATCCTGCATCTGAAACCAAATTTCTCAAGTAACTTCTCCAGGGTCACGAGGGAATAACACTCTGACACAATCCACCACATAAAGTTTTTGGGGATGGCTGGAAGAGAAGAGGCGAGTGGCACATGGAAATGCTCTGGGAACACTTACAGGTACTTAAACTGTCCTGATGTTTTAACCCAAAGTTGGATAGGAAGCCCTGTGATGTACTCTAAGCTGAATACAAACCCTCCAACGATGTCAGGCCATGGTGGGGATCCGAAATTAATGTAAGGTAAGGCAAAATCTTCCGGACAGGGATTAGCTGAGAAACCCCTGCTGGGAACTAGAGTGAGTGCCCAATTGTGTAATACTTTCAGAGGCATTACCACTACAAAACATCTGAAGAAAGAATGTTTTTCTAGAATTTTTCCTCCTCTGGAGTTAATGGTAGTTATCTGTCACATGCGTGCGGAGGAAGGTACAACTGCACTGAAAGCAGTCAGACTTATGCCCAGGTATTTTTAATATACATTCCAGGAAAGGGCAACAGATTCCTCCTATGCCGTGTATCATTGCCAGACAAAAATTAAGACATCCTAGAGATAATTTTACAGGCATTTTTTGACGCACTCATTAAATGCAAGAAAATTAATTTCCAGAATGTTCCAGAAGTTTCTCTAAGTGGCCTTCTCTGTACGTTGATAATGCCTTCAGGCAGGGGTTTCAACAAACACCAAATAGGGTCCATAAGCTTTATTATCAATGGAAAATGCCTGAAAAAAAAAAAATACTTAGAACATTCTTTTTGCCCATTGTCAGAAAATTCAAGCCTTTGGCCACATGCCGCGTTTTCATTTTCTTGCACACTCTTTCATATCTGGTTTTGGCACTGTCCCTCAGAGGGCTCTGACTCGGGATCTGTCCACACATTCCAGCAATAAATGACACTAACTGGAGTCATTCTTTAAAATATCTGTCAAATATAATTCTTTCACTGTTTCGATTCTCACTGACTTGCCCCCACAGTGCTGGGATGAAGTCATAAATTATACGCCCTGCCACTCAATTTTCTCTGATTGTTTGGTAGAACCTCTCCACTAATAACCAGTGATCATCAGCCACCTCATGGCTTAAGTGGTTTCCAATCATGAAAGATTTATCCACTGTGACTTCCAGTCAATCACGGAGACACTGAAATGGCTATCAGGCACTCTCATCTCGAGACCACAAGACGAGCAGACAGACTCCAGAGACAAGGGAAAGCAGATCAGAGCGCTGACTCCAGACACCCAAAAATCAGAGAAAAGCTGCAACAGCTGCATATAAAAAAAACCACCCTATGTTTATGTTTGTAAGGAAGTCAAAACCCCAAGACCAGGGCCCAAATTCAGCTCTGAAGAAGCTCACCTGGGTCACAGCACATGCAGAGAGCCCTCCAGATGATCAGGTCCATTCGAGGGAGAACTGTGTGCTGGGATGAAACGTGGAGGAGCACATTCCCTATCCTACGGCAAGACGGCACATGCATAAGCCAAGGCAGTGCCCCACAGCAGCCTTCAAATTCCCTGCTGGAGAACTATCCTGCATGTTAAACGTCAACTACCACTACAACACTACAAGTCACCAGGACTCTCTCTCAGCCACCAGGGGAAGAGAAAAGGAGCTGTCTTCTGCGGACCATATCTTTGAGAGAAACATATTCCTCCCAAAGATCAGGCCACTGAAAGATGGGCTTTCAAGGAACAGTTATTTATCTTTCAAGGGAAGGGAAGGATCTGACCTGTAAAGTTGGCACTACATGAAAAATAAAGTTGAGAAGAGAGAGAGGTAATAGGTGCTAACTACAAGGGTGCTCAGATCCAAGCTGCAGATACACCCACGACCATGAGTTACAACCAGCTGTGTTCTTGCCGGGCTCTTTCCTCCACAAATCCAGCCTCTAGTACCAAGAGTGCGACATGGAAACCTTCACGCCTGAAATCTCACACCGGCAGCCTCCAGAACTAAATTTGGAGCATCACCGCGGTGCCCACTGTTAACTGGTACACCGAAACAGACCCTTTCGTCGTGGAAGACTCAGATGCAGAAAAGGCTATTTTAAAGAGAGAACTAACGTTTGCTCTGTACTCTGTCTCTTGCTCACGTATATTAAACAGATTAAGATTCACTAAAAGCAAGCAGCTACTACTAGAAGCATAAAATATTACTGGGATGGAATGGATTGTAGACACCAGGTACTGACTGCAGCCGGAGCGCACAAGAGGAGAGACGGATGCCAACCGGGCAAGTCGGGGCAGTGCCATTGCACTTACACAACGCTCTCCTTTGCAGGGCTATTTAAAAGCAGCATAACTTAGCCGCTTCAGAGACAACAAGCATGCCTGATGCATGGGAGAGAGCTATGGGGAATTAATTGCTCCAGAACGAAAACTAGTAGAGTAAGCACAATTTATTTTTCCACATTCTTAAAATGAAATAAGAAAAATATTTAAACACTACAGCTTATTTAGATAATACACACTGGAAGACATCTTTTACTGCTGGCAGCTTGAAAGAAAAGAACATAATTACAATTCCAAGCATGAAATGAGCTCTCTTCCACACATGTCTGAACCAAGTCTAACTGTTTCACCAGCTGTAGTGAATCAAAGCAGGCAGAATTAGACAGAAAGGACCTAGAAGCAGCAGCTCTTGATGCCTTTAACCTAGTAATTGCATGGCACCTGGATCCGGAAGGACTGCGGAGGATTTAGCAGTTGCAGATGTGCAGCTGATGTGGTGCAGGGAGCATTTGATCTCCCTGGAATGCAGGACCCCAAACAATGCATCTGTGTGCTGGCCCACCACACACCCGGGTGTGGGCCCGGGGGATATATAAAAGCTAACATTATACTGCAATTGAAAAGAAAAAAGCCACAGCATGAGCTTGACTGTTGTTTAACTAAGAGAAAAACAATAGCAGCTTTGGTCTTAAGTATCTGCCAGAATGACCACTAGCCACTTCCAGATACATTCTTTGTTCAAGTACTTCAATGCATTGCTTCATCAGCCCTCCGAAATCACAAAGGTACAGAGCGGGCTACTAAGTGTTGTAAACCCACCGTGACATCTGTATCTCCAACTTGTCAAGAGAAATTGTTAAAACAGCTCTAAAACAGAGTTACTAGCATTACACCCCTACAGCGACATCAAATACTGAGTTGTCCCGTTTTGGAACGTTAAGCGTGACGAAGTCCACTCGTCTCACGCTTCACATCTGCTTTCTTCAAAGGGTGCAAATCCTCACAATGCACCATTAAAAAAGGAATCCCAGCTAAGAGCCTTCTGCAAATCCAAGCTGAGCTTCACACACGGACCCCGGGAAAGCCCCCCGGACTCAGTGCTGTGGCCTTGCCTCCTGCTCCGCAGCCCGGAGGAGCAGAGGTCCAGCTTTGCCAGTTCCCGGGAGCAGCCAGGAACGCCGGCTCGGCCGCGAGCACTGCACACGTGTCCCTCCAACCACAGCAGTCACATCACCCGCACAGCAAAACAAAGCTGAATAAAGACATAAAAATAAACCACATAGGAGTTAACACTGTTAGACTAAGAGCAACTCTAAACTTGATCCTGCACTTTAACAAACATTTCCACAAGAACTTCACTCTTTTGAGATGAGTAGCTGAGAAAGCCGCTGTCCGCGTTTCTGCTGGGGAAGGAGGGGGAGCCCAACCTAAAAGCTTTATGAATTTATTCTGACCTCCAGTATTGCCAAGGCAATAATCTTGCCAGTACAAAAGCATCAAAGCTGCTGTTGGAGAAGTATTCTTAATGTGTCCAGGAAAAAGAGAAGATGACAACTCTCTCAGATGAAAGAAGTGGACATTTCCCCTTTCAGTTTGTATATATAAACAGACAGATATATATATATTTATATTTCCGCAAGCACACTTGTTTTTGAAACAAAAGCAGAAGTACCAGCACAGCCACCTAGAGCAGTGCCACAGGACATCTTGTGTCGCCGCACAAGGCTATTTGCACCTCGGTGGCGTTTTGCGAGCTGGCACTAAGATACCACCAGCACGCTGGCCAGCCTGCAAGCACCACACAGCATCCCTCCCAGCAGTGCCTGGCCCAGCTTACGGCCGTCAGCTGGACAGGATGAATATCACCGTCTGCCCCAGCTGGTCAATTATTTCCCATCAATGAACATGAAGTTAAGAGGTATGCACTAATGCCCCAGGACCAGAGACACAGCGAGCTGACAACAGGTCAGAGCTCGAACATACAAAGCCAAGGAAGGTCTCCGTGTTTCGGAAGAGCTGCTCACGATGCAGCTGAGGTGTCCAAGCCTGAGTGTGTCCTCTCCTCCTCCTCCTCTAATCGGTATTTCCACAGCAAAGACTTCACCTGAGAACAGCCTGGCACACGGATTGTGGGCTTAAGACTGTGACCCCAAAAGGGGACACAAGAGGCTTGAGAGGGATAGGTGCAGTCTCCTGCTCGGCACGCAGGGGCCTTCAGGCAAATGAAAAGCAGTTCGTATTTAAAAGATAGTTTAAGGTCACTTTCGTATCATTTTAGCTGAATGCAACTGAATACTTAAATTTCAGCAATTTTAGCTAATGCATTAAACATCATATTAAAAGTTTAAAAATAGGATTGGCTACAATAAACTAAAAATAAGCAAACCTGACAAAAACAAGTGAGGAACATTCTATACAAAAATCACATAAACCTTAGTGTACGTTGAGATATATATGTGCATATTGACTTATTCTGCTTTAAATCATCTCCGCTACAGCGATCTTTCCTTCCCCATTTTTCAACCCCAAAAGAATTACCATTTCTTTCCAGACAAGAACTTCTGCCAACATTCTGGACGGCTGAAGTCCAAACCACACATAGTTCAACAACAGCAGAGTTGAACAAAAAGGAAAACTATAGCTTTTTTTTTTAATTATACCTTGTGAAAGTATGGCTGAGCAGGGGAAAAAAAGAAGTCAAAGTAATTGATTAATTCCAGAGTAATGAAGAAGGTTTATAGCGCACTGGAATATATATATCCTACTAAGTTTATCAAATTTATCACCATCCTTTAATGTCTAAATTCAAGGTGGCTCTACAGAAAAGCATACACTACCCTGCAATTCTAATACTAAAATGGCTTAGAGTCCACAAATTAATACTTTTACAGGCAAGGGTTTCATAACTAGGTCAAAGCAGGGGGGTGAAGTTTTAAACTCCTACTCACCCAGCAGGACAAAAAAAAGAAAAAAAAACAGGATCAACCTCCTTTCCCAGGGCTCCCCAAGGTTTTAACGGGGAAAAAAATCCCAACTTTGCAAAACTGCAAAATACAGCCCTCTTTCAACACCTTTTAATTGAAGCCTCTCCAGGATCGTGTCTTGAATTATGACCAAACCTTTTCCTAAGCTACAGAGCACAGCCCTTTACTGTCATAATCAGAAATGCAAGGTTTTAAATAATTGGGGAAAAAAATAAATCTAAATCTGTATCAAGAGGTAAAGCAAGAGAGAGTCACAGCAAAAAAGCAACTGGAACAGCGCGAGTGGTAACTAGAACTACTCAAAGGTACCTGATGGACTCCACTGGTTTTTACCTTCAAATGTTAAAGCCATGAATGCTTATGGTTTTAACAAAAAATGTCTCACTACTTTGCCCAGTACACTCTGTCCTCCTTGTTTATACCCGAGAGTTGTTCCAAAGAAATTTAATAAGGACTATATAAAAAAAAAAAATAAAGTCCAGTACTTTCTTCATCCCTCTGAGCTACTGTAAATTAAATATGAATACAGACTATTTCTGTGAGCAAAGGAAAGCTCTGCATGGGTAAGAATTTTTTTTATTTTCAACCGAAGTTTCAAAAAAAAAAAAAAAAAGAAAGAAAAAGGCATTCACTGTAGTGAAACCTAACCTTAAAGCCACCACCTTCTGCCGGGGCAGGAGTATTAGTGGCAGCGCAGTATTCTGAAAGAAGCTAGCCTTGCCCACATCCCTGGTCAAAAGTATACAATTGGTATGGTAAGAATACAGAAAATCCCTACACTTGCAATCTAATTTGAATCCAATTTTTTTTTTTCTTAATTTAGCATTACAAAAAGTTAAGTCTAAGTCTACAGCAGTATCTTGGAGGAATCCAAATTTCAGACTGTCAGCTTGACGTAGCAGGAAGACACCACCCAAAGGTGATCAAACCAGCAGTTAATCGCTTCACTGACAACTATTTTGGTGCGTGAAAACCATCAAAGTTGGGCTTTTTTGTTCACATAATTTGCTTACTAAATTTTGCTACAGTGCCCAGAGGCATTTGGGCATGCAACGCCGAGAAATAATTATGCTTCAGCCAAGGCATGCATGTTGCACAGCGCTTCGCAAACACGTCACTGGAATTCCAAGCTACTATTATGCACAACTCATTGCTCTAGTTATCTGTCTTGAAGATCTAATTAATCCTCTTGCTCATCATCGCCTAGGCTTACACAGGAGTGTCTCAAAGCTTGGTGCCGTTTCGCAAGTATGAAAAAAAAAAATAGATCAAGCAGCTCTGAAGACTACTGTGGGAAGAGAGACAGTCAATCCACATTCTTCTCATCCAGGCAGGTACAAAGCATCAGGCAGGACTCGGATGAAGCCTCCCCTTTGGTCCCCGTCCCACACTCCTTTCAGGCCATGGGAATTAGCCCCAGTAACAGGCACCTTGCTACAGGAAATCCAATCTGCACTCCAGCTTTAATTGTGGATGACCTTGAAATAGGGGACATTTAAAAATACATATGCATGTACACATACAGCTGCGTATGTACACCCAGAGCTACAGGCATTCTAAATGCTTTCCTACCTTCAGCAAGATTGAGGTCAAGGGAACAAGGAATGTTTCTATATCTATAATCAAGCCTTTGAGTATATAATTCATATTCAGGTACTCCTTAAAGCACTAAATAACTAAGAAACTACGGGGAGAAAGAACGAACAAACTTAGCTGTGCGATACCCAGAGGAACCGCTACATCCCTGCTACCATTTCATTTAGACAGAGATCTCCGTTCAGACTGTTGTAAAAGCATCATTAAAAACTAGAGGAAAAAAAAGAATTCAGGACTGGCCAGCTGCTATGTCCAGATGCAGTCCTAAGTGCTGGCAGGAAAAGAACACAGGATTTTTTGTCCGTAATATATTTGTTTTCATTATTTTATTTTGTCAACTTATTTACTACCTGTTGTCATTCGATTCTTACTCCATATAACTTTTATACAGCATTAAATCTGTGCCATGATGTTCATTAGCATCATCTACAATATAATAACAAATAGACTTACTGCCTCTGACATCAGTTGCTTAAGATAATTCAGAAGCAGTAAAGTTGGTTTATTCCTTTATTATTACCCAATAGAAAAGAACGCTCTCATTAAGACTCTCAGAAGTCAAAGTCCCAAAGCAAAGATCTCCAATGAATGTTTCTTCCCACTAACTTAAAATAAATTTCTGTGAATATTTATTTCCTACATTATCTCCAACCAAAATGTGCATTTCTATTACAACACTTAATTCCAATTAAGAAAACATTGAAAGGCTTCCTGCAAAAAACAAATACAGGATATTGGCAAGACTACAAGAATGAGGTAAAAACTACTGAAGACAACAAAATAATTTTCTTCTGACTGTAGCATAAAAAGGGAAGTGTATTTCTTCTATGACACCAGCAATAAGTCTAGGTCCAGCAGAGAATAACCAGAGCTATCCAACGGTGACCTTTGAATCCTTATACTGTTAGTTTAGGCAGCTGAAAAATTATATAAAAGGACAAAAATGACTAAAGTCAAAGAAATCCTCCTGCCATACCTACACACAATCAAACTGACCAGCTCTTCCCATTTTTGCAGTTCCTCCAAGTATTTTCACTCCCGTATTTATTTGCTTGTGGTCGACATCTGGCTAACTGCTCGAGGGGCGAAGTCAGCCTTGGGGCAAAGCTCGAGGTGCCCAAGTAAACACAAACACATCCAGTCCTCAGGCTGCCATCCTGCCTTTCACCAAACTTGGAAACAAACTGAGTGTCAAAACTGCCAGGAAATTCAGAATTAAGGTTAAGTGTTATCACCTGAAGCCAAGGACAGTCACAGATGATGTGCTTTTAAATACACCTGAGCTCTGCCTCTGAGTCCAAGCCACCCTGCAAGGTACATGGCAACTTTTAGACTAACAACTTTTCCTAAAAAACACTGAAGCCTGCAAGTATTAAATTTTTCTAAGGGTACATGAGGAATTGGTAGTGGCATGCCACATCCTTCTTTATGGCAGCTACAGCCACCAAGAACAAGAGATACACCATCTGGGCTTCCTTGTCAACCCTTAAGAGACCACTCCCATCCTGCAAATCCTCCAAAATATTAATTACAGCCAGGGCTAAGTCCTCCAAGAGCTTCCCTGTTTCTTTAAAGTATCAGGGCTGTTCCCCTGCCGTGACGGCGAGGCACAGGACCCACTCTCGTATATTATCGCAAGGTAATATTGTATTTTTACATTCTTGTATCACAGGATGAGTCCAGACACACGCATCACACAAACTCCATTGAAATCTAACAGTTGTTCTTTTAGATCAGACAAAACCCAACTTTCGCCATCAGTGGTGAGCGCGTAGATGGTATAAAGCCGGGAAAGCTGGGCATCACCTAGCCAGAACCCTCAGGCGTACACCATGTAGTTTAGATAACCACCAAAATAAACATTTGGAAAAACTGAACTCCAGTGACACAGTAAGGAAAAGAATAAAATCCCTGAAGAGCACCTGGCCTCAGGCTGCAAAATCCTTCTGTATTAACAAATTTAAAAAAAAAAAGTCACCACCATCCCACCACGTGACAGCCCTGAAGACAACCCCATTAACTGGGATTTCATGTCCCAAAACACTAACATCATTATTTGATGTAAATCCATTTTGATTCCGCAGTTGAAATCTAGGAGTGAAATCCCAGCCCCAGATAACCCAGGGTACACTCTGCAGTAGTCTGTCCGTCTGTCTGTCCTACAACCGATGCTGTTTTCAATGTTCCTGTGCTTCCCACACGACAACCACCAGAGCTGCCTCCAGGCCACCTCTCCCTCCATGACCCCTAACTACCACCACCAGAGACTTTCCATCAGAACTACCAAAGCCAGCCCACTTGGATTACTAATTCACTAGGGCAAAAATAAATAAATAAAAAATAAGAATCCATGACAAGTTTTACTTGCAAACGCAAACACAACATCCATTTACAGTGGCGATTTCCTAAAATAAAATTGTACACATGCCTACCGTCTCCTTTCCTCTTCGGAGTGGTTAACCCAGAAAGGTGAAGTTACACAAGCACATCGCTGTTTGATAAGGGAGACCCACGCACTGACTCCACCAGAAATAGCTATTGTGCTCCAAAGTAACCTTTAATATTGGTAACTATTTGAATTTAAATTTCAAATAAATTCAGATGAAAGATTAAAGATTAAAGAAAGAATGTTGTTTTGCCTTTCCCGCACCGTGGAGAGGCTTGTCTTTTATAACGAGGGAGCCCATAAAAATAACAAGGGAGAAGATTTACACCCAAGCTCCTCAAAAAGAAAAAAAAAAAAAGAGAATGAATTACTGATTTTTGCAGCTACTTAGTGGTAGGAACAGATGGTTACAGGCAATAGTATTGACAACTTAACAAGCTACCACCCCCAAAGGTGAGCTTCTAAGTCTGTTCCAAATTCAAGAGTTAAAAACATTACAGCTGAGACCGCTGCTCTCAGGGGAAGCGGAGAGTTTTAGCCAGTCCCACAATGTTTCCGAAATCACCTTTCTTCACTGCCACGTTCTGCCCCGGCCCTCGCCGAAGGGCTGTGACTTCCCAAAACGCCCCGACATGGTTGCCTGTAGCCATCTGTCCGCACCCGAGATGAGCCTGGGTAGTGGCGAAGGCAAGCAGTGTGGATTAAACAGTTCTGGGTAAAAGCAGAGCTTTCAGTATTTGTCTACCAAACCAAAGCCACTTCTGAGGACAGAAAAGCCAGGCATGCCTGCTTCCCAAAACGCCCAGGCAGAGAGAGGTTCTGGGAATTCGAGCCCCTCAGAGCCTCTGCCTCCATGAGCACAGACAACAGCCTGCGACCATCGCTCGCTCCAATGTCCACAAGATACAAGTTTCTGCAAAACACCCAAGAAATCCCTTCTCCCAGCTCTTGTACATCTCCAGCAGTAGGAAGCAATCAACCCATCCAGTCTCAATCCAAGATCAAAACACTAATTAAAATATTAACTTGTTAAATACATTTCAATGAAGTTATCTTTGAATTTCTGCTGGAGGAGTCCAGCAAACTACTACAAAACAGGGATAACATACAGCACTGAAAAAACTGTCAGAATACCTGAGTTCTCAAGCATCTAATTAAGCCAGTAATGAATTAGACTGAGCCTGCAAATCTCAGCCCTTGTTGTCTTGTTCTTCTAAAATTAAAGCTCTGCCAAGAATTTAACCAAGGGAACAGAAATAATGGCAATGCCTAGTCTCCATCTTCACACTCGACATTTAAGACTTACTTTTCAGAAGCATTTCCTGGTTTTATCAGAAGTCCCCTCCAAAGAATATCAGTAAAGCATATCCATCAATATTTCATTTGCTTGCAGTAATAACAATTTCCCCCTTTTACAGGTATGTAGCAGCGAAACAGGCTGCACCTGCCTGTTCCAGTGTCAGACACTTTGGTGGTTCAGCTAAACCACCTTTCATGCAAGGTTTCCATAAAATTCACACTCCGGTTTGTCCTGCCACTTTACACCACCAAGCAACAATTCCCACCTCCGGGGGGTGTCAGGCAGGTGACTGGTACCTGTCGGACACCGACTGTCCCACCTGCAGCTCCACTGAAGATACCCAAGTCACTGATGCATCTCCCTTGGTATTCACGCAACAGGGACGCATTCCCCCAAACATCAAAAATTACTTTCCCTCTTAGAGAACTCAAGGATTTGAGCGTCAAAATCACCAGGCTCACAACTCCCTACACTATTATTTAAAAGAGCAAAAGGTAAGGGAACAAGAACATCCTAAACTATTATTCATACAAGTAGTACAACAGTGAGTCTGGTCTTATCAGCAGGCCTTTGGTCTGCAAGCTCCTTAGGGTAGGAACAGATTGCACACCTCTTGCTGCCAAATGCATCATCTGCACTTAATCATAGCATGATGGATATCTTCTGAAAACAAGCAATTTCAGCCATATTTTGTGTAATCCTGCCATTTCACTCCAAAGCCTGTCATCTCGCATCCAGAGTGTCACTTCCTCAGGGCGGAGACCGTAACTTCAGTTTCTTTCAAGAATATACCTTGGTGCTACACAAAACACTCATAAATAAATAAATAAAAGCCATCACTCCAAACACCACACTTTGCTTCTTCGGCGAGGGTTTCTGCGTGCAGAAGCCTCCTGCACTGTGACACACCAGAACCTGCCTAAAAGCACCCTTACTTTCAGAAGGTCGCACCCTGGAACGCCGCGGCACAACAACGGAAGCTGTAACTGGCCGCTTACGCACCAAACACCCTACTGATTCCCTTGCCAAAATCGTGCTTCCATGTGTCACCCGGGCTGAGTATCTCATAGGAATCTTCCCTTGTGAAATAACAGACTCTGCCACTTACTGGAAATGATGATCCTGTGCACCGACTACATTACAAGCTTGTTTTAATGAGCTTGTTCCTAAACGCAACTGTGATATAAATCTACAAAATACTAACTCAAAAGTATACTTCTTTTTAAATGTGAGGATTTTTGGTAGTCAGAATGTATCCCCTTTGGTGAAAAAAATTATTCAAAAACAAGTCATGGGAATACCTATTTTTCTTCTTTTTACATAATTATTGCCATGGCTTTGTCTAGTTCTAAACTAGCAAGGGGGACAAGTGTTGTATTTGGATGTGGGATGCTCTTACCAAGAACTTCCTTCTGTGTCATGGTGAACACACGTATCTGAATTGCACCCAAGGAAACAAGTCAAGCAAGACATTTTTCAAAGAAGTTTCTGCTTAGCTCAGATCTGTTCATTAAAGGTGCTGTATTGTGCACGTGGTCCAGGTTAGCTTATTAGCAGTGGAAAGGTTAGTGAAAGTGAATTAATGTAAGTGCTCCACTCTCTAACATCTGACATGCAAGAAAGGAGCTTCCCTACCTACACTTCTCCTAAAAGGTACGTTCAAATTGAGGGCATGTAGGTGGCATCTGCCAAAAGTGGCATGTGAATAACATTGGCAATTTAACAAATTCTGAAAAAATACAGAGAACTGTAAAAGCAGCAATTCAAACACTCAAATCAAATGCTTATGCTGAGAATACATCTGAGAATCCAGCTTTTTCATTGAGGCAGGAAGGATTTTAAAGCTCTTTTCTGAAGGTCTCAGCAGTGTTTTGTGTCCAAAAACTCAAGCTCCGTTCAATCCACAAAGAAATCTAGGCTCACAATAAAGTCACCTCTGTTTAACCTCTGCTTACAGTAAAGATGCAGCTTAAAAAATCAAATTTAGATTATTTAATGTCAGCACCACCCATTACAGAGCACAAAATGGACAAAGAGAAAAGCTTACCACTCCTAAGGGGTGCAGATTGTGAGGTGTGTGCACCTCCCATTCACGCAGGTAGGACAGTGCACGAGCGCCATGCCAGAGAAGAGCCCCGGGTAGGAAACGCTCCCCACCAACCCACCTCCCCTCTCCATCCTTGCCACAGCCTTTCCCAGGCTGAGCCACCCACCAGCACAAACCCAAGCTGCCTCGTTTGAAACACTCCAACCCAACCAGTACCTCAAAAGCCACCCAGCCGCTTCAAGGCACTCCCAAAACCTGAGTTTTTCTGAGAGAAAGGGCTCCACCATTCCAGGGGTGGGGTGAGGACCGCAGCTGAAGTCAGTCAAACCCACAAGCCACATAGCTCCACTTCTTTAATGTCACATGAGACTATTAATTCCACTTGCACATGGCTTCCCCTCCCCGTTTCCAGGCCCTGATTCATAACACATCAGCTTTTCGCCCCAAAAGCCAACGCTTCCATACCGTACCCCAGAACTCCACAGAAAGCCTCACGGCTCAGCTCGGCTGTGACCGACACGCTAAAGAAAACACGTACGCTGCACTTCTGTTGTGTTATCTTCCAACCCCTCTAATTAGGAAGGGATAAGAATTGAAACACGTGGAAAAAAGCCAAAACGCTCAGAAGAACACTTCTAAGCAAAGAAATATCTTCCTTGTGGAATACTAAGCTCTATTTCCCCCAAAGCCGTGAAAATTGAAAACTGTATATGAACACATTTAAGAACATTAATAGAAAAACACCAAGCAGTTAAGTAAAGTCACGTTCCACCTAAACAACACTACCATTATTGCAGCATCTGACTTTCCGAGGACAATTCAATCCTGGAAGCATGTATTGTAATTGCTTTTCCACTACGGGCCTCAGCTTTACAATTGTATCCTTCTCAGGAGGTCAGAAGAAGGCACGGCTGCAGCTCTGAAAAGCAATTCTGTTTAGCAGCACTACCTTATTCATTCTTTTAATCTTACACCTACATATTCATTATGAACTCCGTAAAATACCAGTGCCAAAACCACCATCCAAAGCCACTGCAATCTCTCTGCTGCTCGGAGAAAGCCTTGACCCCTCCACTTCCCTAATGAAGATGTCAGGAAAACATGCATTGCACCAGCTGTCGGCTCTGGCACTGGGGACCAGTTGAGTCACCGAACCCCAGAACAAGCCCAACGCAATACAGCTCCTTCTTGCCGTCAACAAGTGAAAAAAGAAGCTACCGCGATGAACATGGCTTGTTTCAAGCAAACAGTTCAAAACAGTTTAGTGAGAAAATATCTGTCCTACTCATCGTGGCACAAGTGCTGTCGCGTTGGAGCCATTCAGGCTACGTGAAGCCGGCATCTCATGCCATCGACTGAACTCCCTTTTTCTCCACCCATTTAGATAGGGCCTCTGCTGTTATTACTACAGAAAGCTGGGGGATGGAAACAAAACAACAAAAAACAAAAACGCAAGTCTGTTTTAGAGAACTGAGGGGTAGCAATGTTTGTAGCAACTCCTGAATTTCGCAACAGAGAAGCCATCTACCGAAATGGAGAAATCTCAGACTTTCATAACACTTCCTGCAGTGGAACAGCCCTCTGCTCCCTCCCCACAACATACCCCAGCACTTCTGGTCTTCCGGCTGTGCCAACACAACTCCTTCTGGGTCAGCAGATCATACCACAAACAATCCACACAAATATCTAAATATTTGTATTTTGTTTAAATGCAGAGTATCTTGGTGATCAGGTTAACAGCGCACCGTCATGAACAGTGGTATTGCGACATGTGATGGGAACAAGCCACCTCCCAGGGACAGAAACACCCTGCATCGGGTCTGCAAACGAAGGGAACAGCACAGTGATGCCCTGAGTCCCCTTCCAGCGCTGAAGCTCTATTTCCATTAGCCAAGCTATGAAATGTGGAACGGCACCACCAGAACCCAGCCAACCCAGCAGGATCTTACTACAAAGGCAGCCTTGTCCTGGAGATCAGGCTCCTCAGCCTCTTTCAGTGGGGAATCCAGGCAGCATCCCTTACAGCAAGTTACATGCTGGTATGCACAAGTTGGGTAGAAAAAAACCCAAACCAA
The DNA here is from genome assembly GCA_013398915.1 of Dromas ardeola. Taxonomy (NCBI): domain Eukaryota; kingdom Metazoa; phylum Chordata; class Aves; order Charadriiformes; family Dromadidae; genus Dromas; species Dromas ardeola. The sequence continues at coordinate 28,880 of VYZM01021999.1, read as the reverse complement.
CCTGTTTTGTGCCCCAGTGCATTTTCACTCACAGCTTTACAGCAAAGGCAACCTTATTCTCATAGCCACGAATGGACAAGTGATCAAAGCCAGGCACTTTGATGACAGAACACCTTCTCTTCACACAAGACAGAAGGTGGCACATCTCTACTCTGCTAGTTAGGCACACAAGTACCAAGGCACCCCAGGGCACAGCACAAGGAGTTAACACAGACAACAAGGACCCGCTTTTTGAATTATTACCTTCTAGGATGAGAGGTTTCTACTGAAGCTTGGGCCAGACATTCATTCCATTCAATCCTGGGGCTACTGGGAGGATGGCATAAACTGCGCTGGCGGATACCTGCGTGATAAACGGCGGTGACCCTGTATGCTGTAGCCTCCCCACCAGCACAAAGCCTATGAATTCATCTCTACGGTTTCAGAACATGCCAGATTTGGGTAATTTTTTTCAGCGATCACTGGAGGATTCTGATGTTCTCCCCTTGTTCTCTTCTCCCCAACATCTCCATACTGTACCAGCCCAGGAATGGAGCTATTAGACCCCAGAACAATATGCATTTTAAGTAACGCAATAGTCTGTCTTTGCAGAGCAGCGGATAAGAACTTGTTTTACTGGAAAAGGTCACTTAACTATCATCTCTCAGGGCTCACAAAGTGCATAAAGCAAAATCACTTCTCTTTTGTTTGTTTCAGAAGTCAGAGAAACATCTGACTTCATAGTAATTCTTTCTACACAGTGTGAATGTTTTGTCACATCGTACATCCTCAGCCTTCATCTGTCAAGTTTTTCCATCCACGGTTTCAGCTAGACCCATAACCAAAATAACACCGCTTCATATAAACAGAGTACAAAACATACAGAGCGAAAAGGGCTAAAGGTGGAGAAGAGCATACATGGCAAACTTTTCTAAAAGGCAGCTACCATAGCTATGTAGTGCATAATTTAAGCTCTCAGTAATAATCCTAAAAGATATTAGTGGCCAAAAGGCAGGGGATGCAGACAAATGGCCCTGGAGAGATGCAGCCTGCCATAATGCTCTATAATCAGCCAGGAAGCAAGTCGTTTTGCTCAGTGGGCAAGTATACTTTGCGAATATGTTTGAATGTTTAGTTTTCGCTGAAGTGAAAGGTACTGCAATCAAAACTACCCTGTTTTTAAAAGTAGGGTTTGCATTCAGAAAAGCAAAACACCATTTACTTCAAAATTTGGAATGAAAAATCTTCGTACCAAAGTATGAAACATAATAGGTAGTAAACAACCTGGTTTATAATTGATGTTAGGATTCAGCTCAGTTTTTCAGGGACTGCAGAGGACCCATTAAGGAAAGAGTTACTGCACACTAAAGCAAAAGGTCTCACACTTGATACACTTTAATTACTTAGCTGCAGCAGGGGAGAGTTACTGATGCCTAGTCTGTTTTGTTTCACCATGAAAGGCTTCTACCGCTATTAATATTCACCAAGGGAAACTGAAATAACGTCTTGTCTCCATCTGAATACCTTGGCATTATTATGGACCAACTAAATACAAAGATTATTTTTTTCCCTCCCCCTCAAAACCCAGGACAAAAGAAACCTACCAGCTTGTGAAGCCACCTGATAGAGCAGACCTTTGTTTCTACCTAGTGTAACTCTCCTTCAATAACAGCCTTTATCATAACGACAATTTCAACGCAAATAATCCTGTTGCAGCATACAGCCAAGAGGTCAGCCAAGTACCCAAAGCCCCGCGGCAGAAGAACACGCTGTAGGGTATCCATTGAGAGCCTTCTCCACAGCGTTTGTGGACGTGCTGAGGATGACCTTCAACTCTGCACTGCTGAGCTCCCCCACCGTAACGCCGCCACGACACACACACTGCAAAGCCGAGCTCACGGGCAGCAGAGAACAACAGCTTGTGTTCAGCCTGCAACATGCCGAACTGCCAGCACTGCAGAAAAAACACCAGCAAGAACAAACTCCTTCTGCACCAGCTACAGCTACATCGTTTTGCTTTCCAGAGGACAGCACCGACCTCTCCCATCCTCTCTCGTAACACTTCAGCAAAAATCTCTTTCTTCGCCCCCACCCCCAAATTCCACTCTAGGATAGCCTATTATTTCTACATCTGCTAATGCTACCAAAAAGTTGAATCCTAACACTGAATCAAACTGTAGTCTCAGCATATTGGTAGGTTTCTCTGCCCAAAATGAAACATAGGTGCCATCTGTTTCAATTATAACTAATCACAAGGAAACATAACATTGTGAAACTGGCACTTTTTAATAGACGACTATTTTTTTTTTTAAAGACATTTTGAAAGTGAAGAGAAAGAAAGAGGACCGCAATATACGAGAAGTAGGAGGATATTTAATACTCGGCAGTCAACAGTACCGACAAGCCAGGCAGTCTGCTGACAAACCAGTGCTGGAACTGCCCCCGCAGGAAAGTTAACTTTCGCTTTCACTGAAGTCAGGGAAAAACTTGCTACATTTGAAATGATATGAAAGTAAAAGGGCATCTCAGAACTACAGACATTTCCTAATATATTCTTGGGTAGTACCTTCAGGTTATTCCATGAAAGTTTGCAATTTTTACCTTCACATTTCAGAAAATAAAGAAAAAACAAACCACAAACACATCAACATGGACACAAGCCCTTGTTAGGTACTAAAACAGAAAATCTGGACAGAAGCAAAGGAAATATTTACCGATTCCATAGTTGAAAGCTGTTGTTAGCAGGACATATATTAAAATCCAACAGAGGTGTGTCCCAAAAACGCTGTGTAATCTGAAAGACATAGGAATTAATTCATTAGAAAATGAAAACACACAATTTAATTTTATTCACAACAAGCATGCTATATTTGAGTACATGAAGGCTACTAAACACAAATTCTTGCCTAATCCAGAAATAAACGTTCTGATAACAAGTCTGCACAAACAGACAAATAAAAGAAATTGTGGAACGCTTAGCGGTGCACCAACCGAGTTCCATAACTTTCTGATAACAGATCAAAAAAAAATTATTTACTTGTCTCAAGGTTTCTGTAACCATCTGCGTGGTTTTACAGTCATTTTATTTATGAAAAAAGGTATGTCACCTCCCCAAGTGTGAGAAACTCATGCAGCGACAGACTACGCAGGGGAAGAGTGAGCTGCCCACGGTGTGCTACCAGGTGCCCCGTGCCGGTAATTCACTTTCTTTAACAGCTTATATGGAATTAGCCATGACACAAGCGCTTCCTTTTTGGGCGTACCTTTGGATCCTTGCTCTGAATAGCAGGTAATCTATTACAAACCTCTAACTTTTTTTTTTTTTTAAAAAAAACAGCTCTTGCTGCACCTTTCAAGGATATTTTCCCAGCTGCAAACTCCCAAAGTGAAATTCCCGATGCCGGGGAGGAGCCAGCAGGAGCTCTCAGCACCCAAGGCAAAGGGGGAATTACACTCATTAACTGGGCGACTGAACTGGTACATGAAAGGGTTGGCAGATGATTCTGAGCCCAAAAACCAATACCTGAACTCTTCACACCGCTTCTCACGATGGAGGAAGGCTCAGCAGCGCAAGGTGAGCAGTCTCGGGTGACTGTCACGTCAGCGTGGGCAGGAACCCGACTTGGCTGAGCATCAGGGCTGCACTAAAACCAACCAATCTCACGACACGAGCTACCCAGCGCTGCCGGGCGAGCACCTTCCCTCAGAAATACATTTCTCTCCCAGCCAGAGCAAACCAGTCTGTTCCAGAGGAGATCTCCACACAAGTCCCCGTGGTTTTGCGGGTGACCTGGCTGCTCCCCGACTGCAGAGGGGATGAGTTTCGGACAGCACAGCTCAGTAGGTGCCCATACAAGTCATATGAACAAGGGCAAGCCTGAACTACAAATAAACATGTTTGGGGGTTTGCAGTGTGGAAAACCAGAGAGCTTGGGCAAAGCCACATGTAAAACACTGTCTTATCTCAATTTTTTTTATGTCTATGATGAACCAAAACACCTCCAGATACCTGCTTGGCACTAGCAGGTTCTTACTTCTGCTTGCAGGGGACCTGTAAATATGGGAAGAGTCAATCTACGCTCTAAGCAAAACCACAGAACTTCTTCAAAACACGCATGAGATGTGTAATAACAATGCCTGAGCTCCTGCTGCACTTCCACAGAGAAGCAGCTCAATAAAGGAACTTTATGAAATGAAACAAGCTGAGGTACTGCAGACACGACTGCTAAAGCTCAGCTGTGCCAGGCAAGCAGCAGTAACCTGGAGCGCAGGCACTGGGCATTCCCCAGTCCGACGGAGGGTATTCTGGTCTGCACAGACCAAAATAAAGGTTAAAGTGTTAATACCCAACTCCACATACTGCTCCCTGACAAATTCCCCACATAAAATCCCATGTCCAGTGTGATCTCTAGGCTCTCTAAACCGCGCTGAGGGACACAGTGACCAACCCCTGTTCCAACTGACAATGGAAAACGTGGATTTCTTCTAAATTACCTTGTCTCCTAGAAGAACATCTAAAAACCAATTTTAAATATAAAACGAGAAACTCGAATATATAAGGTTACAAGTGGGAAACTACAAAGTATGTTCTTTCCAACAAAGCCAACTACTGCTTTTATTTGCTTGTTGCATCTCCAGCTGCCCCATACAAAGTGCTAAGGATTCCTCAACTCACACAGACCACCTTAACTCTCAGGACCTTCACATACCTATCCTCTTCCTCTTAACACTTTCCTTCTTGTGCTCTTTTTCTAAAGCGCTTCACACTGACACCTTTGCCGTGAAGGTGCTTTAGGGCAGCCAACCTTTTAAACCTTGTTTTAACCTATAGTCATTCTCCCAAATTTTGCCCGCACAGCTTCAGTGCCCAGCTCCCTCGCAGCATGCTCCAGAGTGCAGCATTTCCTTAAACAGCAACAGATTTACTTTCCTGTAACGTTTTCACAACTTCACAGTCAACAGGACCCGCCTAAGTAGAGCTCCCGACGTGCAGTTCAACTTTATCGCTGCTCATCACCTTACAAACCGCTTCTCCAACAGGATGACCTTTAAAGAATCACCCAGGAGAGACCCCGAGGCTAATAGGGACAGATACACGGTGGAAGAGACCAGGAACCTTGGGAAAGCCTTATTTGTTTCAAGAAACTTTCACTCCCTGATGAAAAGTCGAAGGGAAGATGTCGAGATGAGCAACACAGCTGCATCCAGAATAGAGCTGCTACCAACTAAGCCAAGAAAAGTCTTAGGAATCACAGTGAAAAGGAGGAGGCCCAAATAAAACCAAAAAACCCAAAGGAACACACAAGGGCACACGGTCCTGACTCAAAGAAAGGAAATCCTGCAGCAGGTAAACTTTTCCAGACAAGCAAAAGGGAAACAAATGAAAGTTTTATGACATTTTTTTCTTTCAAAAGAGCAAAGGAGATAAAGACATACCGCTATCTCATGTTTTTTTCCAAAGAAAGTGAGTCCTGGGGCACTGAAGTCCCTGATGGGGAACTACAGCCTTACGGAGTATGATGGCAATACTTGCACAGCATCTTTTCCAGCATGGTTCCCCTACTCCTTTCATACTCTTCTCCTCCATGATAAAAGCCACAACTCTAGCTAGAGCTATCCACCGGAACAGCGATAAAAGATAAGCTGAGGGGGGAAAAAAGCTGAACTACATTATCTAGAAAATCAGTAGTGCTACTTGCTGACATTAGCAACTATGAACAATTGTGAACAAAATGATCATAAAAGTCTACAGAAATCCTGTCCCATGACACACCAAAATACAACTCTGAAGACCTATTTACATCTGCTTCCTGGACTACATATAGCAATTTTATTCATTACTTAGCTCACATATAAAATATACGTTAAGTATTGTAACACTGAAATAGTGACCACATATGAGCCAAGTAACTTCCACAACAAAGTGAACCATTTTTAATGAAATGGTTATCAAATTACTTATGAAGTACAGCAAGTACTTCAGTGGCAGATGCCCAACGCACAGATCATGGGCAAAACCTGCCTGTTAATACGTATTCGGGTCACTCGCGCGCTGTTCCTGTTGTGCGGAATCCAACATTTCAATTTATAACTAACTTTCCTTCCAAAAGACTACATTATAATTAATAATGTTAGACGCATTTATCCATCCAATTTTCTTAGCTTCAGTCTGATGAAAACGTATCGCTTCACAAACTAACATTATTATCCTTGCTTCCCCTCCTGTGAATTTACAAGACCGTTGGACAACGCTCCGACGCGTGCCAAGCCAACTGCAGCCACACAGACACCATTTTGCAATGCAAAATGGCAGACATTCGTTTTCCCTTTGCGTTGAAACAGTAGTATAAACACCAAATAATTAAGTGTTCAAGGTGACCAGATTCTGGTTTAAAACAAGCTCAGTCTTTCAAGACCTGCGATGCTTTGTTTTATATTCACATGAAGTAATTTGGAAACTCTGGGTAGGCAGACAGTTCCATTAAAATAAGTGTTTCAACCTCTAAGTTCTCTCACCAACTTCTGTTCTTTAACACGTAGTCCTCAGCAGTTCCCCACTGATTAGTTATTGATTCCTCTTGCTGCACTCCCAGACAGATCAGTAAACTTCAGATTTAGAGCACACAGTGCAACTTTTCCTAGCACTCACCAAAAAAAAAAAAAATAATGGGAATTAAGTAATTCAAACTTCTTTAATAAAAGAACTTTACAGAAATCAGTATTTGACGATGGAAAATGCTTTACAATCACAAGATGTGACCTGAAAAAGATATACTTGCATTAAGATTAACTATAAACTATTTACATCAAAGCAGTTCAGGCAGGCAGTTGAGATCTGGCAGGGGAACACTAACCGGCCCCAGCAGCGAGGCAGGAGATGCCTTCACGGACTGATGTCAGCAAGAAAATAATAAAACCGGACCAGTTCTCTACAGACGCAGAGTCACTTAGAAGGGTCTCTATGAACAATGTGTTCAAGATTAAACAATTTTATACATCCAGATATTTCTAAATTTCATCCACTGAATGCTAAAAGGGTTCTACTTAAATCTCCATTTTATGGGGAATAGGAAAGAAGCTGTTTGCTGAAGTTTCATTTCAAATAATCCAGAGGCCAACCTCCCCACAAGCAAGTACGTTTTTCCTTATTATTGCTTCTTTGAAGCAAAAATTAAGAAGCTGTATTTTGATTTAAAGAAATACTTGCACCAATTCAGATTTTACAGTGATCCAGAACTAAGAAGCGTAACAGGGTACCAGTCTGAGATGTAGATTCTGCTTTAGACCAAATTCTGAATGGAAAAAAATATCTCTAGGGAGTAGGATAGCCTTTTTCCACAGCACTCATCTGCTTCCCTCGAAATAATTTCAGGAAGAGACAGAATTTCAATGAGGCATCTCTCCGAGGGCTTCAGTAAAAATATACACTGGGGAACACACAAGACGCCAATAAGCTTACGCTTTCAGATAAGCTCCATTACCTCAGATGGAGAACTCGAGGAGGTAGGAGTACAACAAATTTGGAGGGAGGGAAAATGTAGAAGTGTTTTCCAGTGCACTCCACGGGCATGCTCAGAACAACTCGGCAACACTGCACAGCTTTACGCGGCACCCTGTACACAAACACCCATCTTTCACCCTGCTGAAGTGATGAAGATGACTTATTCTCAGAAATTGTAAAAATCACGTTACAATTGAAGAATCTGAGAAAAACGGAGGTGGGGGGGGAAATCCATAAGCAAACAGTACTACAAGCCCCACGTACTTATCAACGACATGTCTTCCAGGAATATTTGTAGGTACCTTCTGCAGCAACAGGGACTATATTCCTGCCTGGTTACAGCACCCAAGTCAGTTAACAATCCAAATGACAAGTGCTGAAGTACGGAGAAGAAATCAAAGCGCCACATATACAGAAACAGTACAAAAATTACTGCCTGTGCTCCGTTCTATAAGTTTTGCTCACAACCCTTTGAGAGCCAAGAACAGTCCTGCCCAGCACGGCAGTGAAAGCTTTCCTCTGGCCCCCCGAGGGGATGTACGGCTAATAAAGATCATCATATTTGTGGCAATTTCACCCAGGAGCCTGGAAAAGCACACCCAGACTACTCTACACAGCTCGGGACTATTTAGAAAGAGGAGGAAAAAGGAGAGGTACTGCACTGGAGATCTGAAGGGGGGGAGGAGGAGGAGTTACTTCCAAGAAATACGCAGAAATTAGAGATAAATAAATAACACGCCTTTAACTGAAATGCCCTGCCTCCTATCAGTAGCTTACAGACCATGTCCAAATACATGCATGCTGAGCAAACTCTTAATGTTCAGCAAGACCAGAGACACACTTGCCCGTGCACTTTCAGAAGAACTTTGCCATAGTGGTGTGAACCACAGAAATTGCCTTTCACTAGAATTTAGAGACACAAGTATTTCCACAGCAAACACAGCAGCCAACTATGCTCGTACAGTAACAATTACCGAAGTGGAAAACCAAAGTGCAGAGAGAATTCCGCTAGCACTTAAAAATAATAAAAAAGAAAATATTAAAAAACCCAACCTTTCAGTATGTTTCATTGTGACAAAGTTGTAGCATCAAGTAAAATTTAATTTGATAACTTTCAGAAACTAAGTAGGTAATATATTCTTGGTCTCAAAGTTCCTTTATTTTGCCCTGCAGATAATATGTATGCTGAGATCTACATTTTTTTAAAGCTCCTGTCATCTTTGCCACTTGATAAAAATACAAAATAACCTGATACTGTCCTCAAAAACACAGATCAAGATACTTACGCGTGGGCTGAAGAGCCTAAGGCTCAATTTATCCCACCAAAACAAGCATGAAGGAAGGGAAAGATGCGGTTCCTGTGGAACCAAGTCGTCCTTTAAGTATTTTAATTGAAAGTCTGGCATGGACACAGTCCACAAGAAACTGGGGGTTGTCAGTAGTTTAAATCCAGGAACGACTAAGCTGTTTTGAGACCTCCAGTGAATGAAAAGAATCCAGGACCTGTGATGTCAAATAACTACTTCCAATGTGTTTCAGGTATTCCTCAAGATCTGTGCTTTTTTCAGTTCATTAAATGACACTAGTTACGGTATTTACATACGGATATAACAACTGGACTCAGCTTCCATCACCAATATTCTTGGCTGACCCTGAGGAATTACTGCACACCAGTGTTGTCTACTTTATAAATACTCCAAACCTCATGCTTACAAGGAGAATGGGAAATGATGCTTGTGTACGGTACATTTCTATGTCTTCTTTTATAGAAAAGAGACTTGAGAAGTTCAAATAAAAATTCTATAGTTCATTTCAGTAAGTCAAAAGTGTTTAACTGCTTTTATGTTTGAATTGCATTAAACTAAACTAATTATCAGCAGAAATCTAACGTTTCATTGAGTGTAACCCTTACAAACACACAACAGGCAGCTGAGCAATAAACTCTGAAATTATTGGGCATTCTAACTTTATTACTGGTTATCTGGTTTCTTCATATCAGATATTTAAAGTTCTTTATTCTCAATAATATCTCAAAATTGATAACCTCTAAAATTACATATCATTTCTCCTGGAAAGATCTGTGAAAGCAGCCTGAAAAGTACTTGGCAGAGTAAAAAAAAACTGGGGCTGTCAGAAGAGTCCCGGCTCCCAGCACAACCTGAAAGCTTAAATCACTGAAGTAAAGAAGTAACTCGTTTTCCTTGGCGTGATGTGGCAGAAGAGCCAAGCAAGCCTGAACATTTTCCACTGAACCAGATTTTTCAATTCTGTGCACACAATTAAGAGTTCTGGAAATCCACAAGCATGTTCCCTCGTCTCTCCTCCTTCACCCTTACCACCCTTCTGTGGCTTCTCTGATGAGTGGAAAGTATTAAGTCAAAATACAGCTTCTGCAATTTCCTTAACCAACCTTGGACTGAAGCTCAAGGCTACAGCTTGCCCTTCTACACCAGCAAGCAGAGACAAGACTCGGTCTGCCGGTCTAGAGGACACGCTGTTTTCCACACTATGGTTTAGTCTGCATAAGTTAAAAAAAAAACCTCCCTTAGATTTAAAAATATGTTAAATACCCTAAAGATTACGCACTTCCATCAGCAAGTAGATAAAGAAGTCTTAACTATACTAGCAACACTTGCCTTGTAACAGCATTAACCTACATCAAGTGGCTATCACTGTCATGGATGGCAATAAGAAAGTGGTTAGGCACCCAAAAATGGTTATCCACTGTCATTCCAGCAGCCTAGGAAGCTACAGGCATCCTTGTTTGTCAGCCCCAATACTTCCAAATAATCCTCCAGACTCTTACTATTTTTCTTTTTTAGAGCTTCAATATGAAATATAATTACCTAAGACTGCTGGGTCTTTCAAGCCTGCTTGAATCTCTTCCAAAAAGAGGCATAATCAGGCTCATTTCTTTATTAAATGATCTGCACGTGCAAAGCAAAGATCCACTGTCTTGCTTTGGAAGAACACGTCATTATTACTGGTACATGAATATACACGTTAAGCATGTGAGAATGTGTTTCCGAGAAAGCCATCAGCACAGAACAGCAGCATCGCATCTACTTTCAAATAACCTGAACTGGTTAGATATCCAGCCATAAAATTCAACACCAAAATGTACAGAATCCTCAAGCTGTTTAATTTATAGTAAGCTGTTAATTCCTAAGCCATTTGGAAGAGACACAGGATGCACAATGGCGTGGATATTCAAAGCAGAAATGTTCCATGATTATTTTTAGTTCACATGAAAATGAGAAGAAATTGTAACGTCCGTATCCTAAACATTTGCTGAGCCCCATCTGAAAAGTAGAAGATTTCCAATCCAATTATTCTATAGTCAGATAATACAAAGAAAACATAAATAGCCCTTTTTTCAAAGCCTAAGTACAACAGCATACATATAGACATGTAAAATGAAGGGCATAATATAGTTGAAAATCAAACATTTTAGAAAGCATTATCCAGGAAAAAACTTTCAGGTCAACACAGAAACCAACACACCATAAGTTCAAGTAAGAGGTGGGACACAAAGACAACAAACGCTCTTCTTGGACATACAAACAAGAAGTAATAAAGGAAAACTAGCACTACTGGAGTCAACAGCATGAGCAGTAATATTCCCAGATGTTGACAATTAGAAAGGTTTATAGGGAAAACTAAAAGAAATTAATCAAGTACTAGAAAAAGCGTATGCTCAAAAGCTACAAAATCAAAGTTTTTAACAAAAAGCAGCCAGATTAGTCAATTCCTGTCCACAGGTACCTATAAAAGAATTTCAACAGATTCATCTGGCAAACAAATTGAGCTGCCGGTTTTCTAGCTTACGTTTGTCATAGCCATCCCAAAAACTTACCACCTGCACTTAAAAACAAAAACAACCCCCCCGTGATCGAGAGGGATTCCTATCATTTGAGATCCAAAAGATGCATGATAAAGAATATGCTGATACACCATCGAAAGGGACACCCAAAGGTGGATTTCGAGGATAGACACAAGTACTGCCCATCTTTAACAGCTCAAAAAACCCCACCATGCTGAACAGAATGAAGCCAAGCTAAAAAATCTTGAAGCTTCAACTTGTCCTAATTAAGCTCCAAGATTCTGGCCTTCAACAACCCAATGAAGACAAGAAGTACGTTCTCTGGAATTAAACCAGTAATTTAAAGTTAGATCACAGCTGCTGACGTATTTCAGGTACCTTCTCCTTTTCATTCCTCCTAAGTACAAGTCTGAAGTGGGACAAAGACATACTTCCCATCATTAGGCTGAATACCTTCCCTGTAACTTCACCAAGAGCCCTTTACTCATCAGTTCTACACAAATTCCCTTTGTAAGTTCTTCTAAGGGAAGGAAGGAGGGTTAACGATGCTACTAGGCTAGGAAGAGCACCACTTTATTTAAAAATATGAGTCTGCAATTTCTTACTCCGTGCTCATTTTTAACACATTTCAGAAAATACAGACCATTCTTCAGAAGGAAAAAAAAAAAAGGAAAAAAGAGTGACAGACACATTCGTCACCTTTACAGTCTCAGATATTTGCAGCCATGCAATTCAGTGGCAAATTGGATACAGGTTACTATTAATAACTGAACTATTTCCTATCTGAAAGATGATTTGTGAAAAGGATGCAAGCATCCCATTTTAAAACACACTAATTAGCCAAGGCGGAGTCAAGGAAGTCACTGTTCAGCCTTCAAGAACATACACGTAGCCTCTTTCAAAGAGCAAAAAACCAGAGCAAACTTACACAAAGAGTGCACAATCACCTGCTCCAAGCAGCGGTATACAACCTCCTCAGCCAAGAAAATTCTGTATAGTCACACCAACATTATAACTAGAGAACTCAACAACTCAGATACCCATTTCTTTTCTTAAGAATATGCAGGTCTCACTCAAAGGCTCACAACCAGATAGACACAGCCGTTACAAGGATTAGATGCCACCATTACCTGCCACAGCAGCAGACCTGGCTTGATGACCCAGGAGGTCCCCAGAAAGTGATGTGAAAAAATGTAATTGTTAAAATGTGCTCAAGTCTTCAGCTTCCAGAGTTATGACGAGTGCCTCACAATCACCTCAAATTACACAGCAAGGAGAAACCGTAAAGAAAGCGCCTCCTTGATTTACACATGGCATCTCTCCCCTATTGTCTCGGTCCTAGCAAGTTAAGGTCAGAATAAAAAAGATTCTTTAAAAATGCCACATAAATTGAAAGCACCTACAGCTTCCACTGATTATTCTTTTCCCCTTCTATTATAAGCCCTGAACAGGTTTAAGTAGCAGTCGCCATCATTAAAGAAGTTGCTCCCCTCCCATTTTCCATTCTCCTGAAAAATGAACATCGTGGCAGCACCGGTAACGGCGATGAAGCAGCAGCTGCTGCAGCCTCACGTAACTACAGACAGCAGGGCTGGGAAACGGTAAGAGGAGGGCACAGGCCACCTCGGCCACAGAGACTCACCAGAAAGCATTACTAAATAATAGAATAAGGAAGTGAAATGTCTGGCTGTGTACATTAGTGAAACCCCAGCTCCTTAGGAGGGGCTGGAGGGCTGTGGGTGAAGTTACCAGTCACAGCTCAATAAAGCTGAGCAGGGAGATCTGCCCCTGATCAGCTGCCGGATCCCTCGATTCTCCCTCGGGCCACTTCTGGAGCTTGTCCGTAAATCAGCTTAACCTGCCAGCCCAGCAGAAAAACTACTCATCGTCCCCTGCCTGCTGGTCTCCCATCTCCGAAGGGGCTGAGCTGGCTCATGCGCCCCAGGAAAAGGCAGCGCTTGTCCTGGGAGGGTGGGGGACCCTCACCCCGCCACCACGGCAGCGCTGAACCGGCCCCAGCCATGGCACGAAACCCCACCCCGAGAAAAATCTACAAACGCCGAGTGAAAGGGCATATCTCTTCCTTCAAACACATGGCCGTCCAAACAAACAGCACAGAGGGTGGCAAGGAAAACGCTCAGAGGACAAAAGGACAGAGAGTTAGGATTAAACCCAGTCCCTTGATCCCCGGCCAAATGGCCTACCCATAAGCCCACGCAACTTTCAAAGCCAATTTAAAATCCTGAGTGTGCTATACTTCAGGTTACAAAATCATATTTAGACACACATTTGAAGCATTCTTTGCTCTGTTGGTGGCTAAAAACAATTCCTTTGTCATCAAATCTCGCTTCAGCAAGCTGACATGACATTTTTAACTCAGGAAATAAGATAATTATGGTTCAAGGTAAACAACTACAACTGTGCATCACAAACAGTTTCTAATTTTAAGCCCGAGTCCCTCTAATGCCATCCATATTTTAAAGCAAGCTTCCTAACAAATGGTTTGGGTTGTCTAAGTAGCTTGTGACTGAGCCCTGTTGCTGATTAGCATCAACAGCGGGTCTGGGAAAAGCACGGGCAGGTGTAGCAGATAAAAGTCTGGCAGATGCAGCAGGTGAGCTCCTGTATCAAAACGAGTCAAGGTAAGCCAAACATGAAAGGAGAGAAAATATACTCTGAATCTTAAATAGCTTGAGAGGTAAAAACTGCGTCTCATCTCTCTTAGGAGCATGCAGAAAGCAGTAAGCACCGAGACCAAAGCTACACGTACTTACGCAATGTTGGCTGCAAGTCATTTTATATCCCAGACCTCAAAACGCCCCAACTGCAGCTTCCCCAGTGGCACAAACAACAAGAATTCAAGTTGTAACTCGCAGCAAGTGTATCAGCTACCAAGTTGTTCAACACGAGGCAGTAAACTCACCTACAGCTCTCCGCGCTGTGTCTAAACTAGCCCTTGTGCTACTGCTGCCATAAAATAGTCTCCAAAGTTACCAAGAAACAAAGCCTTACAATAAACAGAAGCATCACCGCTGAGACTTCGTAAGCCAGAAACGCTGAGGCACAACATCTGAATTTGTCTGAACTACAATGAGGTATTGAGGGCAGCAAGCTGCCTGCCTCCAAGATGAATCATTACGCACAGAGGTAGCAATAACTCCAAGTACTGCTTATAGGTGTTAGCCTGGTAGGCTTTCATTCTTCCTCATCCGAAGAAAAAAAAAAAAAGCACGAAATTACAAACAAATGAATGCAACTGAATGAAAGAATGTAGTAGAGCAAGCAAGATGCGATACAGGCAAAGCATTCTTAAACAGTCGTGCTTAAGAGAGACAGAAGTGGTCAAAACTATTCAAACAGACAGTTGTGAGAACGCTGCAGTTTCTGCAGAAGACTAAACAGTAAAGAGGAATCACGTGGTGAAGCCCGTGCAGCTTGGGAGAGCTTGCTCCTCCAAAACTTTTCATCATTAAACATTTTCAAACAACCCCACCCCATTGCTGCTATTGTTGTCAGAGAGGGAATTCCAACCAGAACAATTATTTTCACCACATTTTTCTGTTGGAAGAAGAAAAAATGGTAACATTGCACAGCAGAAATACAATTTATGCAGTAGTTCATCTAGTAACACAAGTCTCTTTCCTAAAGAAAAAAAAAAGGATTAACGTGCCTTGAGCCCATTGTGCAGCAGCACGAATGTATTTTTAGATACAAACACTTGAAGGCAGCAATATGGTGGAAGTCTCCCAGGTTGAAGTTAGCCATGGGAGGTTAATCTCTCTACACCCTGGAGAGGGCAGTTCATTAAGAGGCTGTTCAGAGCAGAAGGAAACAATTCACCCACTCCCTGAAGAAATCCCTCTTCCCACGACTTGCACACAAGGCAGCTCCTCTGAACTCTCCACCGCCCCACGTCTCATCCCCATTTGCACCATTTTCTTGGTAACAGCACCGTGTCCAGGCCGTGTCAGAAAGCACGCTTCCCTTCTCGAGATCCGTCACAATTAACAGAGCTAAATTCAATGCTGTCTTCAAGGCACACACCGGAATGTGAAGTGGCTCCAAGTCAACCCAAGCGTCCAAGAAAAGGACGCAGCAGAACAGCAGTTTGGCTTCATAGTGTTTTATCTGCAATTAACACTTTTTCATGACTTCTGATAAGGTAACTGTATTAGCTGTCACATCAAACCCACGTGCAAATAAGCGAACCTTAAAATATTCTCCAAGTGAAGCTTCAGAAAGAGTCAAATATTCTCTCTGCCACCAAAGCCACTCTGCTCTTCTCATGCCAACAAATGAATGTTTAATCCAATAATCAAGCAAAGGAGACTATTCTACAAGACCACAAAAGGTAACTTAGTCGCCACATGCGTAAGTTTATACCTGCAACTGCACTCACATTGCTATTCATCAAGCAGCCCTTCAGGAGCACACCTTTGGAAAAAAACACCCCAAAGGTTTGCTGACATATCTGCCTCAGACCTGGGAAGAAGTCACAAACATAAGCTGTCTCCCAGTTATCCATCATACGCACCCATTTATATACAGACTATAGGGACATGTGAGGTTTGTGTTTGCTTTAAATAAGTTAAGCAGACTGCCCAGCTATGCTCCATCAATACAACAACATCCCCTTGACTTGAACCACGGGCTAAACAGCCATCATACACCTCTACCATCATTCCCATATGAGGCTGTTCCTATGATATCGGAAATATCAACTCAACACCAGCTCAAAAAATTGCTTCCTAATATTTACTTATGCTATTACTCATTTTCATACTTAACTCTCAAATTATGTCCAAATTATAAACCATTTGGTATGGAACGCTTCATTTTGGGTAGCTGAAGTTAAGCAAAAATGGAATAAAATTCAGATAAAACAATGAATTACATAGAGTAAGTGTTCATTAGTTCATAAATTGCCAGCAAGTCTGACTGTCACATCCGATAGCCTAGAGATGCTGGCATTGTCAGAGTGCAGAATGCATTACCTACCCCCTTTGAAGAGGTACATTTGAGTATCCCAAACATGTCACTAAATTACACAAATTAATCATCAATTCTGAGCACTGATGTGACAACAGGTGGGAAAAAAGAGGAAAAATTCAAAAAGTCTATGCAAGACCCAAACATCCTGAATACAGCCAAGCCATTTTTCAGACTTTTAGCAAAATTAAATTGGCCATTGACAATGATTCACATCTGCTGCTTGTAAACAGCAAAAGAGCACCAACATCATACAGTGAAAGACACAGAAATATGCAGAGGGCAACAGAGGTGAGTAACATCTATTAGCAAGGCTACTCCATACCCACAGCAAACACACCACACTGTGCTTATACACCTCAAAAAATAGTTCAGTTATAATAGCTCACGGCTTTCACGGAAGGCAAGCAAAATTGTACTCAAATATGGTGTGTAGGTATAAGAAAAATAAAGCCTGATTCAGCCCTGCCTCCCCTCCTTAGCCCTACCTCCTCCAAACGCTTTAAATAGGATGTTATCACTACTTGTTTATATGCCATTACAGAAAAAAAAAAAAATGGTCAGTTTCTTAATACTGCATTACAGAACAAAATGTTACTCAATTCTTTCTGTAAAGTACCAAGAAATAACTGTGAGACCATATGCATCTGAAAGCATCCACGTGCTGGAGTAATCCGGACTTACATAACCGACAATTGGCATCTAACCACGAAGAGCAGGAACGGAAGGACCAACATACAAATCTTCTTTAAGACCTAAAACCAAACTAAAAATTCATTTTGAGGAGTCTGATTCAGGAGGCAAGTGAAATTCACATTTCTTAAGTTACAATTTAAAGGTTTCTGCCGTGAGAGTACACAGGCAAAAGAGAATCCCTTGTGGCTGATTTTCTCTCCTTTAGCTCATCCCCGTTAAGCAAAAATGAATCATTTGCCAATTGACGAGTTCAATTTGAACCGATGCCACCATGATTCTTATCTCAGTAGCTGGAAGGCAAGTCCTTCCAAGGTTTGAAGGAGCCACCGACAAAGGCGGAGATCAGCACCCTTCTGTTTTCTCAGTGCATCCTAAAGTGTCAGTTATCGGAGCACAGATACTCCTGGAGATCATGTTGTACTTTACCCTTGAAGTAACAGTAAAGAAAAGAAAGCACCCACTCCTACACGCTTACAGGATCCACCAGAGCCCCCAGCTCCATCCAGATGAGGACAAAGCCCACCGCCACGCTGTGGCGTGTACTGTAACGCAGGGGTAGTATCTAAAGCCCTAAATCACCTCCGCCTTGGGACGGCCCCACTATCTTCAGCTGTAAAAATCTGCTTCCCAGCACCAGCTGCAGTGGACATACATAACACTCACACCTGCATTTTCTGAGCCCAGGGGTTCACGAGTGGAAGTACATCAAAGGGAAATGTGGGCACAGTTCAGAAGAACAGCAGCCATGGACACGGTGGCCAAAAACAAGAGGTGCAAAACAGACCCAAAATCCAGAGAGAGGCAACAAATGCAACTAAAATCCATCCTTACCCCCTTTCTACCTGCTCTTAGCCAAAAGGCAACATTTTTTTCCTTCTAAAGCATGCTTAAGTGCTTTGGTATCACTGATAGACAAAGCTCACTGTTCTTAGATGCCAGGCTCGGGGTGGAAGAGAAGGTGCTTGTCAAGCTGCAACCCCCACCACAAAGGCACAGACACATTATTACGAAAAGCAAGTCAACTTTTTATGCACAGATAAGGACAGCAAATGTTTCATTGCTGTGTTTCAAACGTTTAAGATCTTAAGCTGAACCATAGGAAAGAGCATTACTAGTTAGGCTATTACAGTAAATGAAATGAAAATTGAAAATGAAGTCTAACTGACATTAAATTTAAGTAACTATACATCAATTCCACAATCATCATAATACATCGGCAGTTCTTATGACAAAACTTCTGCAGAACAGAAAAACACCCTTGATAACTCTGAATATTAAGCTGAGGTACCACAGGCATCTTTCAGTTTATATAAATAAAGTGCCTCCTGCAAATAATCATGGTTCCTTCAGTGAAAACTGCAGCATGATTAACAGAGGTCCATTATAAAGGCAATGCATAACCTAGCTCCTGTGAGTAGTCACTGCCACATCGGTCCGCGTTTCTATGGCAACCAGGGAGGAAAATATAAAGCAAATTACAGTTAAATGAAAATTATTCTCCGTGACAATATATGTTAATGCAAGAACATTTGCAAGGCCATTCTGGATAAAATGTTTACATTCACACATGTGTTTACAAAAATAAATAAAAGGCCGGCTATAACAGCTAATGGATCATGCAAAGATAAGGATCATAGTGGGGTTTTTTTCAAGTTTTAATGTATTCAGAATAAAATTCTTCAAGCTAACAGAATGGAAAACAAACCATCTTAAAAAAAAAGGTATTTGCACATTTAGCTATAGTATACATTCTTTAAGAAACAGTTTTTCAGAAGATCTAACGCGTACGTTTCTGAGTGTTGTGATCCTTTAATTTTCTTGGCTGCAAACAAAGAGCACATTTATACCTCCTCATCCCAGGAGAAAATGTTTTAAACGAGAGGGTAAGTCACTCAGAATATTTATAGAGTTCTGACTGAAACTGGAATAGTGACTTATTTTAATCAGCTATAGCTTACCTATTGAAAACTGAAAAGTGTTTTATACCGCGGAATTTGCAGCATTGACTCTACAGCTGGGAGAGTCCTGTACCTCACCACAGTTTAAAAGCAGCACAGGTCAATGAGAACCTGTTGTCAGATACTTTTACAAAAGCCCACAATTACGGCTTTAAAAGGTTATCCCAACTCTCCCACCATGATCACTTAGCCTAAACAGTCCTTTTTTTAGGTAATATCTCTCAGGTTTTAAATATCTTCTGAAGCAGGAGTGAAGCTAATTGGAATAAGGCTCGTTCTAGAGGCAGCCACTTATTTATTTTTTTTAACTCACTTGGCTCATACCCCAAAGAAAAGCCCAAAGAAAGAAAGTAGGTTATAAACTGACTTACAGTCTCTTTTCCACTCTGAAGCGCCACGTTTTAAGAACGGTTTAAAATACCGCATTAGAAAAAAGCACTCCTCTCAGCCGCGTTTCACGGTTCCCCCTGCCAAGTTCCTTTCCCATGGAAATGGTCTGCCTGTTGCGCGAGTAACACAGGTGCAGGTTTCTTAGGAAGACCCAGAAAGAGCACAAGGCACTTTTTGAACCCGTTTCAGTGAGCTGGGAACACAGAAGACGCCATTCACTCCGCTGGCACATCTGAACTCACTCCGTACACGCTCCCACTGACCTCTGCATCTGTCTCTTGCCTTCACCTACAGAACAATACTTGAATCATGAGGATCATAACTTTTTACGACAGCGGGAAAACTGCAATATTCTCCCCAAGTCCACTCCACCCTGCACATAAAACTGCTCATAGGTTCAACCATAAAGCAAACTATCTTCTTTGAAGTTCCGACTTAAAGCCTGGCGCACGTTATAAAGCTGATGTGAAAAAATGCAGCCTATTAACGTTTTACATAACCACGCTCATGGAAAGCATCATTCGTTAATCATTCAGTGCGACTGTTGACAAAAGCAAGTTAGGTCAGAAAGTAACCGGGTAACAAAACTCTTTACAGGTGAGCTCAGGTTACCCACAAACACCAAATTCACATACCACCAAATATATTCCAGTCATGCTCCACTTTCCCTGAGGATCGCTTGCTGCAGAGCCCACAGTAGCATCACCATTATCATTTCAACTAATTTAGTCACTGATCTCAGCACAACCACGATTCCCTCCACCTTTCTCTCCACAGCGACATGCGAGCTCCACACAACGCAAAGAAAACAGCTACAAATCTCAGACTAAAAAAATATCATCTGCAAATCGAACTACAAGTGCAGTTGCTAGGTTCCTTTTTAAAACCCTCACTAATTGCTAGGATTGTGTTTCTAGTGAAGCTCCTCGCTGCAGTGGTGAAGGGGTTGAATGTTGTTTTCACAAAAAAACTTCTAAAACCACAGGCTGCATGTCTGCAGCAGCAAGTATTTATATTCTGTGCACAAATCAGATTACGTGTACACACACCATCCCCACTAGTCTCCACGCAGATGAATCCCGCCAGGCCAAGCTGCCTTTCCGAATGCCAGAACTATCAGGTCGGGTACCCTGCTTTCTGCCAATGGGCACTCCATCCTTTTGCGGAGAACTGGCTTACTCTGTCAAAATGCATCCGCATTAGAAAAGTCATTTTCTCTGTAAATGTAAGCAAATACACACAAACATGAAGGGAAATTCTAGAGAAAACCAGACACCTTTTGCAGCTTCCCTGCCCTAGCAAACGGCAGGAGGTTCAGGGGAAAGCCAGGCTGCGAGGCAATACTGAGCATGCAACGCTGCCAGCAGACCTCCCATGCACCCTTCTCTACTGCAAGCTGCAGCAAGTGAATTAGCACCAGATGGACAAGATAACAGCTCTGAAGAGACTATGAGAAGGATTTTTGCAGATTTCAATTACCTGCACTGCTCCGTAAGAGTAAATTCTGCCTGTAACTACTACTGGTAATGTTGTGGAAGAGAGCCCCATCGTTCAAATACAGGACAAATTCATAAAACAGAAAGATCCAAAGAACCAGAGACAAAAGGTGGTGATGGTGACGTGGAAGAGGTAACAAGCTAAGAGCGATTAGCGGTAAGCACAACAGGCGTACAACAGCAGACCCAAGCTGCCAGCACCCCAAACTCTCATCCCTGGCAGAAGCCTCCATGCCCTCAGATCCTTCACCTCTCAATGCTACTGCAGCTTCACTCCATTTTCAAGCACTTTCCTCCCACCACGCAAAAACAAGGCCCAGATCTCGAGAGGGAGATGAAGATGCAGGATGATCTCAGAGAAAAGGAGAAAGGCAGGAACAGACGGGAGGGAACATCAAAAGGCAGGCAGGCTAAAATTAGAGACAAGAATCCTGGATGAGGAGGACCAAGGCGAGAGCAGAGCGCCGAGCAGAACCTCCATCAGATGAGGCTCCCAGGAAGGAGGGTGGGGGGGACAGACAGAAGGGAGAAGAAATATTATGGTGGGTGAAGGAGGGGAAGCTAGCAGATAGAACAGACTGCAGAAGTAAATTCAGCATTTTAAGACTACAACCTGTAGCTTTAATTAAGGAGCACTACTCAGCGCACCAGGAAAAAGCCACAAAGTTGACTTCTCGTCTAATCTCTTCTCCCCTGGATGAAGGCTAACTCAAAGGCAATTCAGCTCTCACCACAGAACAAGTTTAACACCCCGGTACCAGTGCTGATCACAGGGGAAGTCGATTTAATTTGCCACCATCACCCACAACAGAGAGCAGCTCTGAGTAATGCAGGGCACCTCAGATCCCAGTTAGAAAGCCAAAAGCCTTCCAGGCTGCTGGCAAAATGGAGAGGACAAACAGATCAGGGACCAGGACAGCCATCACGCAGCACCCTGATGTGTGCCAAGAGGCTACAGCAAGGAAGGAGACCAGAGAAGATACAGCAGTTATCAGCTATTCTTGTTTTCGAAACTAGAGTATTCGCACATATCCTTTCTGAGTTGGTAGGACGAAACCACACGAGTTGGAATAAAAAGGTCAACATTCAAGGAGAACAGGCTTTCCTCTTCCAGCCTGGCTAGCGCATTCAACTCTCGGACTGCTCAGAGCACTAAAGTTTTACAAACAAAATATACCCAGGCTTGCTCATTACAGACCCACGATTTAGTTCAGATAAATGTGGCTGTGCATTTTTCCGACATGCAGCCTGTGCCGAGCTGCAAGATGAAACCAAGGAGACGGCTAGCTATGGGAAGCAGCCAAACACTGTAACTAGAGCACCAGCTCACCCAGTGGTATTTAAACAACCATAGCACAGCCATGAGCAGGATGTTTGTTTCCACACACACACCCCTTCCCCGCATCTACCTATATCTCTTCCCAGCATCGGCACGGCTAATCTCATCCATCTATCTAAAGATATAACTACAGCAGTACTTTATAAATAGGCTTACATCTTCAGTCCATCCAAGACCTGACGCAACGGCAGAACGACAGTCGGTGCTGCAAGCGGTGTGTGTTGTTACGACAACGCTGACATTTCACAATCTGCAACAGCCACCATCCTGCTTAACGTGGAAAACACCAGACCGAAAGTGTAAAGTCTACCCAAAAGATTACTGCTTTTCGTAGGATACGGTCACCGCCACAGTCAGCAGGATATCAGATCTGTTACCTCCTTCCTGCAGAAGGCAGCTATCAGGAGACCATTCCCAACGGAGAACTTCTTGGAACTTTATCTTGGCTCCTCCTGGACCTAACCGGCCTGTAGAAAACCCAGCTACTTACGAGTAATTTGGAGCTCCTGGTACAACTTGTTTACACAGAGCAGGTCATAGGATAGGCTGGAAGGTGTAAGCAGGATATAGTTTTTATGGCTCTGAACTCCTGCCCAGATAAGCTGATAAGGCTCTGCGCTCAGGGGGAGGGGAGCACTTTCATGTGTGCTTTATTTAAAATGAAGATGCACCAGGAACTGCAGCTAAGCACTTTATACTTAATAATGAAGTTTCCATTCACCTTATTTTTCTTTAAAGCTACTGAATGTATTTTTTAGGAGTTATGAATTACACGTACTTTCGTTTCATATCAAGATACTCAGAGCAGCACAGTACTTTCAAAACCGAGCGCTTCAGCCTCTTGCTGCACAGGCTGTCAAGCCTTCGGGGACAGGCTGCCTCTGGATTGTGGTGATTTTTTAAGAGGGTAACATCTCCCTGCTTTGCCATGCCTGTGATACAATTTTAGCAGCTTTA
Source organism: Dromas ardeola (assembly GCA_013398915.1). Classification (NCBI taxonomy): domain Eukaryota; kingdom Metazoa; phylum Chordata; class Aves; order Charadriiformes; family Dromadidae; genus Dromas; species Dromas ardeola. The sequence goes on along the minus strand of VYZM01021999.1, from coordinate 5,752 downwards.
TGCTGCTCTAAAGGTAAATTGCTTTAGACCTTTTCTATACTGCAAAGCTGTCAGTCTCTCAAAAAAAATTACAGAGCCAGCTTCCTCCAGTGTTTGCTTCCCCTCCCTCCCCTGATTACCCACAGCCATTTAACCACCCCACCATGACCCTCTCCAGACGCTGATGTCCTCAGCTGAGGACCCGAAGCCCACCACTCAAACAAGGACCATCTTAACATTTTTCTCCGAGCAAATCCAATGCAACGCAAGAGGAAAGGAGATGCTTTCTCACAGCTGATACGTGAGAAAAACATTAGTTCCTTCCGTACCTACTCAAGACAAAGCTTCTTTTTACACATACTAAAAAGTTTTCTACCCTTCCCATTTCCAAAGCCTGTAAGTCTTGTTGCTAAAGAAGAAACAGGCATGCATTTTACTCACATGTGAACCTAGTGCCAGCATCAACACTTCTGCACCTAACAGCAGAATTAGTATTTCAACGTTTCCACAAAACATCAAATGTTGTAACCTTTGGTTTACTAACACAAACGCAATATACAATCAATAGCTTGCTCCTGCCACTGCAATAATTTACAGTGGAAGATTTATTTTAAAAATACTCATCAGATAAGTTTGGTTTTCTTAGAGACAGGGGAAGAAAGGCTGCCTACAGATTTTTAGAGGATAAATAATTCAATGCATGAATGCCAAGGGCAGTACTGCACACATCCATACGGCAGGGACAATGCAGACAGTAATATATGCTTCACATCACCACCCTGACAGTGCCTTCAACCCTGACCTAGAAAAAAAAAACATCACTTTCTTCTGGCTACAACAGCAATTCACTCTTCCTCATTGCTACCCCACAACACTAAGGACTACTGCACGCTTTCTGTTTACTTTGGGGTAGCATCTCCCAATTCCCTGACCTTTGCAGACTGCAATTTCAGTCTCTGCTCACAACAGCTCCACCGCAACGAGTAGAACAACTTATTCACATGATGAAGAAAACGAAAATTAACTAGAAGGCACACAGGTTTCAGAAGCCCTCTTTAGGAGCTCATGTCTTTTCACTACCAAAACTGAAAGGGGCAGGAAAATCCAGGACGGCGTCTCTTACATGAGGTCTGGCAAGACGGTGGCGGTTCAATGGCCTGCCCCAGCTCCAGCACAGCGACAGGGCTCCCACACCACACTCGACGGACACAGGACCACGTAGATCATGTTGTGTTGAAGGCTGCGACAAGGCAGAAGAGGCAAGAGGCAGCTCGCCGGGGAAGCCTCCCCTCCTCTGTGACCCTCACAGCCAGCAAACCTGCAGTCACATTCGTTTCACACTCCCAAAATTAACTGTACAGACACCACCCTGCCCCACTGTCCTATTTTGGTGGCAATTTGGTAACTTCTCTACATCGTACAGTTTGGAGAAAACATTAAAAAAATCAAGAGGAAGAATTTCCGAGCCCAAAATACCTGATATAATTAACTGCGCCTTCTAACAGGATTATTTCCTTTTCTGACCCCAATTACTCCTTCAGTTTATTAAAGAGAACTCATATACGCAGAAATGTTAACACCCTAAAGAGTCACATAAACAGAAAAAAGTCTGAGGGCACCATTAAAAACAGAGTTAATGGAACTCAGTGATTGGAAATGGATCTTGAAAGCTGTCAGATCAAAGCAAGATCTTTCTCGTGTAAGGACTGCATTACCCTTGGAGCCACAGAGCTAATACCATCTATAAAAATATTTTGCTCAAATAAGTTAAGAACAGCAGCGTTTCATCTGTCAAAAGGTGTGAGGCTTTTATGGGATTAGCCATTCCACATACAGCATAAAAATTAGAGCAGATTTTTAAAAGCCCTCAGCTCAGCTGACAGAGACTACACAGACCAACGTGTGCGCCTGCTTTCTTCACACACACGCTACACACTGAACAGATTTTTCGCTGCTATTAGCATTTAAGCTTCTTTTTTTTTTTAAATACACTTGTAAAGGATTACAAATTGGCATCACCTGTAACTAGCCACAGATGAAGCTTGCACCACCACCCAGGCTCCGACAAATTACGATTTTTAAATACCCAACAACTGCACAAGAAAACATCAGAAAACACCAGCTCTCACTCAAGAAAGCTTGAAAATTCCAGGTACAGTCAAATACACTCAAAAACAGCCTCCAGACCACGAGTGCTGACAGCTTCCTACCCCCTTCACAGCAGGACACCAAAGATAGCATTTTACCCAACCATACTTTATTAAGGCCACAGCTGCACAAACCCATACTGTTTCAGATGCTTGTGATTTCAAATAATTGACTACACAAGCTTTCCTTTAACATTTATGCAAGTATTTTTTATGACCGTCCATCAGTGGCATACAAATTACATAGCGCTTGGCTGAGGATCCCGGCGCTCTGCACCCTCAGAAAAAGCAGCTCCGTGCTGCTAATTTCTCTTGCAGGAAAAAGAAAATATTTAAAAGCTGCATACAAATCATTCCTGTAAAGTGTCGTGCAGACTGTTTTAAATTAGATGGGGTAAAAATATATGCGAGTTTATCACGAAACATTAAAGTCTTTGCTATGGAGACACCGGTTTCTCTCCCCAGCCTTTTACAACTGAAATACCATTCTCACACGCAATGGAGGGAGCAGACAAGCCACCTTTACTAGAGACTCGTCAAGGAAATACGATTAGAATAACAAGCACCATGTAAATATTTCCAAGCATTATTGCCTTTGCTGTACTGAAAAGCAGTAGTACCTGTCACTACTTGCTGTTTATCTACCACCATTAAATCTTAATACCGAGGAAGAATTTCAATCCATAAGGCAGACTGTCAAGCCTGAAATTCAGGTACTGCACACGGAGGGAGGAAGAGGGGCTAACCTCGTAAGAAAGCCATCACTCGCTAATTTTACAAAATGTAATTAACCAGCTCCAGTCCTGTGCATTTCCTTCCCTCAGAGAAGGGTTCCTTAGACCATCCCAGTTAAGACTCAAATCACCACAGAAAATATTTTCCCCAAAACAAAGCCACATGCACCATTATAGCAGATTCAAGCTCTATTTCAAAAAAATACTGCTGGTTCGTCACAGTAACCTAAAGTTCTTCCTAGTTTTTTCCTTAGTCACTGTGTGGATCTAAAACTAACTGAAACCAATACACCACCGTGGGAGCCCCAAAAAGCAATTAATCCCAGTTTTATTCCCATCCTCGAGACACTATTATTTATAGAGTATTGCCTTCTTTTAATGTATAGAAAAGCAGGAGGTTAAAAAAAAATAAATCTTAGTACTTCAAACATATGTCCAAAAGCCACAACATACAGACAAAGAGGACAGATTAAAAGCAGTAAAGATATAGTTGTCAGGAACCTTCCTTTGAAGTATCTGCAGGAAACACTGTCATCATGCAGCCATGTTACAATTACACAGTTAAAATAATCACCACCAGTTGTAAGTAGTCCATCTGGTTTACTGAAAAGGGAACACTGCTGGTACAGTATTGATTAACACGACTAGTATTCACTGACCCTAGAGAAATACATTTGTCTGCTCTACTGAACAGTGGAAGAACGCTGCACGACACTGTGATACGCTTCATTTTGTTTAGAAGCATTTTTGGGGACTTAGTCAATTAAAACATGAGCGGAAAAGAAAATAATCTTAACAGGTTGTCTCCCACACACGAAGGAAGAAGTGAAGGCCAGCGCTTTGCTGGAGGGTTTTTTGGGTTTGGGTTTTGTTTTTTTTTTTTTAATTTTCTTCCCCTATCCAAAACCAACATTCATTTTGGACAATCTGTATGTTTAAGTCTGAGAAAATGCTATTACAACACCATAAAAACAAAAAGCAGCACATAAAAAAAAAATCAATTCACCCTAAGCCACGTTTTTATGAAATGGAGATACAGACAAGAGTTCATTTTTAAAAGCAGAAGCAGAACTGAACAGTAAAACCAATTGTGAAACACTAAACGTAACATCTCCAGTTTCCAGCCTATCAAAGCCACGAATGCTTACGTGACCAGGGCTCCTATAATCACTATTTAGAACAGAAACAAGCGGAAAAAAAAATTGTTGGGAACTGATCAAGCTGGAGTGCAGAAAGTGAAGGGCTCCTATGCACTCCAAACTCCAATGCGTCTTTTGCTGTATGGGCAACTCAGCCTGCTCTGAATTTCACAAGCCAAACACTCACCACTTACTCAGACAAGTCTGGAGGTGATGCAAGTCCCAGCTAGCCTAACTATACAGGTTCACAGCAAACCCCACTGGAGCCCAGACTGCCCTTTTCCAGCGAGGACACAGACAAGATGTGCCCTGGCAAGTTTTATGCCTTCTTGCACTACCTCCTTTAGGACTGACAAGTTCTCCTAGAACCAAAGAGACCCAGAGCATCTCTGCATAAAAAAAAAAAAAAAGCTGAGCTCCACAAACCCCAGACACACCTAAGCAAGAGCAGACACCAGGAAGGACATGATAGCGCAGACAAGGCTGTGCTTTGGGACAGACACACACACCCCCAAGGCCGTGTAGGAGCAGCTCGACCAGAGCCCCCAGCGTGGACCCAGGCAGGCACAGAGCACCCCTCAGAGCGAGATCTTCCACTGACAAGTGCTTCCCACAGAACGAAAACAGGTCACGCGGCTTCAGCGGTGACATTTCACAGGCATTAACGAAATGAAGTGCCTAAGAGTTTCCCTGCCGAGACGGAGAAGTCACTGTAGGTCTTGCTCAACGCCGCGTTTAAAACCCTGCTACTGCACACCACCACAACCATTTAAAAGTGCTCCAATATGCACCTTTAATCTGCCAGTAAATCCATTTTGTAAAAACGCCAGCTTTTTCTTTCTAAGTTAATCAAGTCAAATATTTAGTTCCTGGTAGAGCACGTACAAAAGAATGTATCAACGCCATTTGAAAACATGCGAGAGTTAATCTCCTTTTCCCTCTCCATGACTCCATGGAGTGGGGTTTTTTCCCCCCCCCCAGAAAAAGAAAATAATTGGAGTGATTATATAAAAACGTTCTATTTCATGAACAACTCAGAAAAAAGGAAAAATGCATTTAAATCCAAGTTCCTTACATTTATACAAATTGCAGCATTTCAAGAAAGCACACAGCCACTACAAAGCATTACATTTGCAAAACGTTTCCAGCTAAATACCTTTGCCCGCACAGGGTAAAAAAAAAAAAAAAGGTCTATACCCAATTTCAGAAACCATCTCAGGAGGGCATTTTGCTTCAAGAGCTGCCTGGAATTTTTTTCTCTGCCTATAGGGCCGTGTCCCCAGTGGTAAGAGAGTACTTTGTGTACAAAACCAGGAGGGGGGGGGGGAGGAGGAACCCTTTCCTGCAACTGGATATCAAAACAGATCTCCAAGCTCAGAGTAGAAGCCAACCCGTAAACACACCGACTCTTGTGCCTCAATGAACAGGCCGATTTTCAATCCGCACGCACACCCCCTCGCAGGACAGCTGCTCTCTCTGGGAAAGGGCAGAGGGCACCGAGGGCTCAGCTCATCCCAGCTCCTTTCGAGGCGCGGGGGGGGAAAGGGGGGCGGCGGCG